>WBMV01002325.1:844093-880225 GCA_013396655.1 Campylorhamphus procurvoides | reverse complement strand
AAAAAACCAAAACCAAAACCCCAAACAAACAAACAAAAATTCCCCAAAAATGCAAAATGTAACTTTGCTGCAGCTTGGCTCAGGGAATGGCCCGTTTAGTTTGTAGGGATATTGCTCAAGCAGGCTATGATGTTTGAAAACCTTCTCTGAGTCAAACAGGGCAGTAGGATTTGGACTATCCTGAAATGTACAGATCTATTCACATAAACACCTTAGGGTGTTTGGGGGTCACTGGTTACTGTTATCTTCTTCTTGTAGCATCCTCTCTTGTTTTCTACCAGTGTATAACTTCATTTTGAAGCATTTCTTGTGCTGTTCACAGTCTTTCCTTTAGGAATACAGCAGGCAGAAACCATCAAGCAGCTCAAAACAACCTCCTTAGGTTTTCAAAATACAACTATTAGCCAAGGAAAAGCACAACTTCTTCCCTCCTTTACCCATCTGGTGCCTGCTCTGCAGGGGTGACAACTGTCAGTGGAGAGACTGACAGAGTACTAAGAGGTTGGCTTTTTTTATGGGGGAGGAATTCATATTTGTATGACTTTAAGAATTTTTATTGCCTTGGTTTCTACTGTATTTTGAAGTGGGCTGTGTACCTGCATTTGGCAACAGAGATGAGGGAGGAGCCAAGGGTGAGGAATGAAACCATAAAGAAGCCAGTCCAAGACAACCCCTTGTTGTGAGTGTTCCTACTTTGACACATGCTCATTTATTTTAGAATACAGCACATTGAAGTTGATTGCTTTGGCTGCTCTTGCTCCTGGTTCTTGGCTCCTCTCCTGGCTTCTGGAGTTCTGAGAAGAGTCCACCTCCTGCCAAACTCACAGGCACAGCACAGGGGAGCTCACCTGCATCGTCTGCCCTCTGAAAATCAAGTCCTCTGCTGAGCACTTGAGGGGAGTTGGGTCTCAGGTGAAATGGCAGGGCTGCCAACTCCCACTGGGGATTCAAGGGAGTGAGTGTCACAAAACGGGTATGGAAAGCCAAGGCTGATGCTCAATACTTTGTTTTTTTAAAAAGAGAACAATTTAAGAATTTAATGTAAGCCAGGAGAAGCCAAGCCAGAGACATTCTTTCCCGAACAGGTATAACATAAAGTTATGGAAAATTTCTGAAGATATCTCATCTATAACACCTAGAATAGAAATTTCTCAACTGTCTGCTGGCACTCAGTGGGTTGGTAGCAGCTGTTGTCTGCTTGTTGGCCTTTTCTCTCTTTCAGATCTGTTTTCTCACCTGCTTCTCCCTGTGGTCTCTTAACTCTGAAACTTACTGTTGTCATGCAGGTCCATCTACTGTGCTGTGTCCTGTGTGGGACACTGTGCTTTGAGCAGAGCATAGACTGACTGAACAGGGTCCAGGAGCCCATGAGATAAGTCTTCTGAAAAAATACTGAACTAACTTGAACCGAGTGGGATATATGATAATCACCTTCA
Source organism: Campylorhamphus procurvoides (assembly GCA_013396655.1). Taxonomy (NCBI): domain Eukaryota; kingdom Metazoa; phylum Chordata; class Aves; order Passeriformes; family Dendrocolaptidae; genus Campylorhamphus; species Campylorhamphus procurvoides. Next base: position 878,789 of record WBMV01002325.1, on the reverse strand, counting down.
AGGGCATAAGAAGCTACTGTGAGAGAGAAAAAAAATACAGTCACAGAACCACAGAATTGATGAGACTGGCAGGGACCTCTGGAGATCATCTAATCCAAGCGCCTGTTATGAGTAGAGTCAGCTAAATCAGGTTACTCAGGACTGTGTACTGCTGCATTTTGAATATCTCTAAAGGCAGAGACACCACAGCCTCTCAGGAAAACCTGTGCCAGTGTTAGTTCCCATATCTAGATAGAATTTCATGTAAGTCAGTTTGTTCACATTTCTTCTTGTCCTGTCACTGGGCATAACAGAGAAGGGTCTGGCTCTGTCTTCTCTATTCCCCCCATCAGGTTTTTATACATATGGAGAAGATCCATCTGAGCTTCTCCTTGTTGGGTTAAAGAGGCCCATTTCTCTCAGACTGTCCTCATATGTCAGATCCTGCCATCCCTTAATCATCTTTGTAGCCCATCACTGGACTTACTCCAGTATGTGCACATTTCTTTTTTACTGGGAAGCCCAGGCATGGACAGAGCACTCCAGATATGCCTTACCAGGTATGAGAAGAGGTGAAGGATCACCTCCCTTGATCTGTTGCCATTGTTTTTCCAAATACAGACCACAAGGCTTTTGGCATTCTTTTATACAAAGTCACATTGCTACCCCAAGGTCAATTCGTTGTCCACCAGAACCCCCAGGTCCATTTCTGCAAAGCTGCTTTCCATCCTGTCATCCTCCAGCCTTTACTGGGGTATAGGAGTATTACTTCCCAGAGGCAGGATTTTGCTCTTCCTTTTGTTCAACTTTGTGAGATTCCCACCATCCCATTTCTCCAGCCTGTCACAGTCCCTCTGGAGGCCTCCACGACCCTCTGGTGCATCAGTTGCTTCCTGAAGTTTTATGTCATCTGCAGATTTGCTGAGGGTACAGAGGTCCTGCAGCTGAAAACAAATACATAAATGGGAAGTAAACACTGAATAACCACCCCTGGCAACCAGAGTCCAAGGCTGGTACACTCAGTCCCATCACTGAGGTGATTAATGAGGATGTTAAACAGTACAGGCCCTTGCATCAGCCCCTGGGGCTCACCACTGCTGACTCTCCTCCAGTTGTACTTCACACCACTGCTTGAGGTCCTTTCAGCCTGGCAGTTCAGCCAGTTTTTGGTTCATCTGTACTTTACCAGTTGTTCTTCATATAATCTATTTGTCAGCTCTGTGGTGAATAGGACAAGAATTCAGATTGCAGCGAAAGACATTAATATTAGACAAAATAAAAGTGTTTTTCAATGTTTGTGACAGTGAAGCACTGGGATATGCTTTCTGAGGGGATGGTAGCTGGAATAGATGATCCAGTAAAGTTATCTCCAGCCTTTTTTGATTTGATCCTTAAGAGCATTTTCAGAAACCTCAACTGTGTGTATTTCTCCCTGAGAACAAGCTAAAGTGGAACTTGATTATCTAAATGCTCCCAAGGACTGCTCAGGAAGTGGGAGAGGGGTAAAGAAATGGCAGGACAGTTGCAGTTTAGTGCAGATGTACACCCTGAAATGGGAATTACCTTGGACCACATTGACATCACTTGGGTTGTAGGGAGCTCAAGCTTAGACCCCTTGCTCTACAGGAGAATTATTTTTGTTCAGACATGAAATATTCCCATATGCTTTAGGCATCTTACCTTAGCTAAGATTAGCTACTATTGCATTTCAGCATATCAACCATCATTGTTTATTTGCTAGATTAAATATAATCACATGAGTTTAAAAGAGAGGAACATAGAAATAACCATTATGGCTCTCCTCCTGTGGAGAAGGATAGAGGCTGGGACTTGGGAACAAAATCATTTTCTTTTTTCCTCTCATGGATGCAGGAGTGTCTCTGGCCCAGGTAGAGAAGTGACTGTCAGCAGCAGGAGAAGCTGGAGTGCTCAGATTGCCCTGCAGTCAAGGGATGTACTGCTGGAGCCTATAAATAGAAAACCTCTCTCTCCAGGAGCTCTCTGCAGCTGGCAAGGTGCATATAAACACAGAACACAAGGGTTCAGCTGAATGTGATGAAGGCAATCACATCTTTACTCCAGTGGACATCCAGTAGACTTTAGCCCACCCCTTCATGAGTGTCTTTTACCTCCTCCTCAGGCTTGCAAGATAGGGGTTCCTTCTTCAACCTTAATGGCTTTCCCAGGCTGTGAATATGGCATGGTTTCTGCACCAGCCTATTGGAAGTTGGCTCACACAGCTGGTATCTCTGCTTGCTTTGCAATGGCTTCCTTTGAGCTGCATGTTTCACACAACTCCCCTGTGCTCACCCTCCTATTTCTTAATTTCTAGGTCCAGGAAAAAGATAAGCAAAGATAGTGCAGAGCTGCCTCTCCTCTCTGATGCCTGTCTGGGGTAAATGGGCATCTTGGCAGCTTCTGATCAGGCCAACATGCTGTTGAAAAAGGCAGGAGGAGACACTGCCCAAAAACTAGATAAAAATATTGTCCAGTTTGTTATGTAATTGCCTTTTAGACAGGGAAACACAGAGTTAGATGTGTTGGTTTGGAGGCACACTGGTGGGGTGAAGGTGCAGGAGCAGATGGCACCGGATGAGTTTTTCTTAGCTCTGAACCCAGAGTTTTGGTGCAAGTTGGGACTTACATGTTCAGGGCTTTGGTTCTGCATGTGAGAGAAAGGGATGGCAGACTTTGTTAAGGGAGTCTGAATCAGAAGTGATTCATAGCTTGTGAGGTACTCAGATACTTCACGCGAGTGCCATAAAATAACTTGAAAAGCAACAAATGTGAAATATGAGACTGGATGAAAGGGAAAGAACAACATAGTGATCCACCCACTTTTTATAGACAGAAGAGACCATTATGGCAATTCAGAAAGATTTCATCCATAGAACAGACTTCAGGACTTCACTGAACTGAATTCCTACTTCAGAGCAAGAGCTGTTATTGAACTAGAGCACATATTTCAAGAGAAAGAAGCTAACTTGATCTTAGATGGAAAATGGAATAGGAGCATCCACTACTGCCCTTGGTAAGTTGTTCCTTCTCTATTAAATATACATTACTTGTTCTTATTTGTCTTCTTTCTATGGCTTATAACAATCTGACTTATTTCATGTTGGTACGCTGGCTAGAGGGGCATGCTGTTTTCCTGATTCTGTCCCCTGGGCATGGGACTCTGAGCATCAGTGAAAGTGCTGCATAGGTTTTTTCATTTAGTAAATTAACTCTCTCGAGCCCTAAAGACACAGGTCAACCAGGAGGCCCATGAGAAGTCTAACTCCTGATTCTGGGTGAGTGCCTGGGCTGTGACCTGGTTTTGCATGGAGGTGCACACAGCCTGCCCCCACCACCACTCACTGTGCTCTGCTTCTGCACCAGAAAAGCCCAGGTGAACTGGCAGGGGAGAAAGCCACTTTATCTGCACCCCAAAGGAGATGGGAAGGGGATGAGGACCCTGTAATGTACAACAGGATGGGGTGGGCTATGTGGATGCACAGAACATCCCACATTAACAAATGCTCAGCAACTGTGAACAATTTCTCAGGCTCACCACTGAACCCCCTCCAGGATTTCATCCTTCCTTTGAGACCCCCATCTCCAGATGTGCTCTCCCAAGGCTGGTCATGCTGGTGCCAAGCACAGCAGTAATGAAACTTTCTGAGGTAAAACAACAAGCAAATGTTCTGCAGTTTTCTCTCCAGATTTGATTTTGATTTCATTTGAATGGTTCTATGCCTAATTGCTTGCCTATAGTGAAAACTTAATGTGTTGATTTTCCAAGGGCTACAGAGCAGCACTTGGAGAACAATCAGTCAGATGTTTTGTCACATCCCAGGCAGCCCTAACAGCATTTGCCTGAAATGAAATGTAACATCTCTACACTGCAGGCAATATTTTTGCTGATAACGCTTCTGCATATCTTGCTAAATAAAAATAGATCCATACTTTTTCAGTTTAGACATTTAAAAGCAAAACCATTCTCCCACTTGCATTAAGATGACACAGTACCAAATTGGAAGATGAAGTTGCCCTCCACATTTGACTGTGGTCACATCAGGTCCCAAACCTGATCCTGAGCCATCTGCTAATTGCTGTGGTTTTGCAATCAAGTATTGCAAAGATAATTTAGTTTGGAAGAAGCTGTTGGAACATGGATTCTTCCTTGGAGATCACATAGCATCTCTGCTAATGGGTACTGCAGATTGCTAAACTGCTCCAGCTTGCTTGGCCACAGGATAAATGCAGATAGTGTCCTGTCTTTTAAAGACTTCTGACACTCTGGGGTGCTGAGTAGCTTTGGAGAATGCTGCAAGCTAAGGAAGCCTCTGAGGCCATCTGTCCTTAATACTGGACTCAAGGGCTGTAAGGATACTGAACCTGCAGGCATGATGGTCAAGCATCCCAGAGCATGTAGGAACCCCATATCAGAGCCAGCAATTTGCCTGCCAGCATATGGGAACTGCTTTGCCAGGCAGTTGTGGGGCACATGATGTGGGGGACATGGGGTAGGCCATGCTCTGGGGTATTCTGGTGGTTTGTCTGTCCTGCAGCTGCCAAAACCCAAACTGCAGCACTGCTCTGCACCCCAAACCACTGCCAAACACAGTGAGAAAAAAGCAGAAATTAATTGCAGAGTGCATTCAGGCCAAAGGGGGATGTTCACATTACTGAAATCCTGTGTGTGTTCTTTTGAAGGCAGCAGTGGCAACAGCACAAAGCATTGCTGGTCCTGCTGTACCAGCCTCCTTGGGGACCTTTGTCCTAGACACAGGTCTGTCACGAGTATTGGAAACATCAGACTAAAAAAAAGCATGATGGAAGGACAGGCACTGATGTGTCATCATGTTCTGCTGATATAACCAGTGCAGTTATGATCTCCATTACTCTGATGCTCCATTTGACTCAGTCTTTTAAGGTTACTTGTCCTCACGACATCCTGGTGAGGGAAGGGCAGGGCTGCAGATGGGCACAGACACCATGTCTGTGTTAATAATAACCTCAAACATTCCCAGATCTGTCTGGTGTCCCCACGTAGGCACCACATGGGCTGTGATGGTTTACAGGCTCACCCCTGAATGGGACCACAGTTTAGTAGGCACAGGCTGTGGCATGAACTGTGTCCACGGGGGAGGCCACTTGCCTCTTGCACATCCCCCAGTCCCCTCTGCCCTGCCCCATGCCTGATGCACCAAGACATGCCCAAGCTCTGAAAATGGGGTCTGCAGGCTTCACTCCCATGTCAGCTGTTTCTGGCTAAGTGGTAGTGAGAGACTCCACCACTCTTGCTCAATGCCATTCCTCTTAGGCTGCCATAGGAATAACTGTGTTGGTTGCTCTGTGATCCTGCTGTGATAAGTGTAGTTGTCTTGTCTAATGAAACAAATGGCAAAAAGCATCTCCAGCTAGTGAAGGGCTTTTTAACTGGATGATGCTGAGTTCAGAGTGATTTGAGGATTAGTGTGAGAGGGCTGCACAAGGGGAAAGTCTTCTGGGGACAGTGCAGGAGGACATAGCAAAGTGGCACACTCTGTATCGCTTCCTACGTTGTCTGGCCCATGGCACGCTCAGGCAGTGCTTAGGAATTGCTTGATTGAGTGTTACCTGGCATGAGCCAAGAGTGTGATGGATGTAATTCAACAGTAGAGGCAAATGTGCTCTGCATCCTAGGCACACTCCCTCATGTCATTTTGGTTTCCTAGGCAGAGGTATAACCAGAGAAGCTGTTTCTCATTTTCCTACAGATATTGGCCTCCCTCCCACTGATCTCAGATTCATCCAGACACTCTAGGTAAGCACACAAATATTTTTGTACATCTTGCCCCAACTGTGTGGCCCACCATCATTTGGGAACCTTGCGACAGAAGAGGAAACTTAGCCTGTGTCAGTCTGGCTGCTGCACTTGTGCTGCTCATGTGGGTAAAGTGAGGTACCAGAAACAGGCAAGGTGGGACCTGTGCTCATCATGCAGCCTCCTCAGGGCAAGGATCTGTCTTTTCTTCATTTGTCTGCAAAGCACATAGCTGTGGCCTTGTGTAAATAATGCATAACATGCACAGTCATATTTTCTACACGTCCCTGCCCGCACAGATGGCTTCAATGGGAAAATGTCACTGCTTATCATTAAAAGGCAACAAACTCCTCAACTACCAAAATAAATAAGTGGTATATCGCTGGCTTTTACAGTGAGTAGGATCCTACATGAGGGTTTTTTCCCCCCAGTGCATGCACCTCCAGCAAATTGATTTGATAAAACCCAGCTCCAGACATCACCTTATTTCAAGTTCAGTTACCTAGGAAACTGCAGTGTACTGCTGGGACGAGCTGCCCACTCCTGCTTCTGCTGGAGCTATTACACACATCAGCTCTTCCTTCAGGAAGAGCAGAATGCTGCTGATGCCAACTTCTAGCCTTTTTAATGCAGATACGGGCTGTGCATGCGTGAGAAGAGAGACACACAGCTACAAATGCCCGTGGGAGGGAGACACGCATACTACCCACACCTACGTCTGCGTGCTAAAAGCTGCTCATTTAACTATGAGACATGTAGATGTTGTAGCTATCTATAGCGTGCCAATGTATAGATGTATGCACTAGCTGTGTGTACATATGCGTGTGTACACACAGTCCTACACAGAGTGGCTGCTGTGTGTATGTGTGTGCTCACACATGTAGGTGCTGCTTCTCATGAAATGACTGAAGTTATCGGGTCTTCCCCAAAATGGTAATTTAACTTGAGGATCTGAAGTAACACGGTCTGTTTTCTTTTCAGAGGACTCATTTGTGGAAGGCAAGTTCACCTACTTTGGGCCAATCAAGTCTTTGCACTGTCTACTCTGCAGTTTCTGAGAACTGAGGTCCCTGAAGAGCAGCTCCAGCACACTGAAGTGATGCTTGCAAGATAGTTGGGTAGTAAGGAGCCAAAGCACCACAGCTACTCTGGGGAACTCTTGATTTTTGCCAGATTAGCATAATGTGCCCACAATGTCTCTCAGGTGTGAGATACTCAGCTGCACAGTGGCCTCAGGATCAGAGTGCTGTGCTGAGGGTTCCGGGGTGTAAGTGTACAACTGGAGTGGAGAATCCCATTTCTTTCCTTGCACTAGGAGCTGCACCTCACCATGGGGATGTGAAGACATACATGGTCAACTCGTCTACTCTTGTTTAGCACAGGTAACACTGACTAGAGCTAGTTCTTGTTTAGTAGAGAGCCCTGCTAATGAGAAACACCCTATTCCCCACACTGTCATTCAGCAATTTTCCAGAGACAGTGGATGCTTTTAATGTTTTCTTTTACAGGAATATGGAGCCCAATATGCATCTCACAGATGGGAAAATAAAATCTGCTGTGCATGTCTCTCTGATTAGTTTGCTCTGTGCCATAACTCATGTAGCCATCTGCAGGTGTCAGCAGCCCTTTACACTGTCTTTCACCAACTACAAATATTGTGGCTGCTCTGGTAGAACGGAAAAATGTCTTGAGGAAGTGGAAATGGTTGGAAGGGCTGCCCAGATTTCCCATGGTAGGAAATCTGTTGTCTGAGGAATATAGTCTATCGTGATGGATTTTGAGGCCAAATATAGATCTTGTGTTGTTTGCAAATCACCATTATCTATCCTGTAGGGTTTACTCAGTGAGTAACAGGGATAACTAACTCACAATAGCAGGAGGTGAAATCCTTGTATCCCTCTCCCCATCTCCATAGCCTGTATCTCTGCAGTAAGGAGCAGCAGAATAACTAGTGTATGTAAAACTAGCAGAATAACTAGAGCAGCAGCCTACAAGCACCCACTTGCAGGGAACAGGGCTGTGTCTGGCTTTTTTCCCAATGTCTACCTCTCCTTCTGGCCCTTCTGGTCAGAGACACAGCTCACCATCAGAGATGTCAGCATAGCAAGCATCAAAACTTGAACTATGCTATATTGCTAGACAAATATTACCAATGAGGTCTACCTCTCCAGCAGGAAGAACCCAAACATTATGAGCCACACCTCCAAGAATACTTACATTTGATACATATAGACAGGATGTACATAGTATGCTTTCTAATCTATTGCATTGTGTTCTCACCAACTGACTACAAAACATATGGTTTCCATCAGCAGCTGTCCTGACAGTCTGGTGCATGCTTGCCATGTCAAAGCTATTAGGGGTTGCAAGAAACTCATTGACTTACTTAATTTGTGTATATCTAGGTAGACAACTAGACGGAGAGTCAGGTAGATACTTTAAAGTCCAGCTCAGTGACAAAGAAACCTTTATTTTCATCAACCTGTCAGCACTGTCATTGCCGACATTTACTTGGCATTACACAGTCTCATACAGAGTCCTGAAGTTCATAGAGTTTATATCATAGAATCATAAAATGGTTGGGGTTGGAAGGGACCTTAAAGATCATCCAGTTTCAATCCCTCTGCCATGGGCAAGGACACCTTCCACTAGACCAGGTTGCTCAAAGTCCTGTCCAACCCAGGCTTGAACAGTTCCTAGGGATGGGGAACACAGCTTTGCTGGGCATTCTGTTCCAGTGTCTCCTGACCCTCTTTAATTGTTGCTTATAATTTTGATAACAAACTCAGCCCATGTCTATAATGCTTGCTACATATGTTTATACACACAAGTATACATACAATGATCACAGAATTGGAGAACATTCTGAGCTGGAAGGGACCCACAGGGATCACTGAGTCCGAATTGTAAGTGAATGGCCCCTACAGGGATCAAACTCACAAGCTTGGTATTATTAGCACTGTGTTCTAACCAACTGAGCTAATCTCAAATCTATGTATATATATATTTATTCCCATACATACACACTCAGAAGAACCTCTCTCTGTGTTTCAAACTCATCAACAACTAATGTGGAAATGAGAAGCACAGGTTTCCTTTCATCTGCTACCTCCAGGATGCAGTCGGGCATTTTTAACAGCACTGAATGAAACCGAGAGAGTGAGCAAAAACGTACTCAGATCAAAATCTCTGCAATGCATTTTTCGCTTCCTGGGGCAATGGTTCATGCAGCTGGGGACCTACTTTTATGAATAGGTGTTCAGAGAAGGGATTTGGCTGCGGCAATTCGATCAATTCCTGGGACTCTTTCCTGCAAACTTTTATATGTGTCAGGTTCTTCGACTGAGTTTATGTGTTGTATGAGTTTATGAGTTTATGTGCGTAGCAGCATCGCCAGACAGGTTTGCTTTCCTGGCTACCTGTAAGTCACCTATCTTTGATCCTTGTGTACTTATATCCTGGAGGATATTACAGTTTTTTGGATGTATTTCTCATTTGAAGCACTGTCAATGATGAATAGAGAAGCTTTGGCAACAGCCAAACCTGTGATAATTGTCTGAGCTGTAAAAGCTTCTGGGGCCTCTCACAGAGAGAGTGGCAGCAGATGCATCTGTGCCTGTGTTATCCTGCTTTCCCAACATCCCCAAGGCTTCACTGCTTTTTTTGACAACATTACAAAAGCAGTGTAGAAAGGGAAAGAAACACAGTTAGAGAGATCAAAGCATTTACTTACTCATAGAACTGACTCAAGATATGGATGGTGCTAAAAAGACAGGACTGGCCAGGGGGCTGCAACACCTAGGAACACTTTTTTCTCTGCAGCTGATATTTTTCATGCCCTATGCCATATATGTCATCCTACACATCTCCTCTGCCAGGAAACCTATGCAGGTAATAGAAAAAGGCCCTGAAATGCAGCAGTGTCCTTATCCCAGATCTGTAATTCCACTGACTTTACTTATAAGAATCAAGACCATAAGGAGAAAGTGGAGATTTCATCCTTTCCCCTCAGCTGGGGTCAGAGTTGGCTCCTTGAGGTCCTAAAGTGAGAATGTATTAGAAACATCCAGGAAAAAAAATAAAATAATCTTCTCTTTCATGTTTTGCCATGTGTGCTGCATATTTTATTTTCTGTCAAATAACTATTGAATTATGGTTTATGTGTACGACATTTTTTTGAAAATATAGCATGCCTCCATGTAAATTAAGCCTGTATTTTAACATAAAGTTACAGCTTATAAGTTTTCCTCAACTTTTCAAACTTTTGAGTGCTTGAATATTCAATCTTATTATTCTTTGAATGTAGAGAGGTTTGACTGCAGTAATGCTCAGGTAGCAGCAAGAATGGTCAATTGACACATTTTCATCAGTGGTGCTTTGCCACTGAGACAATAGAAAGCTTGTATAGTGGCAGGAAATAAAAGTTGGCAGTAAAAACAAAGTTAATTTTCAAGTCAAATTACAACTGAGCTGTTTTGAGCTGTGTTTTACCAAATCCACTTGCAAGAGTAGGATAAGTAAAAGAATTTCCTGTTGTCTCTAAAAGAAGCCAGTGAATTTCAGCACTGAAAACTTTCTTATTCCTAAAACCAATTATTTTCAAACATGTCATCTACACTGGCTCTCAGTGAGGATTAACTACATGACAGGCTTGAACTTTTAAAAACAAGTGAGTTTTAAATTATGAAAGAGCAGGAGGAAAAGGTGAGACTAATTGTTGCTGTACAGAAACATGTAAGTTTTTAAGTGCATCATCATTTATAATCTTCTTGCCATAATTGTTGTGAGAATTATTCCCCTTTTCTTCTTTTTGGACTCCCTCAAAAAAAAAGCACTTTGTAATTTTATGGTGTAGATTAGTTTTTAATAAATCATTCATCATGTGAATAGCTTATTGTAAATGAAACTCTCACATCTAGCCCAGGAGTATTTTTCTGTTAATTGCTTTGCAAGTACTCAAGTATATTTGTAGCTCAAACTGCATGGACCAGAAACAGGTGAATGCTACATTTGTGTTGTCTGGATGGGATTGGCACCAAAACCTCAGTGTCTTGTCTGACTCTTTGTGGCAATCAACTCAAAATCCAATTTCAGCAAATATCCATGGACCTTATGTGAAAATACATTTCACTGTACTCTTCCAGAACTATATTTCTGTATCTTTTCTAGAGAACGAATCTGGTAATTCTCACATTCCCTAAATCCTCCTGGGTTAAAAGGCATGCTGCTAACATCTCTGCTCCTGTGCAGAGGAGAGGCTTTCATCCCCAGAGCTGGCACAAATCGAACACTGCCACTGGATATTTGTGGAAACACTGCCTATACTTTTCTAACTACATGTGGGTTTGCACTGAGTGTGAAATGTTTTAGCCCTAAAGCAGATACTTACAGATGTGAGAAGGTGGTTGCTATTCAAGGTTTGATTTGCTACAGTGACTTCATCCCTGTTCATTCCACTGATGGGATCTGTGTTCTCAAGACATCAACTTCCCACACAGGCCACCGAAATGATAGACCTTTAAAGCCAACAGAATTAAAAGGGTCAATAAATGTGCTCACCTGAGACAGAGAAGAATATCAGGGTTTCATTGTGACCTACACTGGCAGAGTTTCCATTCATACCTATTGACCACCATTTTTTATTTTTTTTTTCCCCTTTTGGTCTAAGCTCTAATTTGAGACTTCAGTAAACCCCTGGAAAGCCTGTGGAAAGCCAGCAGTGCCCAAAGAGTAGCTAAGCTGGTGGCCAAGATCAGATGGCCTGAATTTCTCAGTGATGTCACCTATATATTCTCCTTTGGCTAGAGATTTTAGTGAGGGAGATATTTCCAGGATGGAAAAGGGTATCTGGACTGAGAAAATTTAATCCTGAAAAATGAAAGAGCAAGACTAAAAAAAAAAATAAAAGATAATCATAAGTTTCAGGATTTAAGCTTCAGTAGAATAGGATGAGATCTGTAGGAGAGGCAGCCCTTGTCATACCTAAAGTTTGGGTTTTTTCCCCCACAAGTGTCCAACCTGGCTACCCTCAGCCAGATAATATTGGACAAGAGAGGCAACACACTGGCTTCAGTTCAGCAGCTTCACTGGGGCTTGAGGGCTCAGGCAAAGCATCCACTGGAGCAATGTAATGCTTATTACCAGGCATAAGGTGAACAACAGGAGCTGATCCTGTGCATTAATCCACAGCAACTGTGAGATAAATCACATTAGTTTAAATGTCACTGGAAGAAATCTGGCTGACATATGCAAACTCATTAGGCTACTTTAACTGTAGCACTCTAGGAAAAGGTAGTGATTTCAGCAGACTGGAATAGGATGGGGAGTTCTCACTGCATGAGACAACAGAGAAAGCACCATACCCAGGTACTCAAGCCAAGGGACAATGGGGAAATCCTGTCTTTCAGGCAAGAAAACAAACTATTCAGTCTTCCCCTTTCCACAGCACCTCTTCTTAGCCAAAGCAATAAACAACAGTGTGAGGCTTGAGGGACTAGGCTGACACAGGGCACAGGGACTAGGCTGGCACACCTCACCCTCCACTTCCATTCCTCAGAGAAAAAGGCATTTTCAGGTAGAGATGGTCGAAATAACTTCAATCCAAGAAGGAGCAGGTGGGAGATGGTTTTTTATTCATTAAGGACAGTCATAAAATTTCATCTTTGTTAAAGAAAATGAGAAACCTCCCAGAAAGAGATTTTTCTTTTGCTAAAATAATGCTTAGCTTTTTGGTTTATTTGGGGGTTTTCATTAATGAGGTAGGATATTTTGCATCGAGAGTAATGCCTTTGTTTCATGGGAAAATTTAGAAAAAAATTTTCTTCCTTGAAAAACTGATTTTTAACTGGGTTCAACTGTAGACATGGAATAGTTATTAAAAATAGTCAGATTTTGATCCTGTCAACTGTCAAGCATATTGTAAAGGCATTTTAGCTGTATTCTGATTTTTTAACATCCCAGTAGCACTCCTAACCTCACAGAGATGACCTGAGTGCTGCAAGTTAAGTATATGCTCACATCTATTTGGTGGCGAGTCCAGGTTTTCAGGGTTGTAGAAGTGACTTGACAGTACAAAAAATAAAGTCTTTCCTCCTTGATTTTTTTCTTTTTAGCTGACAAGTGTACTGATGGCCAGTTTAATTTGATCTGACACAGATAGTCATTTCAGTTGGCAATCATCCACCAAAATACATGTCACCCTTGGCTAATGACCTGGCCTCATCGATAATCTTGTGACATCTTTTACACATTGTATATGACATGTGCCCATGAACTCCCTGCAATAACCCCTTCTTGTTTTTAAATCCCAGCCTGCAAATGCCTGGCTCCAAGATGTCATTCCTTCCTCACAAGCAGGCACCAGCTGCTGAATGAGCTTCTGTGATGGTCCCTCTATCCCAGCCTTAGGTGCTGGTGGGAAGGGACATGAGAAATGCCATGGGAGGAGACACCTGCCCTCTGTTTCCATCTGTCACACCATGCCAGGCCACAGCTGAAGTGCTGGAGCTGGTAGCCTGTCATTCTCTCATCCTTCCCCTAGACCTGAAATGGAGGGATGTTGCATTGCAGCACTGTAGATTGGGGAAGGAGATCTCTTTGCACCTGTATATTGTAAGGCATCTTGATAATAGTTATTAATGACCCATAATAATTCTAGATCCTTACTTTCTCTTTTCCTATAATGATTGGGAATCTTTAAGTTTGTCCTCTGAGCTGCCTAGTCACTTCTGAGGAGAAAGTTTAGCCTTCTGCAAGCACTAAAGCCTTAAAACCTGATCAAGACTTCCCTGTAAACCCATGGTTGCTTAATCTAACGTAGGGTTACATGACATGTAGAATGCCATCAGCTACTACAGAAGTAAGTGGTGTACAAGATGTTTGCAGGATAAATCTTCTGTCTCCATGCAACATTTTCCAGTTACTGTTTGGAAGACATTTTGCAGTCTAATCTTTCACTGGACTACTCGTACCCAGCTTACATTTGTTTCTGTCACAGGGCTATTTGCCCAATAAATTAAACAGTCGATAAATGCAGAGACCATAAATCTTCTCCATCACTAATTACCTCAAAAATGAGGAGACTGCTCTTCTGCCTCCTTTGTTTCATTTGATAGCTCTAGCTGCAGCAGCAGATCTGGCTAATTCCAGTAGTCTGTCCTCAGCTAGGGACAATTGCTGTGTCACAGGGAGGGAAAATATGGAAATCAGGCATGTGCAGTGTTATAAAACAATGAGAAGCCATGTGACTTCCTAACCTGGATGTTAGATACCCTTCCCTTGGCTGAGGTTGTTTTGCCATTGTGAAGAAATGCCCTCTGGGAGCTGCTGCTCTGTGACTGCTCCCACTTGGCTGTCACTCCTCTACGTGAGCTGTGGGAAACCTCCATCACTGTGCAGCCATCTGAACCTTGTTTCTGCGAGGTCCCAAAGGCCTTTGCAAGGTTTGTTTGTTATTAGCCTCCTTTATCACTCTCATGACTGATTTTGAATATAAGGAAAGTGGATCCTATTAAAAAATTCATGCGTTACTATCTAGGACACAAAGTCAAGTGTGGAGTAACCTGTATTTCATTGTCATTCTATTAAACAACAAGTATTAATTTACTTTACACCAACTAGCTAAGAAAAGCCAAACTAAATTGTAACATGTGGCACAGAGCTGACTACTGCTAGATTATAGATGTCATATGTTAATCCAGGACACTTTATTTAGAAAAAAGATGAGTGAGATAGTTTTGACATCATGAATTTCCTTGCTGTCCTGTTGAGGAAACATTTCCTGTTTGTGGTGCCCTCTCAGAACTGTTGATTCTGACAGTGCAGCCCAAAGCATGTGGATGTAAATGACCTAGAAGTCCTGCTGGCATTTCTATGGGGTGTATGCCTGTGTGGGAGGGACTAGTATTTGGAAAAGGAATAGGATTGCACATCCCATCAAAGAGTAACTAGGGATGAAGCTATGGGCCCACCTGTAAGCAAAGTCCCTGTGGTTAAAGCTGTGCTTGTTGAGATCTCCTATGTGACAGTACCACCCTTTGCTATGCTTGTCCACCTCCCTGTTGGGCTGAAAAACTTTGCTAGGCAGTGCTGTGATGTAAATCAAGGCAGAAACATCACACCTGCAAAGTCAGATGTCATCAGCCCAAAGGTCCTGTGCTCTCATCTCAGCACACATGAGGTATGGGAATGGATGTCAGGATCTGGCAATGTGTGATGCTGTTGTTGTCACCCCTGTCTGACCTCACCATCCCACTTCCCACCATGCCCACCAAGTCCTGTTTTGCAGTGTCCATTTCCATGGATTTTCTGGTGTACAAGAGTGAGTGGTGGCTGAGATTTTGGGCTCACTGTGCACTCAGGGTTGGGTTTATTTCTGTTTATGAGGGATCATTACAAAAACAAAGGCCACACACACACACAAAATCCCATTTTAGAATATAATCCTCAGTAGAGTTTGACCTTTGTTATGTCTTTTGCCATGATTCCTCGCTAGAGCTTTATATGGTCAGCTTTTGTGGTCATGCTGTTTTATTATTCCCATGGTTCTGTTCCTTCCTTCTAGGCACTAAAAAGAGCAAAGCTAAGAAACACAAATGTTAGTTAGAACTCGTTGACCTACCCTTTGCAAACAGCAAGGGCATTCTTGGGTAATTCACAATCAGGAAAATGAGACAAGGTCAATGAACAACTCCTTTATTGTGGCTTGACCTGTAATACTGAGCCTATGGTTTGTTCCTGAGCTCTCAGGGCCAGAGTCCTTTCATATAGCAGCGTTTGGGATTTGCAGACTGAGCACAATTCAAGGTCCTATCCTTCACAGGCCCTTCCAGACTCACCTTGCAGATTGGCAGGCTGATTTTTAGCGCATTGATGAATGAGTTAGGACACTGAGTCTCATTCTGAGCACAAGGAGGAGAACTCTCCATTCAAGTTTTCAGGCTACATCAGCAGTAGAGAGATATCCAGAAGAGAAGTCTCCTGCAGCACAAGGTGCTTTTGGGGTAGGAAGGAGAAGCTCTCAGCCACAATAGAAGGACATATGGACATTAGTTATACAGGAGCATAGAGTTTGTCATGGAGAGTCTCCACAAGGATCGGAAAATAGTTTACATGTGAATCAGCTCTCAGAAACCAGTCCAGCCATAAAAATGGACACTTATGGCTCAAAGAAAGCAAGAGAGGTAAATAATTCATTTAGACTACCATGAAGTTCCCTGTCTCCTTTTTTTGAACAAAATAAAGCACAGAGGGGATAACCCCTGAAAAATGCCAGTGATTTTGTAACTGTTCCTCCTGCTTTGGTGCCCTGAAGAGCAGCAGATGTTCTCAGCCCACACAACCCATGGGTTTTGTCCATCTGAACAAAGGATCACACCTCTAAACCACTCTGCAGCTCTCATAGGAATACCACTGCCTTCTCTGGCCTCTCTCTGTGGAGAAGAAAATGAGAGACAGACACCAGGTGATGCTGTCCAATGGCTATAAAGGCACAAGGATAAGCAGTGTGGCTTACTTAGAGGAGAAAGGGCCAGAAAACCTGGCTTTTGTAGATCTCCTCAGGGTGCCAACTCACACTTGTACACATTTAATAAGGAGTGGCTCCTTTTGTCTTCCCAGAAATGCCAGTTTCATCTGGGTGCTTGTCTGTCACTGGACCTATGAGAGATTTGGTCCAGGACAATTTACTTCACATGAGTGAATGTCTAACTGCCCATCTTCAATCTGACTGATGACAGCCCTGGTAACTTGGCAATCTTCCTCCTCCTACATCTGAGGGATGTCTGCTCTCCATGAGTGCTCCTGCCATTGACATGGGTGCCACAAAAACAAGCAGCTCTCTGTAGTGAGCAACATCTGTAGGAGACAATCTGCATGAGAGTGAAAAGGTATTTTCCCTAATTTATTCTGCAAGAAAATGCAAACAGCTCATCCCATCAAGACACTGGTTTGATTTCCTTTGGTTACTTTCCTTTGTTTTTACTGATCAAGTAAGAAAACAACCCCATTTCTTTCTCAAAAATCTCCAAGGTAAAATTCATTTCAGATGCCCTCCATGAGATGGCTGGATAGAAGATCCTCCCTTAGGTCACTCAGCATATTCATTACATTGCTCTTGCTCCTCTAAGGTAATGAATCATGGATCCCAGGACTTGCCTGCACTTGAAAGTTATCACTGATTAAGGTAAGGTGCAAATATAAAGTGTAAGTGCTGTTTTTTAAAAGCAGCTCAAGGGTTGAGTTAAGCAGGAACAACTGATTTTGCAGTAACAGCATCCACACAGGGTGTTAATCAGGAATAGATGTTTGGAAACAACTCAACACAGGGGCATGACATAGGTGAGTCAGCCACACTCACTTGAACCTCTCCCAGAGGGCTCTGGCTGCCCTTGCCAGTGGTAGGAGAGGGTTTCAGGCAAGTGCTGTTATGGTTTCTATGGATGATTTCAATTAATACTGTTCATGTCAAAGTCTGTACCATGGTTTGCAGTAAGGAAGCAGCAGTTGCCTTAAACCATTAATATTTTTTGAACTATCTGCTTTGCTAAAGGATGGCTAAGAATACAGGCTGGTGTGTTTGCCTGTTGAACAGCCAAATAAACTAAAAAGCATTTGGCAAAATATTCCAGCTGCAAATGAAAGCCCAGAGCTAGATGAGCCTTGTCCACAAGAGCCTGTGACAGGTGACATTATTGCTGCTTGGCCAAGTTGTCAGGCAACAAATCTATGAAGGAACATTTGGTGGGTTGCAAATGCTCTCTTCTCGTCTTTCAGTTTTGCAAATTTTATTGAGTGATGCTGCCCTTATTCTGTACTTGTCCCTGCTCAGTAGAGGTACTTGACAAGTCATTTGGGAGGATCTATCATTGCATAACCTCGTACTCAACAGGCAAAGCAGTTCACCTTTTTTTGCCCCTTCCTGCAGCCAAGGGCTCCAGGCATTCCTCAGGCATCCTTCAACAAGGTAGTCCTGGGGAAAAAAAAAAGCCACAAAAGCTCAGAATTTGGCTTTCCTTTCTATTTTTTCATGCTCTTTGCCTAACCCAAAAGACTTTAAAATAAATTACTATCACCCTCAGCCTGTCCTGGGGACCTGAGCATGCAAGAGAGGGCACAGAGGGGGGGCTTCAGAGCAGGTTGGCACCACAGCTTTGGCATGTGGAATGACAAATGCAGAGAGGATATAAAAATAAACTTCTCGAGGAATAATTTGCAGCCTTGCATCTGAAACTTACCTGGGGACCTGCATTATCTAACATTACTCCATCAGCTGATATCAGGGGAGATTCGGGACAAGCCCCTCTTCCTGCTGAGGGGCTGTGTCAGAGTTTGCCTGGTGATACAAGTGAATAAATATTACCTAAGGGAGTCTGGCTAAGTCTGTGAACAAAAACTAGCTTCAAACAGTACAAGTGCACACACTCAAGCCTGCCTTTCCTGGAGGACAGGTAAAGATGGTGGCATACAGCAAAAACATACCAAAAATTACCTATTTTTTCCACTTTTCTACAGAACCATTAATTTTTGTTTTCTTTCAAAAGTAATCTTCCCAACAATCCAACCCTGAGGCACTTCAGACAGGGGACCCAAACCTACAGCTAACCTATATCTGCAAAGCAGGTTAAGAACAAAATGCTTCATTAGTGTCTTGAAGTCTCTAACTCAAGCTGTGCTTAAGCTTGAAGATCAGCAGCCACAGTTCCAGTTGATAATGAAGGGAACTGAGACAATCTGGAACTTCTGAAAATCAAGCCCAGAGGCATTCAGAATTTCCATCAGTGCCACAGACCCAAGAAAACTTTCTGAAGGTTGCATTTTGTATTTGAAGTTTCACTGACCTGGAAAATAATACATGGGACATATTCTGCATGTTCCTCAGGCAGGTTCCACATGATCATCTTCATTACCAAATGCAATAGTCCCAGCTGCAGACAGTGTACTCTTTTGCTCTAAATTTTTCTTCCAGAGCTGTATTTCTCTAAAATTATGAGACTCGAAACTCCACTTTTATGATCATAAAAAATTTTGTTCGCACTATAGTCTTTAACACGTGCATTCAGAGTCTAAGCCCATTTTAGGAACATGTCAGAGGAAAGAAGCTAAAATGAGTTGCCAAAGCTGCTGTCTGACCTTTAAATACATTTCTAAAGCTCTGTCTCAGGGCTCCACAGCCCCCAAGAAGTTTTGTTTTTCTCTCAGTGCCAAATGCAGAGTACATGCAGGTCAATTTTGACCCCAGCTCCTCCAAACAAGATGCTAAATCCACATGCTAAAGCCAAGTGCTGTTTACACAGAAAACTGGGGCAAACCTCTGCGTGTCACCAAGGAGCTTTCCTGTACACTGAATGGAAATGTCCAGGGTAAGCCTTTTCCTTTTGCCTGTGTTTCCTCTTACACCTTTATCCTCTGAAACAGCTTTGGTAAGTAGCCTGAGATACAAAGGTTTCCTTGTCACAGTGTAAAAATACTAAAGCTCCACTGCCTTATAATCTGCTCCTTTTTCTGGGATTCCATCAGCTTTCCAGGACGTGGTGCCAGGAGACACCATACCAATCACCAGGTTTGACATTTGGAGGTCTCAGCTGACCACAGTTCATGGTTAGGGAGGGGAATATAGTTTACATAGCTGCTGAGGAAAGGTGTGCTGCAAAAAAGCCATGGAAGGAGAGGGTAACCAGCTGAGGACACGGTGCATCTAACTGAGAGGACTTTCCTTCTGCCAAGGAAAAAGTCCAACTACCTGTCCTCTTGGATTAGAGATGTCGCTCAGACCTTGTAAAGAATGGATGCCACCAGAAAACAGAGAGCCAGAGTCTGAAGGAGGCTGTGCATGTATGACTAATACCCACAATGACACCATAGCAGCTTTTTTCCAGTGTGCCCCTTGGCACATGAAAGATTAAAGTATTTGCTAGCACAGGGAAGCTCTCAACCCTCCTCAGTGGAGAAAACTCAGTGCTGGCACAGGTTAGACTGCCCAGCACGATGGATATCTCTGCTGCTCTGTCTTCTGCCTAAGCCAGCAGCAGCAAGACAATGGTTTGTCTCTGGGGAAGGAACCCAAGCTGCACATCTGTGAGCATGCCAGCTCCCTGCTTCTCCTTCCTGGGCATCAGGCTGAGGATGCCAGCCCAGAGTGGAAACAGTTTTCACTTGTGCCCCAAGGAACAATAAGTTTAGACAGGTTTTAGTCCAAAAGTCAGCAAGATCAGTGACTGGTTTCCTTGTAACCCCTCTCCCTGCATAGCTGTACCTAAGATTGGGTTGACTGAAGCATAATGATGACAAGTTTAAATGACAGTATTACTGACTGTGTAAGTGCTGCTTGCTTTGCTTGCTCAGCAGGCTGTGTGCTGATGTCCAGCACAGCTCCATGTCTTGGAATTTCTTCTATCTGGCCTCAAAGCAACATATGCTGGCTTTCCAATGCAAGAATAACCTCATGTCTTTGTTAGCAAGTCTTTGCCCCAGTAAGACTTCAGAAAAGCTGGTCAGCAAACATTTTCATAAATTCAGTATTGTTAATGACTGAAATAAGGTTGTTATTTTAATCAAAAGAACGTGTTCTGCAAAAAGAAAATATTTTAAAAGAACAAGTATTTCCCAAGGTGGTTCATTTATCACATTGGAATTCCAGAAAGTCACAAAAAAGGATTGGAGAGGCCCACAAGAGGTCTTGATGTCCATGTGTGGTCTGTGTCATTCCTGACAGATGTTTAGTCAGCCTGTTCATAGTCACCTCTAAAGCAGGAAAATTCAGTTCGAGCTTAGGAGAAAGATATATTTAACAATGAAGAAGAAAGTGCAGCATGAACAAAGGTTGAGGAGGTTTGGAATCACCCTCGTTGGTGATTTTTAAATCACTAGTTACAAGCCAAGTTTCTCATGACCACACAGATGCCTGGCATGGAAACACTGCTGGGGTGTTTGGGCATAGAGAGTCTTGATGTAAGGAGGTTGAATTTGTTTGTTTTAAGGGCTGTAGCTCCTCTTTTTGTTGTTAAGGTTGAGTTCTCCAGATACTTCAGTGTCAATTACCATTTTTTGTTACCTTAGGCTTTTTTTTTTCCCCCAAGACAGTAGTTCTGCAGACCTTTTGCTCTTTGCTCCAAAGAAGTTGAAACATAAAGGTTTACACAATAAACTGTACAAGCAGAAGTTTGCATAATACCTGTTCATTGGCACAGTACCTCATCACCCACTGGGCATCCAGCTCAGGCCCCACTGTTATGATATGGTCTATAAGGTACATACATTTGTACCAAGCAGGGAATTTGGTAACTCAGTCAAAGGGCTTGTTTTTACTGATGAGCTAAAACAGCAAAACTGAGTGAAGTCAGTTCCCTCATTACCACATGGACACTCCAGACTGGATGCAGCCATGGCTCTGTCATAGGACACCAAATCTTGCAGCATCACGTACTGCCAGCAGCAGAGAGAATCACAGCAACTGTCTGGGAAGTAGTAATTCCCTTCAGGTTAAATTAATATTGGTTTAATTTAAGCCAGTTGGGGACAGTTTTCAAGCTAGGATAATAAAAACCACTCCTAGAGTGAAATAATAGATGACAACAATATTGACATGTGGCAATAATGATACAGATGTACTGCCCACTAAAGGTTTATTATTAATGAAATTGAACCAAAACAAGTTTCCTTGTTGACTATAACCCAGAGACCAATGGCATCTTTAAGAAGAGGGATCACTGTCCTCAAACTGTGCTGGAACAGAGCAGGAATTCCACGGCCCAGATGACTTTTTTGCTTTGTGCTTTAACACAAAGAAAGTTGAGGCAGGTTGGCAGGCACAGAGCACATACTTTTTTCTCTGATTTGGTAGCTGATGGCACACATCAAGCTCAAATTTAAAAGGAAAACTGTAGCCAGCCAAGACAAGATGCAGTTGGGAGTCCTCAGGTGATCGTCCTCTCCTGGGTGTCTCCTCCAGTGCATCAGGGGATCACAGGCATACCAACAACCACCCCACAGCAGAATTACACCCTTCATTAAAGCCTACTCAAGTTACTTTTCAGTGATTTTTGTCTGATGGCAACACTGACACTGAGTAGATTATTCTTAATTAAGTACAAATGTTGCACGTTAATTGGCTGATAAGCCTGGTACGCATCTCTAATTATCCTTTATTGAAATCACTATTATTTACTGATTATATCTAAAACTTGTTCTACTATGCAGTCATTGGTATAGAAGGCACCAAGTGGAGAGGGTGTGGGAACTTCTGTGCAGACTCTGAGTTATAACTCAACAGCAACGTGATGAGATGGAGGAGAAGAGGGCAAGAGGATGGCTGAGGTGTAGGAAGCAAACCCTTTTCCAGGGAATACAACATAACAAATGCACCAGTGCAAGGTCGTGAAGGAAAGAGCACTGTGAAACCAGGTGCAAGGGGCTGCCACAGCAGCCCTGGAGTAATTTTAAGTGAAAGGCTGCAAGCAAAAAAGCCCCCTAAAAATGGGAAAACCTTTAGCAATAAGCCAGTACAACCATGTAAGTGCTGTGCAATATCTGGATAACACAACGCCATCTTAAGCCTCATTAAAAAAAGACATAAAAAAGGGCAATGGTGTTTTGAGCATATCCTGCACTCTACACACAATTTCAGACTATGCCATTCATTTGGCACACAGCAGTTGATGGGAAGGCCTGAGTCTTTTTTCAAGTTTCATTGTGCATACAATTTGCCACAGGAAGGGAAGATTAAAGAGTAGGGAATGCCTAAATCTAGAAAGAACAAAGCAGAGCTAAAGAGCTGAATGCCAGTAATTGCATCAGGTGCAAAATACAATTAGTGACATTATAATCACTGAAATTAAACACCAATTTATTTGAGTATGCACCATACTTTTGACAGCCTCAAACATTGTGTGATAGCAAATAAAAGCAGGATGACAGCTCCTTGATTTGTAAAGAAGTAGAATCGTAGAATCATTAAAGCTCACTTTAAGAATTTTATTCCATAAGGTACAAGGACAAGAAAGGTTTTAGTGCAAAGAGGATAAGTGCTCATAAATGCCCAGTAAAACCATGCATACATCTGCAGCTATTAAGACACACAGCAGCTTTTCTAAAATACAAACTTAGTACATGAAGTAACAAATCCTGCAGCAGCACCATGGAAAACTTTGGTCTGAGGGACAGAGTGGTAAGAAGACCATTCCCTTTGGGGTAAGACCCATCTTGGTTTAGATACTGCAGGCACACAGGTTGCATGCTAGTTGTGCCTGTGGGTTCCTCTAGCCCACACAGAGAACCACCAGAGACAGTCCTTACCATATAGATATCCATTTATCTATATTTCCATTTATCCATTATCCAGCATGCCTGGTGGTGAGATGAGTCCATGTGATTTTGCTCCCTTACCAATTTTCACAAGAGAACTTACCATCTCCTGGAGAATATTTTCCCCAGCATGTCTCTCCCTTTAAGTGTATGAGAGCCCTGCAGCCACAAGGCAGTTATTTTTTTCCCTTTCAAAACAGCATCACTTTCCTCTCCCACCTCCCTTGTTTCCTCCCAGTGTTTAGGTCCTTTTTGCTAGCAGGATGGCATTTTTTCCCCCTGTTGCTAGGTTGGTAGCCTAGTTTCCCAAGGAAAGGAAGCTTATGAGATCACACTGTCTTGTGCAAGTGCCAGTCGGTCCCTCCCAAATAATTTTTTGAGCCTGTGAGCTGAGTTTGATCAAACTTGTCAGGGGAGAGAAGTCTCAAAGGTTTGAGCTGCCTACAAGTGCTGTGGAAGTAGGCAGGCACAGGAGGAAAAATGCTGGGAAGTGCATCCACTGCAGAAACATAACTGTATTATTAGACACCGGAGAGTCCACACCGGAGACAGTCATTACCACTGAACTCCACAGGAGATACAATTTCACAGATTCAGTAGCTCATCAGACGACTTGATTAATATGAGCATGAGCAAAATGTTCTTCTCCCCTTCTTCTGGGGCTCAAGTCTTCCAGTTACAGAGCAGCAGGGGGAGAGTTCAGAAACCACAGGCCGGCAGAGCGAGTTTAGAGCTAATTGCTGCTCCTTCTCACACCAGTGCTCATGCAGAACTCCACTCAACTTCCCCGTGACTCCGGTGCCCCCATTTGCATGATCTAGTTCACACAGAGGATGAGATGGGGAACTTCAGAGCACGGACTGAAGCGAGAGCAAGTCCTAAAGTGCCGTGAGCTGGTGCAGCTCCACCGTGGTGGGAGAGGGTACATCCTAATGGGCCGTCATTTCTAAGCCCAGCTCCGTGACAAAGCCCCCAGCTCGTTCTTCCTTGCATTTGTCTGAATTAGGGTTGCTAATGGTGATTCATTTAACACAAGCATGAGTTGGAACGTAAGCTAAAGACCGGTGAAAGCTGTGTCTGGAGCGTAGGCTGGCTCTTGCTTGTTCCTGCTGTGGCTTTTCCTAGAAGTCAGCCACCTCAGGGCTGCCTGACTAGTGAGCCTGAACAAAATCCTCACAGTTCCTTGTTGACGCTTGCTGGGGAGAAAAACAAGCTATTCGCACAGGTGGGATTCAAAGAGAAACTGAAATCACTCATCTTACAGAAGAAAAAAACAAAGCAAAACAAACTAACTGCAGCTGACATTAAAATGGAGACTGGGAGTTGTTGGGAGTTGAGCAACTTTGTGTGTTCAGTGAAATATTGATGTTTTCTTCTTCTCATAAGTCTTCTAAGTATTGATGTGCCAGATATCTGATTTAGATGGAGAGAGTGCAAATCACCAACACCTAAAGAAAAGAGAGGGAAAGTAATTAAATGAACCTTTGATGCACAGCAAAACAGGGAGCTTGAGAGCAGTGAGAGACATGGCTGAAAATGGACTGGGATCTCTGCAAGAAGGACAGTTATTGCAACTTGTCCTCGACAGCCTAGCCAAGGGCACAGCCTGAGATTCACAGCCTGAAATGCCTGTAGCACAGGATATGCATTAGGCTGGTATGCTACAACATCCTTCAAGATGAGGCTTCTTCAGAGGGAGACATGAACCAGAACTCTTGGGCAGCCAGGGCTGAATGTTTTCTGTTACACAGCAGATCTATGAAGCCACAGGGGAGCATCCTTTACCTCTTATTTGTTGTTGTCATTTCAATCCAGGCATTTTTCTCCTGACGGAAGCTAAAAGATAAAGTGATTGTTCTAATTAATAATGTCTACCTCCTCATGCAGCATTTTTCACTCACCAGATGTCTCAAAGTGCTACTCCCATTTAATAGACACTAGAAGGAAGGGTGAAGGAGATCAAATGAAATGTCTTGGCAACAGAACAAAACCAAGTCGTGCATCACAGGTCTAGTAAAAGGGACAAGGGCACCTATTAAGCCTCAATAAAAAGCAAAGCTTAGGACAATTTTCTGACATATTGGATCCTTCAATGAGGCGTTGCAAAACTAATGTGACCAATGTTCCATGCTAATAAAATATGTTCTGGATTTTTCATCTGACAACATAATTTAAGGATTTCTTAGAATATGGGAAACAAAATGAGGCAGTGGCTTTACAGGAATTGTTCCTTTGCAAAAGGCAGCTTGTGCCAGATGACTGGAAAATTGAAAGTGACCCAAGGGAGCACAGGAATGGATAAGACTTCCTACACTATGCAGTCAAAATAAAATGCATTTTAAAAAGCATAAATACCAAACTGACAATTTGCTGTAAAACTTCTTGTACTTAAGAAGAACTGTTAGAAGTTCTGACAAAGAGAGACACCATATGAGACACATGGGTTGACTCTTGAAGAGATGTATTTGGCAGAATTAGACCAGGTATCTCAAGGAAACTTACTGACAGTGTCTGCAGCAAAATAGATGGTTTAAGGTGGGATAAAACTGATTAAAACAACTCCTATCAATATCAGTGATTACTTCTTTCTTGCGCTTTCTTGCATCACTCTTTTTTTTTTTTCCTTAGTTTGGTTGACTGAGGTTTTGGTTTTTTGTTCCCTGCCTTAGAGACCATCAGTTTGAACATCCAGTAGCTTTGAAAGTGTTAAAAAAAAATGTGGTATTGAAGTGGTATTAAAAGATGCACTGCCCATCTACTCTTGAGGTTACTTCACAGCAAAAAAGATTTGATATTTGGTGCTTGAGAGTTTTTCACAGTCCTTAATAAATCACAGGAAGAAACCTGGAGATGCAAAGCATGATGCACACACAAACACTTCATATGTTGGTGGCATGAACCACCACCAACAATATGGACTTCATATTTGGATAACAATCCTATTTGAGGCAAAACTGAGCATTCAAAATCCTTACCTAGGCAGAATGCATATTGACTTCAGGTGATACTTTCTCCCAAAGAATGGCAGCGTAAAGAAGGTCAGGACTAGTTGTTTGTGCCCTGAAGAAATGTTGTTTTTCTTGCTGAAGAGACATCCAGCACCTGGGGACAGGGATTTATTACTGCTGGTGAGTACCAGCACTCAGATGATGGTCAGTCTCACCTTGACCTTCGAGAGGCTGTTTCCATCTTTCCTTTGTATCAGCTTTGGAGATAAACAAACAAACAAAAGAAACAATAATGTTTAAAAAGCTAGAGCACAGGGCACAGGTTGGGTTCCTGATCATTCGATCCATTTAAACCTATTTCTTCTGTACCTCCTGAAAGGCACAGCCTATGCTAGCACAGTCTGCCAATCTTTTACCAAACCCACAGTTCAGGAGGATGGGTCTTTGAGCAAAATCTCCTAACACAGACCCATCAGAGGGATTTGAGGGGAAAGGAGCCACCAATAACTCACCAATAACAGTGCTGTTGTCACTCTCCCACATCACCTCCAGCTTCTCTTCTCACTGGTGGAACTGGGCAGCAGAAGATCCTTAGCCCAAAGTCAATGAAAGCCCCTTGCTGTACCACCATTGCAATGAGCCTTGGGTTGAAACTGTCCCTCAAGAGAGGCAGCAGCCAGCTGGAAGCACATTTGCACCATTGATCATCAGCTGCCTGTAGCCTAAAGGAACTCTTTCAGACAGCTAAAATCGTATCTGATTTTGTAACAGACTCCTCTGCAGTCCCCATCACTTTGCCTGCCCCCAACCATGCCAAAAAAAAATGCCAAGAAAACAACCCACAACCCAAAAAAACCCAACAAACTAAAAAAACCCACCCAAACCCACTTGTGATGAAAAATGAAGTGGCTCAGAAAGATAACCTGATTTGCCACCTCCTCCTGTGAGTCCTGCTAGCCAAATCCTGCACTTGCCTTGCTCTGCAGCATCCTGTAAGCAAGATCTGCAGTTAGGGTGAAGGAGAGGGAAAAGTGGGAGGAGGGAGGGGGAAAGGCACAGAGGCTGCATAACTAGAAAGTCTGGGCTATTCTTGCTGCCCACCTTGGAGGCACTACCTCTGCATCAGGCAGGAGGAACAGGGGGAGAATCTGGCTTTCTGGATTTAACAAGCTCACTTTCCTCTAATTGGGGCCCTCAGGCACTGCAGTAGTACACCTAATGGCACTAATCATTAATGAATCAGCCCTGATGAATAGGAAGGCTGAACTGGCCTCTCTCTCCTTAGGCTGTCAGCCCTTCACAGAATCTACTGGGTTTCACTGGGCAGAATAGCAACCACACAGATTTTAAAAAGGGCCCTGAAGAGGAAGAGGGCTGGAAGAGTCACCAATCTGTTCATCCCTAGACTGTTCAAATGAGCCAGGGACCAACAGTATCTGGCTGCTGCTTCTGAAATGTAGATGATATAGACACGAGAAAGTCCTGTGAGGAATGGGTACTGCAGCTTACTTCTATACCACACCTTCCTGCTCCCTCTGTAAGCACCAGCCACTCTGCCCTCACTATCATTCATACAGTTTCCCCTCCGTTTAGTGTATTTGTCCTCAAGCTTTTTCTCCCAGCACAGGCCTGCTCCATCTCCTTATTCGAGCCTTTGAACAGATGGGAAAGGGCTTTTTTTCTGCTTTTTTTTCTTCCTTTTTTTTTTCCTTTAAAGCAAAAAAAAATCCACCACCTCAGCCCAGTGCTGGCACGGTCTCTCCATGTCGGAGGGCATCCCAAGCAGGGGCAAGGCACAGCCCTGCCTCCAGGGCTCAGCCGGGCTGCTAAAACGGGGATGCAGGAGGGAGGAGAGCAGCAGCCTGCCAAGCCCGGGAGCATCCAGCGCTGCCGGGGAAGGAGCCGGCTCCCCCCGGCCCTCCGGGGACTGCGGGGCTGCGGTTGCTCAGTCGGAGCTGGGGACAGGAATTAGGGCAGGCAGAGCCGCAATGGCTGCAACCCTTCCCGATTATCCAGCCAGCTAGAAATTCACTGGCTTGATTTTGTTCCGGCTGTGGGTTTTCCCCCTGTTGATCTGCATTTATGCCTTTTTTTTTTCCCCACTTTGTGCGTGTGTGTACATTTCTTTTTAAGTAGAGGATAATTTTACTGTGGTCACTGTCAACATTTAAACGCTTTTCTGTTGCATTTTTTCCCCTCTCCAGTTCACCAGCTCACGCTTGCCCAGGAGTTAAGGGATGTTCAGAGGCTTGAACCTCTTCCAGCTCTTGCTACAGCAGCTGCTGCCTGGGGCAGTGGGACCAGTCTGGCAAGCGACACCCCAGCCTTCCCCCGCAGTCCTTACAAACCCTACAGGTGCGAGGCGGCAGGAGGCAAACCCAGTACACTCAGTCCCTTTCTGGGACTTGGCGAACGGCTCATGTTTCCTTGGCCACACAGCAAGGCAAGGCAGAGCAACCATCCCTGGGGTAGGGAAAAATAAATATGATAAAATCGACCATTGCACTCCGGCTTCAGAAACAACCCCTGAAAGGGGCAGGGAAGGGAAAAACCAAAGCCTTGTGCATTGAAGGGCTCTTACAAAACGAAGGAGGGGAAGGTGAGGGGGAGTTTGTTGATTGCTGGTGTTCCCCGACAAAAACACCGAGCTGCCGGCGGGGGGAGCTGAGCCGGAGGGACCGGGGTTTGCTGCCCTCCCTGCTGTCTCTGCGGGAAATCCCAGGGTGCAATGCAGGTTTTTGAGCAGCAAATGCCTCCCTGCACCACGGCTAGGACGGGAGGTGCGGTGGCCGGCCTGAGCCCCGGAGATGAGAACCTGACAGTAAGAAGTCCCAAACAGGAGAGTCCAGGGGAGACAGGAGGGGAGGGAAAGGGTCTGGGCACGACCTTCAAGCGGCTGGGCTGCTTTTCCCCGATTTGCCGCCGTTTTTTATCCTCCTCGACGGACGGCTAATTGGGGGATGCGCTGATTACGGAGAGATTATCCATTAGCAACTGAACCTCGCGCGAAGATAACTCCAAGTCCTCTAACGAGCTGGAAATATCCCCCTTATTACGGCGTGTCAGCTTTCTTCCGAGGGCCGAGGAAAAGCCGGGAGGGCTCCCTCCCACCGTCCTCCGACGGACGGGCAGCCGGGAAGGCGGGGGCGGCGGCGGGAGCGCTCCCGACGGCGAGCCAGGGAATGCCGGCAGCGGGAGGGACCGGGGCCCGGACATCCCGGGGAGGAGCGGGATGCCACCGGAGAGGGGTCCCCCGGGGCCCAGCCGGCGTGGGCAGCAGGCTGAGGAGCCCCTCGCACCCCAGCAAGGGGCTCCGTCTTCCGTCTCTCCCCGGCATCTGGCATTTCGTGCTACAGGAAACCGTAACAGCAGCGCCTGACCTCATGAATACAGAGATGTGCGCAGGAAAAAAAAAATCAATTTAGGTCTAGATCCTCTGTGGGGAGGGAAAATAACCCAAACCATTTAAACAAAGCTCTGCTCTCCAGGGTTTTCCTTTTTCTTTGGTGGTGGTGGTGGGGATCGAGTCTAGAGGGAGGCCAAAGGAAAACGGGATTCAGGCAGACCTGTGTCCGCCGAAGCGAGGCTGAGCACTGCAAAGCCCCCCTCCCAACACACGCATAATGTATTTTATCATTAAAAAATCAACATTGCTTCCAGTGGTAAAGGCGCCTGGCTCTAGTTCCTGAGCACATTCGTTGCTGGGATTCAATCCGTTTGGGAAATGCAGATTGGCTTGCGACCCACTGTTTGATTTATGAACTGTTACATTTGCTATTGCTTACACATTACATTGCGGACCTTGGGAAGGGAGGGGAGCAGGGAGAAGGGGTGAAGGAGAGACCCTGCCACCCTACAGATTGGCAAAGGGGGGCTATTGCACAGGCAGCGGCTCCCCACCGGAATCAATCACCTGGCACCAATTCGTGGCCCCTACCTCNTGATGTGTATTTCTTTATAAAGGCATCAGCCGCCTATAAATAGCCGGGGTTAGAGCAGCTTGTGCTGCGAAATCAATACCCCGTCCCCCCTCCCTTCCCCTTCTCTCCTTCGGCTGAGCTGCCTTATTAATTATGAAAGGGCTCCTCTGCGCCCCGGCTCCGCAGCCTCCTCCTTAATGGTGGTTGCTGCTTTGCCCCCGTCGGGGAGAAACGCGGCGTGGGGCTCCCTTCGCCAGTCCCGGGCTGGGACACGGGGGTGATGCTGCTCGCGGTTGCGGGAGGAGGAGGAAGGTGGGAGGATGTAAAGCATATTTTTAAGACAGAAGTGAAGGGGGGGAAAAAAGAAAGAAGAAAAAAAAAAATAAGAGAGGCTCCGACTAAGCGGCTCAGCCACCCTGTCCTTGTTTGAACTGAAATTGCCGTGTTCGTCAAGGGATGGGTTGAGGATTTAGACTTCCTTGCCTTAAAAGCCCTGTCCTTTCAAAGATACTCTAGGCATATTTTATAAAAAGGACGACACCCTCATTTCAAACAATAATTTTTATTTTATACTTCTGTCTATACTTTGTAGCAAATCTTTTTTTGTTATTTTTTGCTGAATTGACTTTATAATAAACTTTTGTTTAAATTACATTTTTCTTCTCTTTTAAAATCAAGGCTCTTTTTTTTTTCCAAAATCATTTTGCTGTTGTTGTTTTTCTTTTTTCTTTAGGTTTACATTTAAGCCCCCTTTGTGATCTCTACTGTTGGATATTCAGGTATTTTACTGGTATGTGTAACATCTAAAACAAAGAAGAGGAAAAAATTAAAGGCAGTGAATTCGGAAAGATGCCTTCGAACAGTAAGTAAAGGTAAACTCTCAGAGATGTTAGCAGCATTCCTTCACTCCTCCGGGCATTTAGACATGTCTTTCTTTCGCTTCTTCCCTCCTTCCTTAACTGTTCGTTTCCCTCTCTTTCTCTCCCTCTCTCGCTCTCTTTTCCCCTTGAGGAAAAATGTTCTTTTTTATTAATTTTTAAATTTTTTTTTTGCAGTGGAATGACCAAAAAAAACAAGCGACTGTGGAGGAAAGATGAGAGATTGTGAATTATTCACCATATGCTTCACACGTGGACATCTACCTTGGATTTCTCGCCAGTGCCTTTTTCTGTCTGCGGTTTTCGTTCTCGCCTCTCACACTGCCACATTTTTAGTGGAGCCCGTGGCTCGCCGGGACATACCCGGCCGGTTACAGCCTTAGCAGTAGGTGGCCCAGAGCCGTTCCTGAGATTGCTTTTGCGCAACGAGGGCTCGAGTTTGTTTCTTTATATATATATTATTTTTTTCTATTTTTGATTCGAAGCGATAGTAAAGCTGAGGTCCGATTTGGGCTGCGCGCCGCTGCCTGTTTGGTAACATTTGGCAAATAAAACACAAAAAAAAAGAAAAAAAAAAAAGGGAGAACGCTTCCACAGTCCTACATGGGTGTTTCACCATCATCAGCCACCACCACCACCATCATCATCATCATCATCAACCACAGAAAAGCACAACGTCCCCAAAGCAACGGATGGACACTTCCTCTATAGATCCAGCACATGGAGAGGGTGTGGGTGTGAGTGTGCTCGCCCCCCTAGAAAGGCAGCCAGGTCACTAGGGCAGCCCACAGAGCCGCCAGGAGCAGGGGCAAGGCCGGCGGGAGGAGGGACGGGGCCGCGCCGCTGCCGCCTCCGCACAGTTCAAATAAGCTGCCTTGGAAATCGAGGTTTTTGGATTCCCGTCTCAGTTTCTCCCAGAGGTCTGTCGCTCCTTCCTGGCAATCGGTGAGCGCTGTGAGGGTGCAGGCGTGGAAATCATCCCAGTACCTGCAGGAGGGGAGAGCAGCCGGCATCAAAACAGGCAAGCGCCCACCTTCCCGGGGAGGGGTCCGCCCCCTCGGGCCCGCCGCCCCCCACCTTCCGACGGCGGGGCTGAGCAGGGCTTGCCTGGAAGGGAGGCTGGCGGGGAGGAGCCGCTGGCTCTGGTTTTGGCTGTCCACCCCCTCCCCAACCCCGCCTTCGGCACCAGCTGCAAAAATTGCTTTGCTGGGTCCCTGGAGGAGGGGTCTCTGCCTGGTCGGGGAGAGGACGTGCACCCCTCGGTGGGCAGGAGGAGCCCACGGAACCCGAGGGGTTTTTATTTCAGTCGGGGCGAGCAGATGGGTGTGGGAAAGGCACCGCTTTTCCCAGGCGGGAGGGTCCCGGTGCGGGGTTAGAAACCCCTGGGAGGGGTCCCCTGCGAGGGAGGGGGCCCTTAGGGCAGGGGTAGGAGGGGAGGAGGAGAATGAGAAGCAGAAGGAATAGGAGAAGGAGGAATGAGCATCTCCCCACTCGGTCCCTCCTGAGCGCCCAGCACGGACCCGCAGCGGGGCGGCGGGAGGGACCCCTCATCCATAGCCAGAGGTCTATAGACAGCGAAGGAATTGTCCTTCCCCGGGGTAATTTCTAGCTATTCCCACACGTTTTCCCATTTTCTTTCAATTCCCTTCTTCCCTGGTGCTGGACCGGCGTTTGTGGCTGGGACAGGACCCGTCCCACGGCACCACCTGGCTAGGGGGAGGGAGGACCTTTCCTCTCCACGTCCGTGTTATCAAAAATCAACCCAAATCTGCCCTCTGCCTTGTATTTCCCCCATGCCTCAAGGCAGACGCCCTCAAATCTGGATCTCGATTTTCTTTCTTTTCTTTTTTTTTTTTTTGTGTTCCCCCCCAAAGTAGTCCTACAGCCTCTAATTTATGAGCACTCTAAGCTGGTTGTAGACTCCCAATGTTTGCTACATTTGTAATAAATAATGAGATACTGAGAAGCGAGAGTCTGAGAGTGTGCCTCTCCTGCAGTATTTCTGCTGTAATTGCATCTCCCAAAGGAAAATTAAATCTTTCACCATCTTCTTTCAATACACAGCCCGGCACAGGGCGAAGGCAATCGGGTGGTGGGAGGTGGTCGGGAAAAGGGTTTTTCTTGGAAATTAGGTACTTTTTATAGGTCAGGACCACCTCAGGTCTGCCACTCCAGGGCAAAAGGACATCATATCAGGATGTTGTTGCCTCTGGGTATTTATTTCTGATGCAGGACACAAGGTAAACCACAGCTCAGCATTTACAGCGAGGTACCAGCCTTCCTAGGTGTTTGACTCAGAAATCTCTAGGTAGAAAGAGAGGAATGTAACAGTGTCTTCTCACTTTACCTATCTCTTTTTTATATTTTCTCCTTTTTCTTTTCCTTTCCTTTTTCTTTTTTACCTTTTCTCCTTTCCCTTTCCCTTTTCCTTTCCTTTCCTTTCCTTTCCTTTCCTTTCCTTTCCTTTCCTTTCCTTTCCTTTCCTTTCCTTTCCTTTCCTTTCCTTTCCTTTCCTTTCCTTTCCTTTCCTTTCCTTTCCTTTCCTTTCCTNTTTTCCCTTTTCTCTTTTCCCTTTTCCTTTCCTTTCCTTTCCTTTCCTTTCCTTTCCTTTCCTTTCCTTTCCTTTCCTTTCCTTTCCTTTCCTTTCCTTTCCCCTTCCCATTTCATATATTTCGTTTTTCTGATTTTTGTGGAGCAAAATCAGAAAAAAAATATTCCAAACATATTTATGTCTAAGGACATTAACTAATTTTTAATTTTTTTTTCTTTTGGTTGGTTGGTTTTGGAGTTTTTGTTTTGTTTTGGAGCTGTTTGGTTGGTTTTGATTTGGGGATTCTTTGAGGGGTTTTTTTGGTGGGTTATTAGTTTATTTTTTCTCCCAGACATATCGAAAATGCCCCTTTCTGCCTTCATGCCCAGGATGCGAGACCCGCAGCGTGGCAGGTGAGGCCAGAGCTGGCAGCTCCACGACCCCCGGCATCTCTCCTAGGTTTCCCTCCCCCTGATAACATCCCTTGCCCTGAGCTCTGGGGAAAACTACCCCAAATGTAGGGCTCCTCCAGCTGTCCTAGTTCCTCCAGCTCCGGAGAGGAATTTTTGCAAGGCGAGCTCTTTTTCTCCGTTTATATACTTTTGTTGTTGTTTTCATAGTAATAATTACATTATTATTATTATTATTATTATTGCTCCTCTTTATCATTGCTCCTTCCTCCTACTCCCCTCTGTGCCAGGAGCGGGGCCAAACTGGGGGGAAATGGGCTTTCCCGGGGCCATGGAGGTGGCAGAGGAGAGCTGGGACAGCACCTCCCTGCCTCTGGCTGATTCATATCATGTCTGGGCTCTTTTCTTTTTAATTACGTTTTGTTTTCCGAGGAATCGCCTCCCTAGCGCCGGATGGACCCGGCCAGGGTAGGCTGTATCCCCCGGGCCTGCCTCCACCTTCAGCGCTCGGGGGAACCCCGCAGCCTGCCAGTGTCCCCAAGGCATCAATAAGGAAAGGGATAACGATCCCCGTGCAGCTAATGCCAGCACCCCAGTGCAAAGCAGGGCAGGAGCAAAAATACAAGAGAGGAGCTAAGGAGGGGAGTGGGGAAAAAAAAAAACCAAACCAAACAAACCACCCCAGATTCAGCGAGGCAACAAATAAAAACGGCATTGTAAGAATTCCNCAGGAGAGGGGCGGTGGGACCGAGCCAGGGTACCCATCGGGCAGCCGAGGAGGTGAGCCAGGGGCTTTTCGCCCTTTGCTTTTTCAGTACCGAAGGTTCGGTGCCCGTGGCTTAGCAGCATTGAATTGAGTAATTTTTCTATATATTTTTTCTTTCTTTTTTTCCCCTTCCTTTTTTTTTCCTTTTTCTTTTTTCCTTTTCTTTTTTCCTTTTT
>WBMV01002325.1:816235-842869 GCA_013396655.1 Campylorhamphus procurvoides | reverse complement strand
AGGGGCGAGGAGGAGGGGAGGCGAAGATGCGCCGACTGCTTCTCCCTTGACTTGATCCTTTGTTAGAAAATTCCGCCTTGAAGCAGCAGGCGCGTTTCTCCGCACGAACGCAGGCGCACGCACACGCACACGCTCCCGATCGCCCAGGTCGATGGGCAAATGCCGTGCAAAGCGCAGCGAGAAAAAAAATTAAATTAAAAAAAAATCACTAGGAAAAGCTGCGATAGAGATACGCAAAGGAGGGACAGCGAAATCACGCAGGCGGCTGCGGGGACGCCAGCCTGGCCATGCCTGTGCTTGGGGCGGCAGTGAGGGACGGGGCCAGGGTGAGACCCAAAAATCCCGCTGTCCCGGGCATCCCTCGGGATGGCTCTAGGAAAGGGCGCCCGGTTCAATCCAATGGATGCAACACAAGAACAACCGGCTGCAAACGGGGTTAAAAATGAGTTACCGGGTGCGTAGAGGACTCTCCCCGTGTGCCCCGTGGGGACACGGGACGGGATGGCACGCAGGACCCACGCCACGGCCTCTGCCCCGCACAGCAGCGCGCTCAGCACCGCGCTCAGCACCGCGCACACCCCCGCAGCCCGGCGGGCTGGGGTACCCGGGCACGGCGAGGAATCTGATCTACAGCCGCCCTCCTGCCCATGACGGGAGCTGGGGATGCCGTGGTGTCCCTAGGCCTGGGGGATGTCGCTGCGGCCAGAGGGGGAGGCAGGGGCTGCCCCACTCCCTTTGGAGGAGCTCCCTGCCGCCCACACCGGCGGGTGTTGGGGTGGGGGTGCCCCCCAGTCCCGTGTCCCCAGGGCAAGGCTGTGACAGTGACTCGGTGTGTATGTGTGTGTTTCCTTGCCGGGTACCAGCTACAAGCTAAATGGCTGACTCCAAAAGGGACTGTTTCAACCCAAATCCCTCTCTTGCCGTTTGATTCATCGCTAACATGACTCGGTGGCCACTCCCCTCTACACACACCAGCACCAGCCGTCACATCAAACCCCCAGCAGGCTCCAGACATTGGCTACGATAGGAAAAAAAGCCAGGCAAACAAACAGAGAAGAACCGAGGACCATCCCGAGGGTAAAGCCATGTCCTATAAAACCCGCGCCAGCCCGCTCCGGCAGCTACAGCGGGAAAGGGGAGGGGGATTTGCCGCGAATTTCTCCAAAAACGTGTTGGATTGCGCTGAAAATACGGGGTTCGAAGAGGAGCCCTGCCCCAGGCCGGGGCTGGAGTGTGGGAGAGGGTCAGGTTTAGGACCAGCGGTGAGCAGAGCATCCCTCGCCCCCGAGGGGCATCCTGGCCCTGCCTGCCCGCGCCGCATCCTCCGCACGGGGTACCCCCGGTCCAAAGCCGCCCTAAACCCCACAAATCAATTTTTTTTAAAAAAGCAAAAGCGGATAGACAAGGGTCCTGTCTGGTTAAAAGACAGCGGGATTTCTCTTGAACTAGGTCGCTGGTGCTTTGCCGTGGCCGCGACCTTCCACACCGCCCGCCCCCATTCCAAGATAAGAGTGTGCAGCAATGTGCAATGCAGAAGGACCGCAGGAGCCCTCCGTGACCGACCGGGCCCCCTCCCAAAACCCGATCCCCGTCCTGCGACTGGTCCATCCCTGCTGTCCGTTCAGCCGAGACTCAGTCCCCGCGCCATTAGCCCTCCCACATCCCCCCTCTCCAGTCACCTCCCAAAATGTCAGGGATTTCGGACAGCTCCAATCCTCTCTGCCCACATAATTTTTTTTTTATTTTATTATTTTTTTTTAATAAGCCCCGGTGCATAGACATTTTGGGAACGAGCCGAACATCCATTTCACACGAGCGGTTACCGGGGACGGGGCAAAGGCAAACGGCCCTTTACAAACCCCACACCGACAACCAGAACCCGATTTCGGGGAGGGGGGTGGGTGTGTGCGGAGAGGAGGGAGGGGGAAGGTTCCCCGAAACACCGAAGGAGGAGCAGAGAGGAGAAAAGCCCTCCACGGGCTTCAAAGCCGTCCCCTCGCAGGGCACCGCAAAGCCACCGCACCGCCACCATCCATCCCCGCGGTGTGCAGCAGTATTTGGGGGGAACTTTCCAAATGACTGCTCATGCCCACGCCAGCCCGGGGACGGCGTTTCCCAGCGATTCGAGCTACCTTTTGAAATTTCACAGTCAGTAAAATCCCTCCTCAGCTGAACCAAATAAACACAAAGGAAGGAAAATCCTCCTCCTTCCCCCAAGCGAAAGGACAAACACACAAACAAAAAATGTAAGGGCTGAAATTAAGGATAACATCCAAATAAAGCCTTCCCCCTTCTTTCTCTGACAGTACAAATAAATGGCTTTCTGAAGAGTTCAGCTTCATTTAAAATGGAATGGCAATACGAACGGAGGGGTTTGCATCATTTAATCACATTTTTCCAGAGGTCAACATTTCATTGCAATATTTTTCCTTTTTTTTTTTCCCTCCTTTTTCTACATGAGGAAATATTCAAGGGATTTTGCCTCCCTTTTTAATTCCCTCCCCTTTTTCCATTTTTTTCTTTTTTTTTTTTTTCCTTCTCCCTCTTCTTTCTTTGGTACCTACAAAATGCTGCAGAGGTTTTTTTGGAGAGGAGGGTGACCGAGCAAAAGGATCTCTAAATAGCAATGCCGAGCTTTTTTTTTTTTTTTTAGTTGTATCAGAATTCCTTTGCAGGCAAATATTTTCAAAGGGCTCTTCACACCTGATTGTCCAGATAATAAAAGATGCGCTTTAATTCCTCTTTCCTTAAAGCCCAGTTTTAGATTGTGCTCGGGAATATACATATTCAATATATAATCTTTAAAATTTGCCTGTATAGGGGCAAAGTGGTCATTAACTTGAAGATTGTTTAATGTCCGGAACTCCAAAAATTTTCAGCAAAGAAATGTTGTATAAAATGAACCCGAGAGCAAACCGACAAAAGCAACCATCGAAACCCTCAAGATATTAAACAAAACCAGCAAGGAGTACACAAAAACACATACCGGCATGGAAGGAAACCTGGTCTATTTTAAGTAACAGCATATATAGAAATTTTTTTGACCCCCTTGATTTTTGACAGCACTTCTCGAAGCAGAAAATTAACAATTGGGTAGTGGGACTCCACGATATTTTAAAATAATTTTTATTTGTTTAATCCCCGCATTTGGGAGGATTTTTTTTTAAAGTTAGTGTTGGGTTTTGTTTGATTTTAGGCTGCCCTGCAAGTGGGAAAACCTTCAAGTTCCCAAAGGGAGCCCTTCGTTTGTCCCCCTGATTTTCTGCAAAAAAACTTTCCACCTATATCTCTCGCAAGCCATTTTGTATCGGTTCTTATTTTTCTGTCCCTCGGGGAAGGAGGGAATTTCTCAGCACTGGAGTTACCAGATTGCGAGTGGAAAGGAATGCAGGGGATATCCGAAAACCAGATACAAATACAACCGTTCGTGGAGACGGAGAGAATAGGAGCGGGAAAAAAGGAGGAAAGGAGGGTGCGGGGAATAAAAACCAAACTACGAGTGAGCATGCACCCATTTAGGAAAACGAACAACAAAAGTGATTTCGGAGGAACCAGAAATCGGTCCCTTTTGTAATCCGGACTGCCCTGCTTTGACAGCAAGGCGCCACCGCGGAGGGACCGCGGGCATCGCGGAGAGCGGAGCGGGGGTCCCGCATCGCCCCGCACCGCCCCGCACCGCTCCGCACCTCATCCCGATGCTCCCCTCCTGCATGCATCGAGCCGGGCTCGGGCGCGCACAACTTGACACGGAATTTGGCAGTCCACTTACCTATCTGCACAGCGAGGATCAGAGAAATATAACTGCCGTTCAACTTAAGTCCCATCCTACATTTAGTAAAACCATTTGCGGCTGCAGATCTTTAAATAGTTACTTTGGAGAACGTGGGGGAAAGCTGAAAAATAGACATTGCCAACAAGTTCCGAGCAGCGGAGGACTTTGCAGACAAGGGGGGGAGACAAGAGGAGAAGGAGAGGAAGAGGGAGGCAGCGGGAGAGGGCGAGGAAGGCTGGCTGGGAATGGTTCGCTCCATTAGGAGGGGGCGGAGGAAGTACAGCCTCACGCCCACCACCGGCCCTGACGTGGGGGGATGACACCGGCCGGGTTTTTTCCCCCCTTCTTCTTCTTATTTATTTATTTATTTATTTATTTATTTATTTATTTATTTATTTATTTATTTATTTATTTATTTATTTATTTATTTATTTATTTATTTATTTATTTATTTATTTATTTATTTATTTTAAATAAATGTGCACCTTGGAAGAGAAGCGCCATTTATAGGCATCACAGGCTGGATTTACCCGCTCNCCCCCTGCCCGCCCCTCCCCCACCATGACGTCACCCCCAGGCTGAGATTTGGGGGATGCGGGGTGGGGGGGGATGCTGGTCTCTCTCCCATCCTTGCTGTCGGTGCTCCATCGCGGTGGCAGCAGGCCGGCTGTGGCACCGCAGAGGGTGGCGTGGGGAAAGGGGTTACGCGTGGGGCAGCCCTGGGGAATCGAGGTGGGGCTGGCTTGCGGGCTGGGTGCCGAACGCCCAAGGCATCGCACCCCGTGCTCTGGGGGCAGCATACAGGTGTGGTGGGGCTGGGTGGAAGGAATGGGGCTGGCCGAGGCTCCAGTGAGCTCTGCCGGGGACAGAGCTTGTTCTGGGGTCGTCCATCAGGCTGGCACCCTCCCGGGACCCTCCTCAAGGCTGTCCCCTCCAGCAGC
Organism: Campylorhamphus procurvoides; assembly: GCA_013396655.1. NCBI lineage: Eukaryota > Metazoa > Chordata > Aves > Passeriformes > Dendrocolaptidae > Campylorhamphus > Campylorhamphus procurvoides. The sequence goes on along the minus strand of WBMV01002325.1, from coordinate 838,156 downwards.
ATTAGAAGGACCTCAAGGTGCCGACGTGGGTTACAAAATCAGGCAAACCCCAATCCTACAGCCTTCTCCTGTGGCTCTTCTGCTGCAGAGTTTTTTCCCCCCCAACTCAGCACTGAGCTTCACCAGCCATCTGTAGCATCTCCAGGAGCCACTGGGAGCTGGTTGGACTGAGACCTACTGTTGGCTTCCAGTCCTTGCAGTCCCAGGTCCCCCCTTCTCTGCAATCCCAGAGTGCTGGCAGTGCTGCAGGTCCCTGGACTAGCTGGGCTGCTGGTTGGTCCCTCTCTTTTACAAACCACACGTGTCAATACTCAGACCGGAATGACAGAGAGATAGCAGCTGCCAGGCTACATCCCCAGGATCCCCATGGGCTGAAAATGCCTGAAGACCACCTGGCAAGGATGGGGATTTCATGGAGTTAAATAACAGTGCAACTGGAAGTAAGGAAAGCAAGAGGGCAGGAGGAAAAGCGCCATTCACAAAATAGTGCTGGGGAATGCCACTGCCTCTTTAGGTCTACCTAGTATGTGGAATGGCAGCCTGGAAGTGCCTCCTCTCAAAGCCACCATGAAATCCCAACCTTTGTTTTTCCAACTCAAAAGGAGGGATAATGTTGGGTAATTATGCCAGCCATCAGCTTGGGCCCGCAGATGAAAAATGCTGGGTTGTCTCCTCTGAACCTTCCCATTATTTCTTTTTGTTCCACCTTTTCTTCCTATTTATAGATCTCCACAGTGGACGGAGAGATGAATTAGAGGACAGAGCCGGCTGAAAACTAACCTGAGGAATTAAAAAAAAATAAAGAGTTTCATTTTCATCCAGCTCCCAGAGCCAGCTCAGCACGTGGGCACATGGTAGTGAATGAAGTGCAAGGCACAGGCCGTGGGGCTTTGTCCCCTGGCATCTTGCCCTTCCATTCACTCCACCATAAAGCTGCAGCCCAGAGTATGGTTGCCTTTTACACACTCCTGAAGACATTGGCAGTGGCAAGGGGGCTAAGGCTAAGCTTTGCACTGTGCACAGAGTTCTCTTGGGAAGTAACAGAAGTTTTGACTTTAAGCTAGAGCTAAGTCATCACACTTTTATCCAGCTCTCTGCTGCTGTGGCGATGGGTGTTTTTGGAATGCAACAGAAAGACTGAAGCACATATCAAAATGTGGAGCCCTGTCCTTTTCCTAGGAGGGATGGGTTAAATAGCTCAAAAGATCTTTCATGTCGTAGAGTTGGTGCACTCTCAGCATAAAAAAGGAAGAGGATGAAAGGTGTGTAGGTTGAGGTACGTGAATATAAACACTGAGTTACCAGTTCTTGGCAACTTGGCCATTTGTGGCTGCATTTGCTCTGAAGAAGGACAAGGCACCTTTGCAGGAGCACCAGGTTGTGGAGGCTGCAGCAAGAGGGAGTTCTCATTTCACTCCTCTGCCCTATTGATAACTGTATTCGTTTATTTATGTATTCATATCTTCTATGTTTTGTCTGCTCTTTTTTATTCCGAGGGCACTCAAGCTATAGCTTCAGGTTAAAGGTTGGGCTGGCTCCAAGAGGCTTGTGTTGAACATTACACTCTGCAAATCTGCTTTGGAATGAACTTCGGGGCAGTTTCCAATGCACAATCAGGAAGAGTTTAATATCTGGCTTTTGATATGTCTATCATCGCCGAGAAGACTGGAGCCTCAGGCAATCTGGCCACAAATCTCATAAGAATGGGCATTTTGGGGGGATTTCTAGCCAAGCAACAACAAAAAGAGATCTCCCAGCTAGAGGCATCAATTACAGAGGAGAAAAGGGCCTGGCCAAGTTCCTCTAAATGTTCTTGACTATTGGGGCAGTCCAGCTCCGTCTGAAATTCAAGCCTGGCTCCAGCCTTACCACCTTCCCTACCCCAGGAAGGGGCCCATTGCACTATAGATTCTGAACAAAAGCCAGCGGTTTCAGCCCATCTCAAATAGCAGCACTCTCAGCTCTACTGGGAGCTGGGGAGCAGGATGAAGTGGGGACAGTTGTTTATCCAAACGTCCTTTTTTTGTTTTTCTTTATTTTCTTTCCCCCAACATACTATTAGAAGGTGTCATGTTTTAGAAGGTGCTTGAATATCAGCCCACCTCTAAGAGACATCCGCCTGTGTTTAAGGAGAGGAGCGTCTCACGGTGCCTTGCTCAGCCCCCGTTGGGACAATTTGCCCACCAGCACGATCTTGCCCTTGTTTTTAAGGGAAAGGGCTCCATCCTGGTAGCAATCTCATGCTCTTCTTGTTAGGGTTGGGGACTGTGTCATGCCATGGCTGTGTGGGATTGCTGATGTGGTGGAGGCAGATGGACAGAGCCCACTCTTGCTGGCCAGATATAGCTGTGCCAGAGATAGCGACGGGCATGGCGTGGGCTGCATCGTGTGCCCAGGGGGGCTGGAGGAGTATTTGGGTGGGATGCCCTGCGCTGCTATTGCCGGGCACAGAGCACTGTGCTGGGCAGTTGATTTAAATCCAGCTCAGCTCCATGGAAATCATCTGCCACAAGGGGACCCACTGCGTTTAGAGGATGTGTTTTCTCATTTAGCTTTCGGCTGGCTGACTGTCATGGCTGAACCTCAAAAGAGGTAACAGAGAGCTGCTTTTCCCGGCAAAGCTGTCTGCATCTCTGCAATTCTTTCCCCCTTCATCCTCTTTTTTCCTATTATTTTCCATTTTTTTTTTTTAATAGTGCAGATATCTCTTCAAACAGCTCAGCTCACACCATGGGCTTCTTACTTCACGTTTGCAGGCTGGTAATAGGGATAAACCCGAAATCTTTGGTACTGTCAGTCAGAGACCGATTTATTCAAAGCAGAGACTGATTTATTCTAAGCATAGGCTCAGGTTGGAGGGGAGGGTCCAGCGATCACGGTGATATTTGAAAGTCCCTCCCCTGGGTGTTGAGAAATGTATTCGCTCTTAGCTCATCCTGCAGTAACACCGCCTCTACCAGGAGGTGACCGCTTGCCTTTCCCCTCCCTCCCCATCAGCCGGAGACCTGGCCCTGCTGGAGCGGAGATGAAACTGGAGCCGGTGACTTGTGTCTCCTCACCCTCCTGTCTCAGAGGTCCCCCGAGAAGGAGGGACAGAGTGATGGCTTTACAGTCCTGCAGAGCTGTCTGTCCTCATTTGTGCTGTGGCTCCCAGTCCTCAGCTGCTACCTCCCCTAGAGGAAGGTGGCCAGCCAGAAAAATGCATGCAAATATCAAACCTAGCTGATAAATGAATAGCTATTCAAAGTGTGATTCTCTGGGATTATATTTAAGCAGAAAAATGATGAGAACACATTGAAAATGTGACACGTAGGATTAAAGAAATACCTTTCATTAACAGACAGATTTCTAAAGCTTTTTTTTTTTTGGGTGGTCTTTTTCATTAGACATCTGGTTTAATTACTGGCTGGATGTCTCTGCCTTTAAAAGCTAAACAGGAAAAATTAAGATCATGGATGCAAGATTAGAATTTGTCCCACATCTGTATAGAAATTAGTACTCAAATGCCATTTATTCACCATGAAAATCATTGTCATTTGATACCTGTGAAAATGTATTTCTAAAATATAAACTGGTGCTCAAGTCCAAATAAAAAATTGTGAAAGAATAAAGTATGTGACTAAGTGGATGTAAAAGGGACATTGCTCAATACCAAATCTTTAAAAAAGTAGAAAATGCTGGTTAAGGTATTTGTAACCTATTTGACACAGAAAATTGATCTGATATAAACTTAGAAAGTGATTAGAATAATGTAATCTTCAGGCCCAGCTTCTGGGATTTTCAAAGAAGCCCTCACCAGAACACCAGGTTTCTATAGGTTCATTTGAAAAACTCAGTTCTCTCTGTTCATTCTTCAGTGCTTTTTTCTTTCAAAAAGCAGTCTTCAAAAACTGAGACATCACTTGACCATGATCAGCTTGTGCCAGCCAATCCAGTGAGGAAAGCACAGTCTATTATAGAAAGAGTAATGTTTGCATTGAACTGCTCTCCTCAGGGATATATTTTTAGGACGGTGCCTGTGCATTCACTCAGAATTCTGCATCTTATGAGCATGACCCCTTTATATTGGATTGTGGCACTGGCATTGCTGCTGAGCCCAAGCAAGCTGAGGGGAGGTATGCAAGCCTGTGCTGTTCTAGCCAGATGGAGTTCACACCCACTACAATTATGTTTGCAACACATGATTTGCTTAAGGTGCCTGTGGATGTTTCAAAAGAGTAGGGTGGTTTCAGTAAAGCAGTCTCAGAAGAAAGCAGTATCGGTCCTTGGCATCTTTATCACTGAAATTTTCCTTCAAAAAGCAGAAGCCTAAGGCCAGTCTTAGTGTTTTTTTTTTTTTGTTTTTGTTTTGGTTTTTATTTTTTTTTTTAATTTGATGGAAAATGTATGTTTTCATCGTAGGCTTGGGGGAAGTGTATAGGCTTGGAAAATGACTGTGAAAAGGCTTGTACTGGTGGATTTCCTGGCGTTCAGAATTGCTATTGTCATAGAACAAGGAATCATAGGACAGCACATATTGGAAGGGACCTCTGGAGATCATCTGGCCCAACCTTACATAGAAAAGAGAATCTAGATGTGATTATCTAGCACCCTGTCCAGTCATGTCTTGGAAACCTCCAGTGCTGGGGACTCCACCACATCCTTGTGGAGGTTGTTCCAGTGATTGCTTCCTTATGGTGAAATCCACACCATGTAAGGAATTGGAAGGTTTGTGATGAGCTGTATGTGTTATGCCAGAGCTGTTGATCACTCTCTGACATCCTTAATAGATACCTTGGCCCAGGTACTTGTCATCTTGAGTGCATGGTAATAATCTTGAATGCACTCCCATGGTATTATGATAATTTTGGCTTCTCTAGTTGCAAATGCCAGTAACCAAGTTGTGGATCTTGGTTCAAATCCAAGCTTCGATTCCAGATTAACAGTGCTGTTGTCAGAACACAAACTGGGTGCATAAAACCTATATCCTCAATATGTATCAATAACTAGTATGAAAAGTTGCTGACTTGTGAACATTTCCTGCTTCTGTGGATGTTGGCAGCAGAATTTCTATTGACCATAGTGAGATGGGATGTACCTCAGTGGGGTGATATTCTGATTCACGTGTTTCTGCCATTGATTTATAGAGTATCTACTGCCACAGCAGCTATTAACCTTCAGTTACAGTAGGACTTCAATAAATGAAATACCACTCTGAGTTTTCTTTATAATAGTCAATATGATTTGTGCTAGAAAAAAAAGCATAAATATATAAAGGACAAACCATATCAGATTTCCAGCTATCATGGGAAGATACTGCTTCTCCATTTCAAATTTCTCTTCATCAGTCCTTAGTCAAGAAAAACAATGTTTCGGGGGAACTTGGGGATTTAGGGAACAGGAAACCAATGTTGTTAATTAATTGTGGGCTGATGAGAACATTGCCAGGACAGATGTTCTGCCACTCACTCGGGCATTGAAAGAACTTCAAGCGAGATCTCACTTTCCTAGAAAGGATGAAATCTGGGAGGAAGAATGTATACAAAGGTGAAAAGGGTTCTGTGACAAGAAAACACAGGATGGGTCTGTACAGACATCTGCAATCTGATTTGCAAAGATGCTGAGGACATGCAACTTCTTCATCCTGCTCCTCCACTGTTAGCCTTAGGAACATATTTATGACACTGAATACTGGGAAAGATTGGAGATAAATCCCATTAATCTGAGTAGAAAGCTTCTCCCTGATGTGAACTGGGGACTGGTTTCACAAAATCATGACTTGAACAGAGAAGTATACATTCATTAAACCCCATCCATCTTCAGAACCTGCATTTGGCCACGTTTGTTTTGTGTGTTCCACAATTGGCACAATTAACTCAAATATCACTGCCATGTGTCAGCTGCCATGCAGGTGGTTGCCACTGGAAAAGTCAAAAGCAGGTCAATGGTGACTGTTCATAAGTGCATGGAGCAACCAGCCAGCCAGCAGTCTCCTTGAGCATATGTCTTGCTTCTGAGCATGATGTAGCAGTGCCATAAAGAAGCTGGACAGAGATGTGGATAGCTGTGAACTAAGACATTTCATGCATCACTTATCCATTGCCATTAGCTTACATGCATCCAGGAGATAAAACCATCTTTGTGAGCACCAAAGCCCTTTTGAAAAAGTTACTTATCTTTCTCTTTCTCATGTTGTGCCCTCTCTGATCGTTCACGTCTTTGGGTTTTGTATCGAACTGTTTGCTCTGCTAGACCTTAGTAATTTGGGGACTGAACCCCAAGGGCCTTGGACAAGCCCTCTCCATCTGGGGAGCAGCCAGCAGCCATTAAAGGCAGACTGGGAAGTGGCAGTCTGGTGTAGTTTGTCTGTCCTGTCACTAGAGTGAGACATGCTCACAAGCATCCTGCTCTCCTCTTTCAGGAGGTGCTGAGCAGGCCTGTGGGGTGCTGGTGCTGACATTGAGGGGGGCACCCTGCACCATGGTAGACCTTGGCATCCTCAGCAGGTTGAGCTTTGGGATTAGAAACTCTCCAGATTACACCATTCTACTGCAAAGACATGTTTGAGTTTTTTACAGTTGTTTTAGAATAGTGAAAGAGAGGAAAAGAGTGGGAGTGCCCCTAAAAATCCTTTGTCATGACCTCTTGCTAGCTGTGATTACTAACCCCTAATTCCTGGGCTGGTCCTCTCTGTAGTCCAGCAGAGTCCCCAGAATCTTTCTGTTGACTTCCAAAAGTCTTTGAGATCATCAGGCTGCTTAGCCTGAGTGAGACCAAGCAGCAAGGTATGTATTGCAGATATTTCTCGTTGAGGCAGCAAGGAGAGTGAACTTTTTACTGAAGGTTAAAAAGACAGCAGTAGTTCTGACATCTAAATAAAATGACTCATTGAGGAAACTGCCCTCTCCCCCCCTGTGACATGCCCACATGAAGACCCATGATTCAGGACAATGCATTTCAGAGGGTCCCATAAGGACTTTTTTTTTTTAGTTTTTCTCCTCATTTTTCCTTTTTTTTCCAGAGTGAAGTGTGATGCCTGGCCAGTGAGTGGCTTGTGCAGTCCAGACGGAGAAAGCAAGCTGTTAAAAGGTAGTGATTGCAGCACTGATCTCTTGCAGGCTCTGCAGTGTGAGGAGGTGGTTCTGAATCACAATGAACTTAATTGAACAAGAAATGGCATTGATTTTTCCTTTTCAGCCCTCCCCATTGCTCACAGCAACAGTGCATTGAACCCTCTGCCCATGCCAAGCAGCAGAATTGCACAGCGCAGTAGAATGGAGGTTTTTTTACTTTTGTCCTATAATGAACATGTATTTATTTTTAAATAGGATAAAGCCCAAAGCTCTCTAGGCTTTGAATTGTCATTGGGGAAAAGCACTGCTGGTGCAGTGTGAGTTTCAGGTGCTCAAGGAAGCAGGTTATGTGAGAAACTGTGGCTTGCTCTATACTCCTCTGGCCAGGTAATAACATTGTTCTTGAGTCTGATTGTTGAAAGAACTAGAACAACACAACAGCCAAGCTGCTGAAGGGCTCCTAAAAGGTCACTTGATTTTACTTTTTTAACTTAGACAGATGAAAGGGCATAAGCTGCCTCCAATCTGCAGGGAAACAAGGAAGAAAAGCATTCCATACTCCAATTATTAAATCAATGCTATTTTTTTCTCTCTTAGGCGTGTAAACACAGAATTACATGTTCAAACAGCTAGTGATTTACTACATAAACTATTAAACATATCACTGAACATATCCACGTGTCATGCTCTTACTTAGAAGTGTATGAGGTGTGTGTGAATTTTCCTGTGTCTCTCCCCCTGATTTCCCCCAAATGCACGAAAACTCCCTCCCCCAAATTACAACCGTATCTGGGAAATTTACTAGCAAATTAATGCTAACAATCTTAGTTAGTGGTCAGATCCCAGCTCTGGTATTATAATTGGGTTGCCTGCAATGCACAGCTTGTTTTGTTCTTGAGGGGGAACCTTCAGCTGAGATTGCCAGGCTGAGCAGGGGAAGGGAAGGATAGCTCAGGGAAATTTAGGGGCACAGCATTAGGTAGAGCAGCACATGCCATATATCACAGTGAGATCAGTTCTGCCCTTAATAAACATGTATCCCCAGTAGCAGGTACTGGACAGCAGATCGATTTGATCTTATGTTGGGAAAGGGGGGGGAGGACAAACCCCACCACACTGTCAATTCCTGCTGCCTAAACAGCATTTTGGGGCTGTGAACAGCTTTAATGCTGGAGCTGATCTCAAGAACTGGCTGCTGCAGAGTCAGCACAACACCTTTCTCTTGCCTGCCTCCTGCCACCTGATATTCTCATAGCTTTTTGAGGAGTGATTAAATAGATAGTGAGCATGTATCAGGTTTCATGGAAAAGTCCTGTCATTGACTTCAATAAAAGCAGGATTAGACTCTTCCAGAGTTGATATAATTCATGATAGTGCAGAACACTGTACAAGAACTGAAGCAATGGGTTGTGTTGCAATATTGCAACACAATACGTATATTGATATTGATACGTATAATGAAGTTACTGGCATCCAAACACTCTGTCTAATGGGGGAAAATGGAACCAAGAATTACTGTTACCTAAAGGAGGGACTATGCTGAGCAGCCTAAGAAATGAAACTCAAGGAAATGGCAATATTTTGGGTTCACATGTGTGCGAAGTGCTTGGGCAAGCCTTTGACAGACCTCTCTTGCTCCTCCTAAGCATCCAAACTCACCTAAGCATGCAAACTCACCTTCAGCCTGGGCAGGGAGGGCCATGGGTTTCACCTCCTCCAAGCTTGCACCAAAGCAACAAGAAGCTGGTTTTCACATTGTAAGGGGACAGGTGGCATTTCTGCCCTCCTGGCAATGGGAAGTCTTTAACCAGCTGAGTAAAGTTGAAGAAGCCAGCCAAGACCAGAAGCACCAAGGCAATACAAAGGGGAGGGGAAGAACTGGGTGGGACTGTGCTTCTCCCTGTGGAAACTAAAGCAGAACCATTTGCCACAGCTCATAGTCGTGGTTGTGGCTGGGCACATCTTTTCCTGGCAAGACTTTCAGGCCAGCAGATAAAGGATATTGCAGGCCCTCCAGCCCATTCCCACATCTAATGCCCTCATCTCCCCATGGTGGAGATGCTGAGAGAATGGAGGTTGTGTGTGAGCACCTGGAGAGTGTCTCACATCACTCAGCACTGAATGCATTAGAGGATGAAGCACCATTCATCTCAGAAGTGGGGCAGTTGTTCAGCTACTGCAGCTGGGTTTGGATTCTGCCATTTTCCAATAGAAGGTCTTGAAACAGAAAGAAGTTATCAGGGAAAACAATAGGAAGCCTAGCAGTCTGATAGTCTATAAATCCAATAAAAGGAGACTACAAGGTATAGAGTTCCAAACTTAAAATATTTCATATATCATGAATATCCCAGCAATTCCATTGTGAGGATTACACCTAGCCTTTCATGCTAAGCCTCCTTTTTCTGAATTTCTGAAAAAAGCTGCTTTCTACTTGCAATTTTTAAATTATTTTCCCTTGCCAGAGGAGGATTTTTGTGTGCGTAAAGTCTGAGGTTAATCTGACAAGGAATCTCAGAGAAATGAGCCTCTACATTGAAACTGGGGTCTCTTGGTGGTACAGAATTATAAGTTTTGGAGTTTTTTAAATTTTATTTTAAAACGCCCTGTCTCAAAACTCAAGGTATGGAAGCATATAATGTGATTATTTAGCTTTCTTCTCAGAAAAATTATTCTCCTATAAATATTTTAACAAGGACACTGTTTAATTTGAAGAATCCTGCAGTGCAATTGTTTTAACACATCTCTCTGCTTTTAATCTGCTTCATGTCAGTAAGAAGCTATGCCCTTATTTAAAATAAAGGTCTATCTACCTGCTAAGGTGCTGTGTTATTACAAGCAAAGCAGACTGGGAAACCCTCTTCTGTTTATACCAGAATTTTATGAATGAAAAGACAACCTTAGAAAAATTAGATAAAACTGGGCAAGCAGCTTAAAACACTGAATCACAGAACATGCCAAGTTGGAATAGACCACAAGGATCATTGAGTCCAATGCTTGGCCCTGCACAGGACCAGCCCCAAGAGTCACACCATGTGCTCCAGAGCATCATCCAAATTCTTCTTGAACTCTGGCAGGCTTGGTGCTGTGACCACTGCCCTGCAGATCCTGTTCCAGTGTCCAGTCACCCTCTGGGGGAAGAATCTCTTTCTAATATCCAACCCAAACCTCCCCTGACACAACTTCAGGGTCCTGTCACTGCTCACCTGAAAGAAGAGATCAGTGCCTGCCCCTGCTCTTCCCCTCAAAAGGAAGTTGTACCTGCAGTGAAGTCTCCCCTCAGTCTCCTCTTTTCCAGCTGAACACACCAAGTACACTCAGCCACGCCTTTGGACAGTCAAAATAATCTTCATGCTGGACCTCCTAGTTCACAAATAAAATTTAATGATGTTTTTTTATGTAGTAAGTAATACAGTTTGTCTATTACTTTTCCAAATAATTTAGTTGTAAATTGTATTGATTAGCATACATTTTGCTAGAAGCCTTTGATGCAGGAGCAGTGCTGGGTTGCAGACAGCTGGGCACTACCAGCACCAGCATCACCTTGGGGCTTTTTTTCATCTCAGTGTCTGCTCAGGTGGCTGACCAGACTCTCACTCAGGTCTGGCATTGAAGGTGTATTTGGGCTCAAGAGCTGTAAATTGTAGGAGCTTTGCAAGCTCTTTTCAAGCAGAGAATTCTGAGACAAAATGAAAACCCAGCTGGCCTTTCCTTCTTGGTGTTCAGTCACTGTCTAACTGGCAGCAAACCACACCAGTGTCTCCAGAGTGCTAAATAACATTTTCTCTCCCTGCTTATTTTGGTAGGTAGGAAAGATTTCTATTTCACATCAGTGAGACTAAAATGCAGCACAGTGAAGTGGAAGATAAATCTGAAGTGCTATCAGATTTCTCAACTCCTAGCCCATGTTCTGCTCACTGGGGACTCCTCCAGCTCTGCAGCTGGTCTACATTTAACCTTGTATTTCTTGCCCTTGCAGCTCCGGGGCTTTAAAAAACAGATCATTCTGGGTATCATCCTGGTTCTTTCTTTTCCTTTCTTCATCCCCACTTTCAGATTGCTGGAAGAATAGTTGATGGAGCTGGTTATTTCTTTCGTGTGATCCATTGTGGGAGTATGTCTTGTTTTCCCTTGTATGGTAAGAATCCACCATCAGGAAATAATATTTGGGTTTTTTCTCTATGTTCTTTAGTTGGTTTTCCCCCAGAAATTTACTTTAAATAGTGGGGGATTTTTTTACTTATGCCCCTTTCTCTCCTGTGCTTTCACCAGCCTGACGTTACCCCATTCACTAGAAACCTTCACACTCAACCTGCCAGCCAGTTGTTCATCCAACAGAATCTGTTTTCCCACCATAGATCTGGAAACATCACACAGAAAGGACAGTAGTGAGAGCAGCAGAATGTTCACTTCATTATAGGAAAGGTCAAACAATTAATGTAATGAGCTCCACAGAGCGTATAAGGGTGCAGATTCTGTCGATGCAGACTCAGAAGTCAGCAGTGTAACAAACTCCAGAAGTAGTTTCACTAACTTAAGAAAATTCTGAGTCCATGATGGCACTTGTCACAAGAGGCAGCCCCCTTGTCCCAACAAACCCAAAACAAACATCTCTCCTGTGTATCCTGTTCCAGGTCCTTGACTGTGGAGGACTGCTAGGCACAGAACTATTAGTCTCATTAGCTTGAAATTACATCTTGAGAAAGTGACTGAACTTGGAAAGCTGGAGAGAATAATTCCACTGAGGAACCACAGAGCTGGTAGGGGGATATAAACCTGTTCATTATTCTTCAGGTCTGGGGAAAATTACGGCAGAAGTAAAGAATTTATTTTGAAATGCATTCTGGTTATTTCAGACACTAAGTGAAATTTGCACCAGCTGAATTGTTAACATACTGTTTTTTTTTCTTAAAGGGAAGAAAATAGTGTAAAGTCATGGCACACAAGAGGTGCATTCTTTTTTTCTTTGAAGTGAAATCTAGATTAGTCTGAATTAGTCTGATAAACTTAGGAGAAAACCAGTCTGGGCTTTTGTAACTGGGAGACATACCCTATACAATGCAGCAGACAACACACTTGCCATCTCTCAGGAGTTGGGATTAAGGATGTGGGTAGTGGCTCATTCCTGCCCCAGGGCTGAGCCCACCAGGAGCTCAGAGAGTTAGGAAGGAAATGCTCTTCACTGATCCTGGGTTTTCATCCAGCTGCTTTAGTCTTTCGAGCTGAGAATTGTTCTATCTTTGTCCCTAATTTCTTCAGGATATCTGGATGGCCTCAGGAGATAGAAAAGTAATATTTGCTTGGAAGATCATAAAAGAAGAGCTATCCAGGCTAAATTTTGCCTTTTGATGCATAAGAGTTGATGAGAAAGGAGGGTCCTGGGCTAAAGAAAGAATCAAGTTTGCATCTCATGTAAAGGCTTGGGCTTACTGCTGCAAGATTAAACAATCAGCTTTAAATCAGGGGTTTATAGCAAGTGATTTTTGGCCTGTTTTGCAGTAACAACCACTATTAAAGAACTTTAAGTGTTTTATAGAAAACACAAAAAGGGAGAGGCAAGTGGTTAAAGCACTTGAAATATAAGGTGGTAAATTTTATTGTATGAGCATCTTTTTTTTTTTTTCCCCTGCTCCTTTACCAATTAGAGGGAAAAAAATTGAACTTTATTATATTGTTGGTGAGTTTAGAGTTGGCCTTACACTGTCCTACTTTGTGATAGAGGAAAAGCTGGGAGTCCTTCTTGACCTGTGGTAGTGGCTGTTCATTCTGGTTATTCTTTTAAAGAGGCAACATGCAAACCACATACAAAATGAGAAAACCAGATCAAATCCCATCTCAAAGATTAGTCTTCCCCACTGTTTTTTTTTTTTTCTAGCAACCTGTCTGGAGAAACATAGACACATCACAGCTGCTTCAGGAACTGGCAAGCTTCTAACTCTGTTTCACTGCCCCAGGTATTACTTTTAGGATGTTTTTTGGATCACACATGATAAAAGGTGACTTTGACTTAGCTGGTTATTAGCTAACAAGCACAAAAAGCAATATATAGAAGAAGAGAAATCAGGCAGTGAATGAAAATTATATAGGAGGGAGAAAGTGACTGCAGGAATCATTGGGTCACATTCTAGTCACTGCTGCAGGTGGTATTGCCAAGCTGTTGTCGTAATGACTTCATGACTACTGGAAGATGCAGTTTGGATGGTGATGTTTGCTTCTTGGAGAAGGCCACACTGGACCTTTCAGTGGCCTCGAAATAAATAATGCTCCTCCAAGAAGTATTGTGGCTTCATCGCCTGATGCTGTCAAGCCCAGGAGTGTATTGTCTAATCTGTGGTGTCTTTAAAAGTCCACTTGAAAGTCCACTTTTTTAAGTCCACTTTCTTTAAAAGTCCACTTTACATTCTGTCATTTTGTCTCATCTAGTTTTTTCTTTTAATTGATTTTTTTTGGTTTGATTTGGTGCTTTTTGGTTCTATTTTTCTTTTTTTTGTTTGTTTTTGCTTTTTGTGTTTCAGTTTTGCTTTGTATTGTTTTGGTTTTTGTTTGGTTTGGTTTTTTTGTTTGTTTTGTTGTTGTTTTGTTGGTTTTTTGTTGTTTTGTGTTGTTCTGGTTTGGTTTTTGTTTGGTTTGGTTTTTTTGTTTGTTTTGTTGTTTTGTTTTTTTTAACATTGTCATGTATCAGACTTGATTTAACTTTGGTTACTTCGAGAACTGGCTTTTTCACAAGCATGTACCCATGAGCCCAGAGCTCCATTGAGGATGGCATTAGACACAGGTATACATTAAGGCCCAGACTAAAACCAAAGACACTGCATTGTAAGATGAGTTATGTCTCCACAGCTTTCCCTCTTCAATCATAATGTTCTTATTTTCTCCAGATAATCCTGATGTCTGCTGCTCTTTCCCAAAGCTGGAGTCTCAGCCCTCAGCCTTGTGGGTTATGGTGATAGGGATATTAGTGAATTTGCCCTTAAATGCAGCAATATCGCAAATATCCCAGGAAGAGAACACAGGCAGCTCCACAGCAAGCCTTCTAATAAAAGTTTTGCCACAAAAAAAACCCTTTGCATAACTTGCATGCAAAAGTAATTGCCACCCCTGTATGTGCAGCTGCCTTGAGCCTGTGTGGAAGCTCATGCAGCTGGACCAAGGTGACAATGTCAGGGTCTGAATTTACAGCTACAAATGAGCTGTCACTGTCAAGGCCAGTGGGTGGCTGTCCCAGCCATGGCTCCAGTAGGAATCATGGTGGTGCTTTGCGACAGCAGCTTGGCTAATGCCTAATCCTCTGTTCCCTCCGGGGCTGCAGAACAGCTTTTTTATGGTAACATCCGTCAATCACTGTTTTATTAGGCGTGAACTTGGGGCAGGAAAACCTAGGGGAGCTCTAAGTCCTCTCACTGCTCAGCAAATTTCTGAAGGAATAACAAAACTTATAATTCCTTCATGGAATCTTATAATAAAGTTGAAGTTTTAAAGGAAACAATCCCTTAAGCAACTGTCCATTGACTGTTTCTATAAAGACTGCCACTTGGGAACTGACCTCCTTGTTTATCTTACAGAAAATAGTTTTCCAGTGCTTCAAATTTTCAAGGGATCTTGAGAAGGTGAGGAGGAATTTTGCTTGTACATAAGCTGTGGGAGAACATTTGGCATTTCTCTTTACACTGGTGTGTTTCTTTCTCCAGTTGGTTTCCATCAGAGTCCCTCCACTTGGCTGCTGCCCTGCTGCCCTTCATGTATAAGCAGCAAGACATCCATTTTCACTCTTTTCTCCAGTTCAAATAATCTTGTAATCTGATAAAAAAAGCTGTTATGGGGACTGAAAAAACATAACAAGTGGCACATCTTGTCCCCTCCTGACTTTCCTGACATTACCTTTCACTCAAGCTGCCAGAAAGAAGCACCTGCTTCCCTTGTTACCCTGGCATTTCCTCTGCGTGACCAAGAAAAATCCTCTTTCTCATTACCAGCCACGCATTGCCTCCTGCTTTGCACCTGCATCTTGTTTTCCCCAATTATTTTCTTCACTTTAGTTTACAAGTCTTAATTTAGAAAGGAGTGAGCAAATGTAATTCTTCCCAGACACAGTTATTCTCCTCTTTACCAATCCACTGAAATGCCATAATAATTGGCTTGCATCCTTCTTTATCCCTTTCCTTCCTCTTCTCTTTCTCTCTCCTCAGATTCACTTTTCCCAACCTTTGGTGTTTCACCTCTCCTCCCTCCTCTCCTTCTGGTTTGTCATGCCTGCTTTGTGGTCAGTAGTGGGATGACCAGCTCTGTTTTGTGGTGCAAGAAGGGTTTGAGCCAGAGGCTCTGCTTGGTACCAGGAGCTTGGGGTGCTCCAGGCAGTGGCCAAGGACTCCAGCCAGCCCCAGGCAGTGTTTGGCATTGCACTCAGTGTCCCCTTTGGGACCAACTTCTTCATGTTCCCAAAAAAACCAGTGGGTGACAGCTCACAGGTTTGATAGTGGTAGTGGTGGGGCAGAGGCCAATTCAAATGACCAGCTCTGTTTTTAATGTCTAAAACCCAGCAGAAAGGGGCGCCGCAGGAATTGCCTTTGGATCACCAGCAAAATGCTGCAAATCCAGGATGAATCCCAAACAAATTCCAGTGCCTCCAGCCCCTCATTCCATGTAACTCCTCATAACATGCTGGTGACACACAGCTCTCATGTGACAGCGGCCCATTCCTGTGACAGCTTGTCCAGGTGCTAATAACTACACTCAAACTGGCTACGAGTCCAAGGCAAATGTTTTCTTCAGTGTATACCAGCACCAGTCAATACAGATAATCTGCCTGTGAGACACATAACCTCGAAGGAGTTGCCATTTCTATCTCAAAATTTCCCTTCAGTAGACAAAAATAGCCAGTGACAAGTAGGGCTCGCTGTGGTTTTTGGTGGAACAGTCACTGGGGTTCAACACAAGTGGAGGTGGTGGGGTTTGACCTCTGGCTTCTATTGAGGGCTCAGATTCATGTCCAGTCTTTGGCCCTTTAGTGAAGAACAGCCTGATGTGGCTGTGATTCAGGCGAGCACTGAATGCAAATGTGCCTTCCTATCAATTAAGCAGGAAGAAATGTTCATTTGGCTGCAGATATCCTGACTGTTAAAGCAAGCAGTTTAATTACTGAATCCTGCTGAAATTCAGCTTCAATGAGAAATGAAGTCTAATTCTCTTCCCATGGGGTTGACTGCACTTCTGTTCCTTTAAGAAGTGTGAGAGTTTTTTTTTTCTGTGGTATTCATAGTTGGTTAAAAATCAATTTTCTTTATCCTAATTTTATCTACATATAATTCTGCTGTGTGCTAACTGCAGCTACCCCTTTGAGCCCAAATGGCCACCATGATGACTTTTCTTAGGTGAATTTTACCTCAGAAGTGTTGTGTCATTATTTAACATGAGCAAAAGCCATTATAATGGGTCTGTATAATTAAAGTAATTAATTTAACTAATTAAGTTTTTTATAAGGAAAACAGATATATGTAATAAAGTAGTGCTCCTGTCTTAATCTTCCATCTTATTCCTATACAAATTGAGCCTCCCACATGTGGACCTTTTTCTCATTTAGTAAAAATAGAATAAAGCAATTTAACAGGCTCTAGAAATTCTCTGGGACATGTAATTAAGGGCTTGGTCTATTTGTCTGCCTCGATTTCATAATCTGCCAAATATATTACTGCTTCTGGTCTAAAAGCTGGGGGATGTGCTAGAAGGTCTGTACTAGGTTGTGTTTCTTTCAACTTAGCACACACCAAAATGTCTCATGTGCAAAAATTTGGGACTTTGACACTTTACCTGAAAGAATAACAGAGGTGGAACTACTATTAAGAAAAAAATATTTACTTGGTTTTCATTATTCACCCCACATGTTGCCTCAAATTAAATTGTTTTGACACTCAAATCCTGACATCAACCTGTGATTGTAAAGTTTAGTGCATTTTTTATCTGTTGAGGAACAGTCTGTTGCCAGTTCCTCACATGCTGTAAATTGGCACATCTTTATTGAAGCCAGTTGTACCCTGTCAACTTCACACAACATGAATAACTGGTCCATTGTATTCTGAGTCTTTATCTAATTCTAATTAAAATCAGATCATTCTCTTGCCAGCTTCCTAGAGAGCTAGATCGGACTCTAGGAAAAAAATGGGGAAACTGTAATTTGGGTGATTTTTAAATATCATACCCAAAGAGAACATTTATGCAAAAGTCTTTGGCTAAAATCCAACAGGTAAAACTGGTGCCTTCAAACGACCTTCATCCCCCCACCGTGAGGGTCCCAGAACCAATGAAAAGAACTGTATAAAATATTTAAATTTCAGCTCTGAGGTCACTAATACTAAATGGCACTCCCCAGCTCCAAATGCCAACCAGAGGGAAACATTTAATGATCCTGATCTCTGATAGGATAGGAAAAATTTCACAGTTTAGAATTTGTCCTTTCATCTTATCAACAAGCCACAATGGATGAAAGTAACTTGCTACACGATTCTAGTTCAGTGAGAAGAGGGAAAAGGAGTGTGACAATGAGTCATCTGGTACAAAGCATCAGAATTCAGTAAATAGAGCATTTTTCTTTTTTTCCAGGCAAACTGCCTTTTATCTGATAAGGTCTTCATGACAGCTGTGTGTTTCCAAGAGGGCCATTCTCTAGAGGCAAGAGAGCTTAAGAATACCAGTAACTCATGGGTAACCTACTTCTCTTGTGTATTACCTCACATGCTCCTTTTTTCCCAGCTTCTATCTCAGAAAACCAGGGGAATCACGGGCAGTGCACATACTTTATAAAGCTGTTCCCCTCTGAGACTGACCCCCAGACTCTGATGCAAGTCCTTGGACTGCTCACTTAGAGATTTACAGTGCCCTCAATCAGTCCTACGAATGAAAACAAAGAACAGGGGCTGTTGTTAATAAGAGGCTCTGAATTAGAAACCTTGTGATTTGCTGCTGGCAGAGACAGACCGGCACAACCTTGTCAGCCCCGTTAATAAACCTCAGTCACAGAGCTGACCTGCTGACAGGCTCCACAAGCTGATAATATCTTGCAGCTCTTGAGCAGAGATTGTTTCACACATCAATGCAGAAGGCTTCTCTGTTATATTATTTTTGGATTAACGTTTTTATTAGAGAGCTAGAGTGAAAAGAGAACATGAGGAAGAGGCTAGGGCTGTGACATCAATGTTTCAAATGCTTCCCCCATCACCCCTGCCCCTTGATCTGTGCTGAGTTGCCATTGAGTGGTGGAGCCTTGCAACTCCACTCATCTTCCAGCAAGAAGTCAAGGACCACAATATGGCAAGTGCTGGATATTGAACAAAACACATTTCATGAAAGGGAGTCCCCAGCCCAGGAATCAGCTGTTTCAATAGAGGATGAAAGACAATATATGGCTGTAGGCAGGCAGGGAACAGTGAACTAAATGACTGTGGGCTCAACATAACCATCTTGGCACTGCTCTACACAGAGCTGCCCACTGACCCCACTCTGTTGGTGTCCTTACCCTTCATGACCTCATGATCCACCCTAAACCTCCTTTGGCAGAGCTTCAAGCCATTCCCTCATGTATACATTTGCCCTGGCCATACAGAATCCTTAGGCATCTGTGGATCACTGTCACTGGGCACCTACTGAGATGCCTCTGTTTCTCTTTTTATCACTTCACATTCCAACCCTTCTAATAATTTTCCTTTCTCTAACCCCCTCTTTTCTCATGGTAGACTCTTCTGTCCCTTCTCCAGCAACCTTGCTGGATTTGACAGCCTCTCTCACTGAAATTCTCTCTGTATGAGAAAAAATATAAATTTTATTTTGGACTCTTCATTGTCTGAAGCAAGAGGTGTAGCTTCAAGCTGGGAGGACCAGCTGCCCTCCCCTCCCTCAAAAAATGCTCCAGTGTCATCCTGGAGGACACACCTGACAGTTTGCCACGATCTAGATGTGTTTCTCTGTTACATAAAAATACATGTTAAGAGGGACAGAATCTGCTTGAATCATGCAAACAATCAAATATGATCTGACCTATCACAAGCAAGTACCTAGTATCAGCTCTTAAGTGAGCTTTTGGCTTTGTCAAGGCTGAATGGGGTGAGGGGAGAGACCAGCCAAGCACCAGTGTAACAGAATACAAATTCCTGTCACACATACCTCCCAGATTTGCAGACCTGTCCAGCAGCCCTAGTTAATGTGCTTCTCTACTTACTACCATCTTCTGCCCATCATCTGGAGACATATGCAAATTGTAGCAGAGTCTTCACAGCTTAACCCAAATAGCAGCCTTGTAAATCTCATGTTCCCCTGTCAGCTACAGCCTGACTGCTGTATAGTGCCTCAGGGTCCCTTGACTGTGATTGATGATCCAGTGGCACTCAGGCAATGTTGGTGGTGCCCAGCAAAGAGGTGATGCTGTTCAATGGATCATTTGTTGAACTAGACACAGCTAAGCACAAGGTTTTGAAGAATACAGTGGTGCTAGGACTTGTCCAAAGTGTGTGCCAAAATATTTTCCCTTGAATTTGAACTCCAAAGCAGTGAAATTCGTTCATTATCAAGGACTGCATTGATGCCATGAGATATTTCTAAAGATCTCTGCACTTGTAGTGGTAGGAAGATCCTCCCAGCAGATGCAGGGCACAAATAAAACGTTAGCTGCAGCTTTTTTTGTTGGCACTCTCATTGTACTGAGGTTAGGGGATCACATATTACCTCATCTTTAGAAAGTTCTTACTGTTGCCTGACTGGGACATCCAAATATCTCTCACCCCAGCCAACACTTCCAAATGTGGGTTTGGTTCTTTTCATGTAGGTACTCCATCGTAAGAGTGAGCAGAAAACCAGCTACTTCATACAGCTTCTGTCACTGGTGGGTAGCTGATTAGACAATTGCATGAATTTCTGTATATGTCTTAATACAGAAATTTCTGAAAACCTAGGTAGCTTTACATCCAATTGTGTCCCTCAGACCTCTGTTGAAGCATTCCTTGCTTTGCTACAAGCTCATGCCATGAGAAGAGAACTTGCAGGGCCACCCCATGCTTCGGTGTAGAAGCCCCTTCTTAAAATGAACCCTTAAGGGCCCTGATGTCTACATGTTCTCCAGTCTTTGGAGAAACTCCTGATGGATGGGTGCCCTTCTGCCACCACTGGAACCAGACTTATGGCACACCCAGCCAGAAAACCTGATCACCTGTTGACTGGTGCTGCAGCATCCTTTGCATTAAAGGCAATGCTGTGATCTCGATCCTGGTGTGACTCTTTAGGTTTGTGCAGTGAATGTCTCACCTGCCTCATTCCCCAGAGCTTGAACACTGTCCTGTGACACCAGGTGAGTGGTGGCTTGCTGGGTTGGGGTCTGACAGAGAGCAACATGGAGGGAATGGTGGCTTGGGGTGCTCCACTAACATTTTCCAGGTAAGGAACTAGCCCTGCACATTTTCACAGGTGCAGCAAAACAAGTTGTTGTGCTGGAAACAGAATGAGAAAGGCTCAGAAGAAATATTTACCTGGCAGCATCCCTTTAAACCCATGACTCATGGTGACAGACGTACTTCTGAGTCTCTTTCCATTCATGTCTCAAGGACCAATACCTTAATTCATGAAAATTTTAGTCAGCTGTTTTTCTGGTGGTATTTCAAACTCTGGCTAACAAATGTGGGTAGCACAGATGACTTTGTTATGAGTGAACAGTGCTCTGGTGAGTAAGTCCATGCACTTCTCCAGCTCCTCATCAGAACATGTGAGGCTGGGAGTGGATCTGACAGGGTCAGATTTCAACATCTGAAATAGAGCAATGATGGAGGAAATGCTGTTTCATATCCTTATCAGCCATAGCCTCAGAAAGCAAAACAACCTGGATTTCAGGGCACTACTTTAAAGAGAAAACCCTTTGAATCAAGTTGCAGATCTAGTCATAATACAAGGCCTTATCTCACATTATTGAATTGATTATTGTAATTATGCCCTTTCAGGGCATTTGCAAGCTAGACTCTACACAATTATAGGTGTTTTAATATCTTTGTACTGTGCATCATGTGGTGATGGAGAAAGAAGGCAGTGTATGTATTTTATTTAGTTTCCTGTTCTTACATTAAGGCTTTCTATGGATAAGATAGTTGGCATTACTACTATTCTTTATTTCACTAAAGGTATATATGAAACTATCCTTCTGTATCCATTCTGATGGTATATATGAAGCTACCCGTCTGTGCACCATGCCAAAAATGTACTTATCTGTGTTTCTGCAGTGCCAAGTGTCCAGTTTTAAAAAAGGTTGATGAATAGGCCCTCTATACTCCTGGCCCATTCTTTTGTGATAGTTTTTATACACTGAATTTTCATGCACTTCATTTGCAATGGAATACATGGAATTGTGGCATAGTTGAAGTCCAAAGCAGGAGTGAAGATGACTTCAATAGGAAAAGGATTTCTCCTTGAATATTTACCTATGTTGATCAATACTGTTTAAAGGAGCTAAACCTTCTGGGCTCCTTATACAAGGGAGCAGCTCTTACATTTTTCTCCTCCTTTACAATTTGGGTTTGATTTTGTTTTGTTTTGGTTTTTTTGCTTGCCTAAACTTGAAGATAAACTTCCAGTACCAGGGCTTTAGTTTGCCTAACTATACATCCCTCTTCGCTCTGTGCAGAGGGTAAGGGCAATACTGATGTGTAGCTTGCTTCCACCAGCTTTAATGGATGTAAAGAATGTGTTGGCTTTCTTTTGATTCCTTCATGGAAAATTATCTCAGACTGGGAAAACCTCCACAAAAGCTATTCTCATTTAAGCATCACACTGTTTCCAGTTCTTTAAACGGCTTTTCCAAGCCACAGGATCCTCTCCTCTCCTCTCCTCTCCTCTCCTCTCCTCTCCT
>WBMV01002325.1:505692-816061 GCA_013396655.1 Campylorhamphus procurvoides | reverse complement strand
CCTCTCCTCTCCTCTCCTCTCCATCAAGTACTCTTGTTATTGCTAAACCAGCTGTAGTTTTAAAACTGAAACATCAAGTGTTTTTAAGATCTACAGAGGTTTTTTAGTACCAGTGAGCCAATTCTGAGTGCTGCAAATTACTCTCCGCTGCTCTGATCTGTTATTCCTCCTTTCCAGGCTGAGACCCTCTGACCCTCCTGCCCTGATCCTGCCAGTCTCCAGCAGCTCTGCCAGCCTCTCTGAACTGGGACCATTGGTTGCAAATGCCTTCAGCCTCCCAGCTGCTGAGCAGCTGACTTGGCAGGCAGGTCTCCCACCATGGCGCAGTTTGAGATATTGATGGTTCCCACTGGGGCAGAGAGAGAAGAGGAAAAGCAGGCCTGGAGACCTTGGCAGCCTGCTGGGTCAAGCCTGCTGGTTTAACAACAGAAAGAAAGGGAAAGAGATTATTATTCACTTTTTCCCCCCTCAGTTTTCTCCTCTCACTTTCAAAGAGTGAAAGTCAGAACTGAACGCTGGCATTTCCTCTGCATTTATCAAGTGTCACCAGGAGAAGGAACCCCAGGTGAGAGTCTGAGGATGTCCCATGCTCCCTGCTGGTCCCACTGCTCAACTCTCAGCAGTGACTGTTTTATGTAATGAATTCCCCCAGACATCCCAGACTTCAAATTGTGTTTGGGAGTATCAGCATCACGGTTTGTGTTGTTATGAGTTAATGTCTGCTGGTCTCTGAGTCACTGCTGATGAATATTCGGATGTTTGGAGCCTCATCTCTTGCACACAGGAACATATTCCAGCAATGTTAATGGGCTTCACAACCAATCCTTTTTGACTAGAGCATACCCAAAGCCAACCAGAGCAAACCAAGTAGGAAAACAGTAGCAAACATCCTGATAGCCAAATTCTGACCTGCTGACCATAATGCTTCTGGAGTCAAATACTTCAAAATTACATGGAGGTTTATTTGTCCTACATGAAAATACTGATTTCTAGCCAAAACCAGAAAAACAAGAAGCTCTACAACATCCTCAAACTGTTTGTGTATCATGTCTGAAACATATTCACTTTAGACTTCTTATATAACATAAATTTAAAGTTTCAGTAGTCCAGGAGGGGGATATGTGATACTAAAGTGTTCTAAGTCCCCTGAATATGTATTTTTGTCAAAAAAGTGACCATAATTGTGATAGATTTTTATGTCTAAGCTCATACAGACCTACTAGTCTCTATAACTGCTCTTCTTATAGTAGCAGGCACTGAGATCTCTATGTAAATCATGTTGCAGACTCATTAGTGTTCCTGCTGCTTGGTTGCTAGCTGAGACACCAGTTCTGATTTAGGGTATTTTGACACTTAGCAACAAACTAAGCTTTGTGAGCAGGTGGCTGAGCCAAAATAGTAGCAGAGTTCGCAGTTAGCTGAAATAATAACAAGGAATTGCTGGTCAGAATATGCTTTCTTTCTTGATTTATTAAAACAGCCTACGAAAACCTCGATTGTGAAGGATCCACTCCCACGAGACATCTGCTTCCAAACCACCCTAATACAGGTGTGTTGCTTTGCACACAGAGGAACAGTTGCCACACTCAGACTGTCTAACCAGTAGACCCACTCACCTGTGGTGGCCAAAGCAGTCAACAATGTGCATTTCTTGCCTGCCTGAGAGACCTTTAACAGCTCCATTCTAAGCTCTCTCAACAGCTTCTTGCATCTGCAGCTCTAAATCCATCTTCCTTTCTAGCTCTACATTGCTGTGTTCTCTGCCTGAGGAACTGGAAGTTGTCTCAGTTGGTCTGTAGGACAATCTCTCCCAGTTGTGGTGTGGCATTTCCCTTTCTCTCACTCCATTTAGAATATACAGAGAGGCTAAAGACATCCACTTTTCTTTTGAGGGTCTCAGTGATACCTTGGATCAAGGACCTCACTGTTTTCTGTCCTGGCTGACAGAGTTGACCATCACCTGCCCAGCTTCACAAGAAAAACAACTTTCCAGGCACTGGAGATAGCATGAAGCTGTCACTCTGCTGAGCAGTGCCCACAAACTTTCCCATTCTGAGAGGGAAGGAGACCACTGTTGCTCACAGTAAGACCCTCTCAGTGTGTCAGACTGCCAGATTAAGACTAAAGAAAAGCCAAAAAAATCTTCTCTTTACCAGCTCTCCACTTGGGACAATGTGTACTTGTACTCTCTGGTCACTCTTTGTGCTGCATCTTTGCAGCCTAATGCAGGGATATGAAAACCATGGCTGATGGTCAGACACAGCCTGAAAATTAATCTCTCATGGCCTGTGGCCACTTGGTTTTTAAAGGCATGATCATTGGCTTGCCCAAAGGCCTGAGCATCTGGAGTGGCTCACCAGCAGTGGTTGAAAGAGCAGCAGAGCTCCAGACAAGAAGGAAGGTCCCATGTTGGCCTCAAGACTGGAGGAAGGAGCTTGGGGTGGTCCAAGCACCTGTCTGCTCATCGCAGCTCACTGCGAGGCTGTGAGCGAGTCTCTTCCAGAGCTCTTGTGTTCTGCAAAAATGGGGCCAGAAATAGAAAATTGTCTCATGCGCGAGACTTGCCATCTGTTTGAGAACCTTGCTAGCAGGTTCACCAGCTGAAAGTTCAGTGTGGAAGGCTTTGCATGGGAGGATGAGAAGGTGTATGTGTGTGTGGGGGGCAGGTTGGGGTGGTAGCCTTGCAAAGGCTCATGCAGCAGTTGTGTAAGCAGCAGAGGGGACTGGGAGCACAGCCTTGGGAGAGACTGCTGTGGGTACTTCCAGTGTGCTCAGCTGGACACAAAGCTCCATAATCAGGCTCATAGAGCAGTGAATGGTGGTGACTTGGTAGCAGGCATTCATTTTTCTGGTCACTTCATTATGGGCATTCAAGCAGAACCACTTCAGAGGGCAAAACTTAGTTTCAGAAGGCAGAGGAATGTTCTCTAGCAAAATAAGCTTTCCTGCAGCATCTCAGTTTGAACTTGCAAAAAGTCGCAGTCACTTTCTATAATCCTGACAGTTTACATTTACAGATCCTTATGTACAAAGAACTAAGTTTTATTAACAGTTCCAGAAGAAAGCAATGAAGATATTGCAGAGAATTGTGATCCCAGTGAGGAAATTAGCTACAGGAGAGGAGGAATTGTTGACAAGCAAGAAGCTTTTCCCAGAAAAATACCACTGCCATTATTAGGAAAGCATGAGGTTTAAAGATATATATAACTCAGGACATGAGAGAGTTGTCTGGCTTAGGGGAAAAGGTAAAGGAGAATTGTTTTCTAAGAAGTTATTTTTAATATGTAAGCAGGTTTTTAAAACACAGGCAAGAATTCTGTGTATTATGTTCACTAGCAAAGGGAATTCAGCAAATGAGCACCAATCCCAAAGGGCCCCATCCCAGATGATAACTCTCATGCAAGGGGTATTTAAGCATACCCCTGGGGCCACATGGAGAGATTGGGCAGGGACTTCTGTGGCAAGTGCATTGCAGAGAAAGAGGAAGAAAGATCAGCAAAGGCCATGGTATAGACTGAAGTTACCAGAAAAAAAACAACCCTATAGTAAGTTGCCAAATCCTGTTACTGCTTCTATGAGCACTTAGTCTGATTATTGCCACGTGCTAAATTCAGATTATTTCTTAACTGTAGCTCTTGGATAACCATTTACCTGTCCATGAATAGACACTAAAAAAAGGCCAAACAACTGTAAGCTGGTTTCTTACCACCTCAATACATTCTGAAGGGCCAGGACTCAACACCATGGGACATCTGAGTGTTTTGAAGATGCTTGAATGTGATGCATGTGTATGTGTGTAATGCCTATGTGTGGAGACCTTGAGGGCACTGTGGTTGATGGTGTCCAAGCATTCAACTGGAATGACTTGAAAGACCTCCTAAGATAAAACAAACACAGGAAAAGAGTTTTGGTGATGGAGAGACAGCAAGTGAGAAGCACTGAATCTTGGGCTTCTGGTGCTCTTGCCTTTACATGTCAGTGCCTGATTTCTGAGTTGTTTGGGAACTCAGTAATGTACTCAAAGCTACTGAGTCAAACAGAGCCAGGCTCAGACCTCAAAGGTACTACAAATCTTCCTGTCAAACCTCCTGGGGACCAGGCTAACATTCAAGCTACAGGATATATAATGTACTTTACCACAAAGTTGATTCATTTTCACATCAGCAACCTGTACACTTGCTAATATTTTAGAAATCAGTTGGTAAGGTTAAAGGGAAAACAATTGGTAATGCTTTAGAATCAATATCAACTGAAGTGACTGACTCAAAGGCAGTAGAAAACCATCAAGAGTATAGCAGAAGGATGAAACAAGCTTTATGGAGATAGAGCTGTGGCTAATTTTGAATGAAAGGCATCAGAACACGACTGGATGTTCTTCTAGGATGCCAAAAATTGTATTACTGTGTTGCCCCATATCACTCTGAGCGATTCTGGACCAGCCTTCAGTGTAATGAGGCACTTAAGATGACTTACAAGTTTGAGGAAACGGGTGAAAAGTGTTTTCAAGGCTGACGCAGCAGTAAAAAATTCGGTCTCTGATAAAATGAGAAAACCTGGCTGGAGTATGGGGACGTTGTTTTACTGTGCCTGTCACACAGAAATTCTCAATTGATGTACTTCTCAGGAGGAATTTCTGAGTCAAAGATGACACAGCTATGGCGTGTTCAGTGTTTGCAGTAGCATCAAAGTAAATTTATCAAAGACTCAGGGTACAAGCATCCAAACGGGGCTAATTAAAAGTAGATCTCGCTGTTGCAAACAAATACTACCCTTAGTCAATAAAGAGCACAAAGCCAAACCAAGACCTGATGTAAGCCAGCCCAACTCTGACACTGCAGCTGCTTTTGGTATTACCTTCACCTGTCTCTACAACACAACAAAACATAGTTAATATTGATTCGTTTAAAAGTTGGCACATCATCAATGCTTTTGTATGTGTTCTGCTGAGACATATCTCTTCCTGGGAGGGACCATGTGTTTTCACTGAAGTCAGCAGGAGACAAGCACTTTTTACTCAGTATTTCTAAAAAACCAGCCCAGTACTTTGCTGCAAATCAGCCCTCACCAAAAGCAACCATCTGGGACATTTGTTGCTGAAGCTGTTACATATGGAATAACTTTAACTCCTCTACTTTCTTTTACATAACATACAAGATTTGTAATAATCTAGAGTAATAATATCATGTTTCTAGTTTATTTTATTTTTTTAATCCACAACCTCTGTTAAGTCTTTGGGGAAAAAAAACCACAAACCAATGTATAACTTTCTGATCATCATATAGATTTTCATTTGAAGCCAAGTAAGAATTAGCCCATACTTTAAAAGTTTGTTTGTTCTTATTTCTTCTCCCCATTTTTTGTTTCCCTGCAAGTGCAAGATTTTTGTAAAAACAAAGACAGTAGTGGTCGTTCTGAGGATCACTTTCTGGGGTCTGTGGCTCAGCATTAGTCCTTGGCTCCAGGAAATGCTTACAAGCAGTATGAACCCTTCCCACCAGTAAAACCAGGACACAAAACAGGGAACAGACTTGCATAAGGATGCCCCAAAATCACCTGCAGAGCTAATTTAACCTGAGTCACCTTTCAGCTCTGTCTGGTTGGCATCATTGCCTCCCTTGGCAAATGACTGATCAGCAGAAATGTTTCCCCCTTTCTCTGGCTCCAGGAGTGGGTTTAGTTAGTTCCTACAGTACAGAGCTATGGTCCTTTTTCAGGTTCTCTGATTCTATTCCCATTATTTCCCTTGATTTTCCCATTAATTTTTGGATATCCCCTAAAGCCAATGCATATGGCAACAGGAGAACCAACAGCCTGACTTCTGAAGAAGATTTACCAGCTCCTCTTTGTGCTATTGTTTATGTTTTCTGGTGTATGCTGGGAAGACTTAGTGCTGCTCCTGGACTTCATTGCCCCTATCCTTTACTAGGAACCTATCAGAGTGGATTGCAACAGTAAATGAATCTATGTAACCCAGCCAGACATCAACAATATACCTTAAAATTAATGAATCATGAACAATAAAAAAAGAAGAGGAAAAACACTGTTGTCTTTTAATTATTTGGTGTTTTCCCACATGTGTTATTTAATTTTCAAGCTTGCAGTCCACCTTGGAAAAATGCTATTGTGTTGAGTGTTCATAGCACCAGGCCCTTTGGGACAGTAGGAGATGTACAGATGTGCACAATACAGCAGAGCACAGTAAGGTAAAAAGTAGAGAAGTGAAATGCAACACTTTTCATCCCCACACTCATTCTTACACTCTGAGGTCTTAGCTCATTCTTTCTTCAAATACCATGAAATGCTGCTTTTCATAATTGTGTAATTGTTCAAGGTCTGATCAAGTCACACCTTGTTTGATAAATCAAACCATTGAATAAATTGTGACACCCTGAGCAGCAGGCACAAGCTGGGCTCTCATCAGTTTCTTTGACATCATGGCACAACCAGAACAAAAGAAGAAAACCCAGAAAAAAACATCAGAATCAGAAATTATGCAATCTGTTATGGGAGTTTCCAGACAAAGTCCTAATAAGAATCATGAAAACCATGTAAGAATAGCTATGTACAATTGTTGCTGTGCAGTAAAAGCATTCACACAGGCAAAAGAAGAGCAACTCCCCCTTACTTTTCAGTCTAGATTGGCCCACTGAGATGTGATACCATCAGTACTGGTGCATGTTCTTCTCATTAATGTATAATGCTGTTCTTGCTCTAAAAGGCAGAATGACCTCTCTTGGTGGTTTCTGCTTAGAGGCTGGGTAATAATATCCCTTCTGTGTTCAATCAGAAGATGTGATAGAACAAATGCACACTGTTCTAGCACACTTGCTCACTTCTGGCTGTGATGATCCCAAACCAGCCCTTCCCAGGGGAGGAAAATACCTCTCTAGAGGAATCTGGGCACCTCCAATGACTGTAGAGCCATTGAAGCTAATCCCCACACCAATCTCCAGAAATATGAGTCCAATAAATTCCTGATATCAAAGCTTTTGTCCTGGCAGCTCCCTAGCAAGTACAGGGAGCCCCAGCTCTGACCAAGGAGAAGAATGATAATGCCAGGGGGGATAACTTGCCAGGGACTTCTGTAAGACTGGAGAGAAAGAGAGTCTGTAATCATTCCCCTGTCCAAACCTGTAATGCCGTCTGTATGAAGCACATTTTGACAAAAGGATGGACTGAACAGTGCAGAAGGCAGCAGAGATGTTCTTGTTATGCAAGAAGGGGTGTGAGCCATAAAGTCCATTTCCTACTCCAAGAAGAAAGATATTTGACTGCTGTTTCTTAGAGAGGTGACATAAAGGAACCAAGATCCACTTGGTGACAGGAATTGCAGATGCCAGAAAGAAAGCAGCATGACCAGTTTGCCTGCTGGCATATCTGTGTTGTTCTAGATACAGCCTCTCCTGTCCCTCTCCCTCACTAGTTGTTGTATTTGTTCTCTGGCAATCAATGGCTAATATGTAAAATCACATTTAGAGTTACTCAGTGCCCTATAGGTTGTAACAGCCACACTGCCAGGTGTAAGAAACTGTCACATCAACAACTAGCCTACAACACAAACTGTTTTTTGAAACCTTAGAAAATTGGTTGGTGATGGAATGATCTGCTTGGGACTATAGGTTAGCATACAGTGACAGTCAGAAATGGGTTTCTGATAAAAAGGCACTGAGAAATATCTCCTCCTTCTGAGAAGCATCGAGGCCATGCTTCTCTCAAAATAGCTGTGTAGCATGTGAGGCAGGACTGGTAGGTGCACTGTCACCCAGGACACCCCCAGCCCACTTTGCTCCTGGGTAAACATGGCACAGGGTGCATAACTCTGGAGTGGCCTCGGGGCACACTGAAGTGGCAAACTGTGGATGGAGGGAGCTGTCAAAAACATGGTGATGGAAAGAGAAGCAGCTGGCTTCTTTGTCTGTACTAGTATGGAGCTGAAGAACTGCAAAGATGCATGCAGTGTCATGATGTGGTCCATTCGCTCAGTGTGGTTTTAGAAGTCCAGATAAAAAAGGTGAACAAAACAAATGTCATTTTGCAGAAAAAGCTGTTCTTACAAGAGCATCCTGATGTAACACAACTTCACTGGAAAGGCAGCAATAAGACACTTAAGGTTTATTTTACTTATATTCCTGACACACTCCAGTCTAAAGTCTGCTTTTTTCCCCCCTTTCCCTCAAAATAATGGCTTTTCCCATTCTCCTAACATCTCACCTTCAGTTGTAACTGATGCAAGTTAATTTGCAGTTTGATGACAACACTTCCCTGATGCTCAGTGTCTCTGAATGCAAAGCTATTTTTTTTCCTAAGAACCAGTAATGCTGATGAGGTCAACAGAGCTTTGGGAATAAGTTTTATTACTTAAAGGCTCTTCCAGAACTAGCTGATTGGAGCACAAAGTATTGTTTTAGATTGCAAAAACTGTGGCTACCTAACTTAACTGGTTGCAATGCAGAAAATAATTCATCAGCATGTTGCAGTGGGGTTTATAATGGCCCTGTGCAAAGCTTATCTTAGTAGAGGAAAATGTCTTCCTACGAATTAAAATGTTTAGGCAGCAAAGGCTTTGGAACCTCATCTTTATAACAGTGCCTAAATTAGCTCAAGTTGTTTGTTCTATAAAGGACAACAAACCCAACAAACTTTTAAGCAAACAGCAAACTTTTACAGCTGCAAAGGGGATTTGGAGCCAGTGTACATCAGTAGTGAAGTACACTGCATTTGGTTAAAAGGAGTCCAGTTCCCAGAGCATGCATCTTGGTACAGGCACAGCCAGAGTTAGATTAGCACAGAGATACTTCCAGGGATCACACGGGATTAGTGTGCCACTTTATACAGAGCACCAGTAATTCCTGCTGGTGGGAAATCAGACCTGTAGGAGACTAGAGAATTTTTTCCTTAAAGCTGGACTATCAAGTGTTCACATCTGGAGGTGAACTTTGACTGTTGCTTACAGTGGACAGTCTATTTGTGCCTCCTATAGGAGTGAGGAGGAGTGGTGTGAGTACTTTTGTACCAGTAGACCTACAAAGGGAAAAACTGAGTGCTCCACTGCTCTCAGATTGCACTGCCCACACAGATCTTTGCCATGCAGCTGTCACAGGTGCTGACATCTTGACCATCCCTCACATCTTCTCACCAGGAACATGTTCTTGAAACAACAGCTTACAGTGTTGTAGTTCGTGTCACGGAGATCTCAGAGCACAGGTTTTTTCAGCTCAGTTTTGTCTGAGAGGGAATTGAAGAGTGCAGCAAAGGCTCTCCAAGTGCTCATAGCCATTTACACCAGAGATGGGCAAGTCCAATAACAACCCTCCAAAATACAGTGTAGCTGTTGGGTACCCAGCACCTTCACTCTGTAGATCCACTCCTGTAAAACTTACTAATGCAAATATAGCTGAAGAATATCAAAACAGAGCTACAGCTCACTAGATCTACCCCTTGCTCTGTGAGGTTTTTTCCTCTTCAGTTGCCAGAAGATCACAGCAGAATTTCACTGTTACTTTGCAGGCTGTTTCCAAACAGAGGAATTTTGTAATCAGATAAAACAACCTGAAGAGCGCTGCACAACCACTGAGACTCTGAACCATATGTACTTTGAAGAAGAGCAGCATGCAGATAACATTAAAGAGCATCTCAGAACCCTATGAATCTACATAGTGATCAAAAAATTAGTTAGTTTGCAAATGTTAACACCCTACTTATTATCAGCAAACTGTTGTAGAAAGATGACCCATGGTCTTTTCAAGGGCAGTCACACTGATGGTTGAATGACAGTGAGGGATTTCATGAAACAATGCACGTAAAAGCACAAAATGCGTTCAACCTTTATTGTACAGAACTTGTAAACAGGGCAGGTTTGGAACCTGTTTCAGCCACAGCTGAGTCCAGGTTTACCCTATTGAACCTGGATCCCAAAAGACCCACATTCTCCCTGCATAGGTAGGTCATTCACACATTAGCAGTGTCCTTTCAAAATACGGATTCTTAAAACAGCTGTATTGGCTTTAAATGAGACTTACAGTGACATAATACAGGGAAATGTCCAGAGGAGAGAAAAAAGACTGATCACAAGCATGGAAGAGTTTCCATGCACAGAGTGACTGAGGTAAGACTCCTAAATCTGAAAAATACGTGATTTGGGGAACTATGGTACAGAAATTTATGAAATTATAGATCACACATTAGAAAGGAAAGTTCTCCCTATTTCTCTCAGTACCAGAGATAATGATGTCAAAGGAGTTCAGTGGAAGAATGAGGTTCAAAGTAGATATGAGATCTCTTGGTAGCACACCTGGGGAGATCTTTGCCAAACATGTGGTGGATGCTAAAATCTAACAAAGCTAACAAGGATCACAAAATAAAAAGCCATCAAGGCTACCAGAGAGTCTATTTTGCATTGCCCAAATTTACAGGACAACATACTCTGTAATTTAATCTTTAATTTATGAACACACTAGGAAAGCAAACAGACACTTCAAACTTTGTACAAACTAGTTTAACATGCCAATTCACTGATTCATCACTTAATTCATGATGTTTCCAACTCACAATTCTCCAACTGGTAACTCACAAGTCATGCAGCAATAAGCAAAATGGTTACCTAGCTGACAGTGAGCACTCATTCTTCCTCCTCCATCACCTTGTGGGTGTCCCCTGTCTCACACCTGTAAGCACAAAAGCCTCAACTGTCTGGCTGCTGTTAGATCTGCTTCAAAAGATTTTTGGGGAAGCTGATGTCTTTATAACTTACAGCTTGGATGTTTGATCTACCCCTTTTCCATAAATTAGTGGCTTCTGAAGAAACTGTCATACAATCAATATGCAAGGATTATGGCTGCAGGACAGAGCAAGCTGCAGGTGATAGCAGCTGCAGAATGACTTCTACCCCTTCCCATCCACCATGTCCTGCCAATGTGTAACCCTGACTTTGACCTAATGGTGCTGCATCAGGCCCCAGCATCACCTTTGTCTTGGCCAAAACCCAAGCAGCAGTTCAGTGAGCAGTAACATGGGGTTCCTGAATAATAATTCCTATACTAACACTGTGGAGGCCAGATGAGCACAACCTTGTTTGAGTCAGGTTGCTGGTGGCTTAAGGAAAAGGCTGAGCCCAGCCTGCTTATCCTTAGCCATGCAGTTGGTCTGCAACTCCTGACTGCCTCACAGCATGGAGCTTTCCATCACCCAACCCAGCTTCTGACTTCCCGTTCCCCATGGTTTGCCAGCCTTGCAGACAAAGCTTGCCCCTGAGCTGGTTCTGCCAGCACAGGTTGCAACATTGACAGGTAGGTAGGACAAATTCTAGATGTAACAACATGTAAAATGCACCACATCTAGCACATTTGGATCCCATGTGGAGTGGAATCAATAAAAAAGAACAAGATGTGGAGTGTACCAGAAAGCATGTGAAAATTACCTCTGGTGTATCACAGGAAGAAATTGTCTGTTGTGCTTATTCCAGTGAAGAGGAAGAAAAACTCTGCCCACTGATATCCTTGGTGGAGGACCCAGGGACACTGGTGGCTTGTTGTTACACAGGCCCCCACCCAGACTGAAAACATCACAGGGGCAGTGTAATGCTGCATTAAAAGCAGAGAAAGAGGAGTATGCTAGAAAGTTTATGTGTACCAGTTTTACCTGATATAATTTCAACTATACGCGTTAGGATCACTGCGATAAAAATACAAGAATATAATTCCATACTAATTATTCCAGCTAATGATAATTCTTTGATTAGACTATTTTTGGCAAGGTTAACAATATGTTCTTCCTAGGTGTGCCTGTAAGGTGTGTTTCCTTTTGGTCATAATAAGATTTTGGGTGTCACAAACTGATGGGTACTGAAGCAACCTGCCCTGGAGCTTGGCTGTAGCAAATTGATAACGAATGAAGTGTGCTTCCAGGAATGCACACAGACTTTTGTTTGTATTTGGCTTCTCTGAGCTGCTGGACTCTGGGATCAGTGGAGGTAAGGTGTTGGTTTTGGACTTTTTCCTCCCCAGTGAGTCTCTGAGATGTGATGGTTGTGTTGAGGACATAAGTTCAGCACGTTCAAAAGAGACCCTGAGCTGAAGAATTTGAACTCAGAAACTTTTTTCAGGTTCAA
Organism: Campylorhamphus procurvoides; assembly: GCA_013396655.1. Lineage (NCBI taxonomy): Eukaryota > Metazoa > Chordata > Aves > Passeriformes > Dendrocolaptidae > Campylorhamphus > Campylorhamphus procurvoides. Next base: position 803,955 of record WBMV01002325.1, on the reverse strand, counting down.
AGCTCTTCCAGATCTGAAGCTGACCTCATTATTGATTGATTATGTCCTTTGTGTACATAAAGTGCCATCACAGCACTCACTGCTTCTTCAGTCAGGTTTTGCTCATGATTCATGCACAGGTTGATGAGTGGCTGAAATCCTAGAGAGGCCACCCTTATTTTGTCCCTAGGTGTTTGTGAGCAACTCTGTACACAGTGAGCAGGCTGGAGATGTCAAGGGCTTCACTTTGTTTCAATATATCCCTCTATAAACTATAAATAAAATATTTCCTGTCTCATGACAAATGTTTATTAGTAAAGTGCCTTGAAATATTTAGCTGAGAGAAACACACTTCAGAACTGGGATATAAGGAAGGTTTCATGAGGGGAAAACTGGCTTCTTAATGGGCTCTGACCTGTTAAAGCAATTTCCAGAGAAATCCTTGCTGGCACTAGGGATGTGCTCTGGAAATTGTCACCTTTTCCAATGCATTAGGTAGTCAGTTGTTGAAACAGAATGAGACACAAATGAAAATAGTTAAACTTAGCCTGTAATTTTTTTCCTTCATTTAAATAAGTATAACTTTTTCTCCCTAGCACTGAAAAAATCACTTTTATTAGCATGGTTCAGTAGTGATTTTTTTTTTTGACAATCAAGATGCAGCAGCTGGTGTCTGCAATGTACTATGTAGAAGAAGTAATTGATCAAAATACAGAACACAAGACACAGGTGCAATCAGACATGCTTTATTTTAAATACTTATCACACTGTATTTATGAAATGTGTGGAATGGAAAGCAGGTTTATATGCAAGAGCAAATAGGTAATTTTATTAGAAGAATGTTAGAGGTAAAACTGCTTAATTACTTAATATAGATTGTCTTCTTGCACTTTGGGTCCCTTGTACCCCAAAGGACTTAGATGGGAAGCTTTGACATTGCAGAGTCTCTAATGTGGTCACAGAAGTTGTATAAAATGAAGTTGTGGGGATGCCAGACAAGAAAGCCCCCAAAAGTCTGGTTTTCCTGGATCCAGGGGTACTCCCTGAGCATATGAGGTGTTATGACTTTTTGTTTTGCTCTACATACCTTAATAAAAGAACAGCCTGCAATTTCCACTCCCAACACCCTCCATAACTTGGTTATTTTCAACAGCTGGCCACAGGTTTTGCAGGCAGCAATGTGGGCAAGGTGTGGCAACAAGAGGGGCAGAAGGGAAGTCATCTCCCTTGCTTTTCACTGGGACCACCAAATGACAGGACCATACATGGTACAATAAAGCCCTGGTGTTTAAAGGATCAAGGTTCCTTTCAACTTCTTTAGAAGCTCAGCTAGCTCACCTGTGCTGTTAGAATGCACTGTGGCCAGGGGAAAGGAGTTGCTGCAGCTTGTGCCATGCTCATCTTTGCCTCATGGAGAAAGATCCCAAAAAGGATTTCAGGGAAGATGAGAAATGAACACACACCCCCACCCCTGGTGCCCTCGCACAATGGGGTACGTGGCTTAGCATGGAGTGGTGCCTTACATGGAAAACTAATGGAAATGACAGATACAGAGCAGCTTTTGGGTCAGAAGGTCCTCAAGGGAGGAGTGACACCTTGGGAGGCCCCACTGCATCTCTCAGAGGAATTTGCCATGAGAAAGGCAGGATGCAGATCAAGCTTATGGAGTTTCTGACTCTCAGGCTACATCTTTATTCCTTTTCCAGCTGAGCTTCAATCCTTCTGTACTCCTGGCATTACTTTTGTAACAGGACTTTACTCTGCAGTAACCAAGAATCCTGGGAACTTTCAGGCACTTTTAAATCTAAACTCATCTCCAGATTTTTAGTCTAAACTTACCCCCCAGCTCCAGTGCAGAATATTTGCTAGGGGTTTGGGATTGGCAGGAGAAGACCCTCAGGCTCCCCACTTCAATTCTCTCTCCTTCACCCCATTTAGCAGCCTGGACTGCTCTGGGGCAATGAACATCCCCAGTACACACACACATGTGGGAAATGGTTCAGTAGAGGAAAAAAGACAGAAAAAGGTGAAGGGAGAACACATCATACACAAGAGATGTGATACACCAGGAAACACAAGTTTGGTGTGATGAATTCCGAGTAGGGATGTGAAAAACTCTGGATTTTCACCAAGCAAAGAAGAGGAACAGCGTATCAACAGCATTTGGGGGGCTGTGAGGGTATGGAACACAGAAGTGAATATGTACAGGTGCCTGCACAACGTGAAAGAGTAGGAGAAAAAAACATAGGGAAGCTGCAAGAGGAAACAAGGGGCTGAGAATATTCTGGAGATGAGATGCTTCCAGCAAAGTGAGCTCTCCATGAACTAGAACATTATTACATTGTAAGATAAAGCAGACCCTTTAGCTAGAAATACATGTTTCCATTGCAGCCTGAATGATCTACCATAATGTTGTGTAATTCAGTTTAAGAATTTATAATACTGGGTTCTTTTTTTTTTCTTTCTTCCCTTTTCAGTGAAATATCAGGTCTTAATTAAAACCAAAGTTCAAACTACTTTGGTGAATGGAGCTTTTCAAATTTCCTTGCAGCACTAATGCAGAAGACCATAAATACAAGTGAACTATAGGAATAATATGGCCTAGAATTGCCTTTAATTACATGTACCTAATTTTAAATCATTCACTATCCAGGTGCTTTTTCATCCTCTCCCCAGTCTTGCCAATTAGTTTGCTATAGCAAATTTTTTTCAGTGCAAGGATGACCCAAATAACAATAAGCAGATTTATACCTCTCCCTCAGCCATGCCCCTACCAGGATATTTTGAAATACAGTAAATGGGAGAAGGAGGCAGTGCCTTGGTTCATGGTTTCTGAATCTGAACATTCAGCTCACCATACACATGCCTCAAAGCATCACTATTCAGGCTTGCAATCAGTTTTCTTAATCCTGGTCGCGTTGGGATGCATTTTACTTCCCAGGTCAATGTAGAATTCATGGGGATACTCCTGTAGGAAAAAGAAAAGTATCAATATCATGATCAGTCAACCAGTGCTCTCAACTGGAGAAACTGAAGGTGGATAGTACAGCATGTCCCAAATTTTTTGTTTCATTCATTCTCATAAATGTACTATAAATTACTCCCTCTATCTTCTGTTCTTCTCATATCTGACTCTGTCAAATCTTTTCTAGCCTTTCATCCAGGCTAATTTTAAATTTCCAAAATGAATCCATTTTCTTCTGCCTCCTGTCACTTCCTCTCACAACCTTCAGAATGACCTTCTTTATACATAACTTATATTATTTCTACTTCATAATTCCATTTTTCCTATTTATTATAGCCTATAGCCTGTTGCTGATTCCTTAAATGGTTAAACAAGTCCTTGTTATGAAATGTCCAGGGCATTCCCATGCAAACCTGATGCAGTGCTGATGAGATGCTGAACCCTCTGCCAGCTTCTATACTGAACCACCCTGCCACAGCTATAACATTAGCAGATCTCCTCACTGGCCACCTCAGATGACTTCTTCATGTCCATACAAATAAGTTAGGGTGTTCTTGGGAGTCCTGCTGTTAGCACTTACTCTTGCATTTTGCATTTTACGTTTTTCATTGTCTATGACTCATGAAAACTCGTACTATAAAGCAACTGTATTCTGCACTGCTTTTGATTTTCAATTTTTTTTCTATGATTAAGATGCATGGAGAGACTCAAGTATTGGGTTTTTGTATTTTCTCAGGACTTTCACTACATTGTGTGTGTAGATTTTTGAAGGCTGATATTGATTGATTGAGTGTATTTGAGGGATGTCAGGATACAACTACTCCAAAGGAACCTGTGGAGAAGGCAGTGTAGTGGGGAGCTATTTATGAAAATGAATGTTCTTTTCCTCAGGGTTAAATAAGAGGATTATGAATTTAGGTAATGTTCTCATCTCATATGGCTATGATATTCTTCAAACATCTAAACAAAGTGAGAGTGAAGTAAGCCTATACCCCAATCACTGTTTAAAATTCTCATCTGATAGGATTTGGTTCTCAGGTTCCCTGTCCTATGCCAGGGTCAGGACAGCAATGTCTGCCCAGACTTAGCACAAGCTGCCACAAGAAACCTTAATTAGCTCTAAATGAGCCAGCCTGAAATCCTCCCTCCTGAATATTTGTTTCAGTGCAAGTCTGCCCCTGGTAAAATGAGAGGTATTCTAGCAGAGAGAAGGTGGAACTACCACCTTTGTTTTATGGTGCTGTCATCTCTGTGCATATATATACTTATATATAAATGTGTGTGTGTGTGCAGGACGACAATAGCTGTGCTGGGAAACCAAACCCACCTTTTCCTGTCTCTCCACTGTCCTATTTCTAAAAAAACTTCCTTCTCTCTACAAATGCTAATACTAGCTGAGCTTTGATGTGTAGAAACACCCCAAATTACTTACCTGCTAGTGTGAAAGCCTACTTGGCTATAATCCTTTTAACATTATCCATCATTGCCTGGTTAATTCTCATTTGTCATGCAAAGACTCTGCCCCATGTAGGAATTGCTGCTGCCAAAGGCTTTTTCATGTCATGCTCCTCATCTGTCTGAGGCTAATAGCTAAATATTAATATCTATATCTAGACATAGACTATATGAATGGTCAAAACTGAAGACCCCAGGCCATTACATTCCCAGAATAATGTTGTATCTCCTGTATCTCACATGGCCTGTTTTGTGGAGTCCCACAAGTGATACAGAAAAGCTACCTTAAAAGCACTGAGAGGGCAAAAGTCTTACCCCCACCAAGAACTGGAATAAGTCACATCCCATATGTGAAAGTCCCTGATAAACAGAGAAGTGATGGAAGCATGGGGAAAGCCTAGAATGTGTTTAATTCTCCTTGCAAATGGAGTAAAGCCACCCTGATCTGATTTTCCTGAGAGAGAACTCAGTGATGAATGGTTCTGCATAATATGCTGAGCCATCACCACACCAGAGCCATTTATCACTTTGAATGCATGGAGACAAATGTGATTATTATTTAAATAAACTACAACTGCCCCCTGCTCTGTCCTCTGTGTGCATCACCTGCATCCTACATTCATCGGAGAGAATTTATATCTTAAAATGACTAAGCTGATCCATTTCCATCTTAAATGATGCCAAGGGCATTACTGAAAAGAGGAAAACACGGCAACTTAAAGGAAAATGACGTCCGTTCCATGAGTCATTTTTCTTCCAAACTTCTATGCCTTTGATGCACCTGACAATTTTTTGCATCCTTGAAGATGAGAGCAGCCCACAGCAGGTTTTGGATTGAGAAGGATGCAGAACAACAGGGGAGGTTTGCACGGCTGGGCAGCATCGAAGGCTATTGCTGCAACTTGTGTAACTCCTTGTGGACCGTGCTGAGTCATGTTCAGCAGCGCCTGTGACATACCACATGCACAAAGCAGGCACAGGAGGATGCCCTTTCACAGTCATTTTTCTCTCAGCTCCACTCTGGAGACTAGTTTCGATCTTTTCATCCCTATCCCAGGGGCAGTCAGGCCCAGACCTCCCCTACTGGCTGCAGAGAATGCTGACAATTCATGCAGCTGCTGAAGCGCAGGCAATTTTTCAAACTCCTTTTGCACACACCTGGGGACCCTCTATCAGCTCAGGTGATGATAGATAACATTGCTTTGGCTGCCCAAGACTAAGCAGTGGCCACGAAATTTTCCAAGGATCTCCCTTATAAACCCTGGAGCTGGTTAATTCTAAGCTTATAACACTGAACTCCAATGGAAAGAAGATTTAGGATACAATTTGCTTAGTACACAGGTACCCTGATGTCAGCATAAAGTGTGACTGATAATAATGAAGGTGGTTTTCCTTTTCCTTAGGCCTGGGAGCACCCTGTGCTGGGAACACCCCCCTGTGCCAGGGCAGCCCAGTGCTGTGGTGTTACTGGGGGGAGCTGTGAGCTCACACACACCACAGCTATGCCAGTGGGCTTTGCATCCAACGCACATTTTGTGTCTTGACATAAGCTTGAAAAGATCATCTGAGGTACCTGAACATCTTGTATAATCACGATGAACATGAGCAGAGAAAAACCCTCTTTGAAAAACAGCACAGGGCTCGATTTGCACATACTGAGTGAGTGGCAGTAAACACTTCATGTGTAGGATAAATCTTTGTTGCTGTGATAGCGGCTTGTAGGTGCCATTGTCAAGTCCTAAAAATAGTGTAATACAGTGAAAAAGTAAAATTCAGCTGCACTAGCAACTACCCACAGCCACTGCCCTTTCCTCCAAACCTGGTACTGAACAGATAAAAAGCTTTTTCTCTGGACAACCTGATTTCTTCTGACTATTGAGACCTAAAGCTCCTCCGGGTATTGAATTTTAAAGTACAGAGAGAGTGTTTGAATTAAACTACTCAGCATGGCATTAGCTAAATGTCTCTTGTGAACTTCCCCCTGTGAGAAAGCAGAGAACAAACCCCCAGCTAGTTGTGCTTTCTTCCCTACCTGAACTCCTTTTTTATGGTTCTCAGCACTCCAGGTCCCTCAAGGCGGAGCGTGACGTTCTCCAGGGTTTGTTTCAGAGGATTGGTGAATTCCACAATCACCGACATTTCTCTACCAGCTACCAGCTCACCTTTGGTCTGCAAGACAAGGAAAGGACAATTCTCCACAAACTGATAGTAATAAAATATCCCTTAGAGAAATCTGCAGGCTTAAATACACAGTACTTGCAAAGCAGAAGAGGAAGAAGAACAGACCACATGGCAAAACAGCATGAGGCAAGAACGACTGGTCAGAAGAAAGTTGTTGTATGGGCTTATAGGTACCACTGCACATTTTTCTACCCCCTGCAATTTTTCCTCGAGCTACATGGCAGGTCAAGAGGCAGGCTCTCATTTCCATAGGAAACCAGAACTCTGCATGCTGACAGTTCTGGAGCCGAGGTCCAACCAAGGGTGAGTCCAGCTGAGGGGACCTCTCACCTAGACTCTGACCCCCTCCTCAGGCTCCCCACCAGCATGGTCTGCTCAGGACATAAGCTCCAGAAGAGAAGGGCAGGTCTTACTACCCTAGGTTAGAAACACCAGGCTACGTTGCCTGCACAGCTTGAAAGTATTGTGCCTATTTCCCCCTTGCTTTGCAACCTCTTCTCATGCTCTGAAGGGTTTCTAACCCTGCACATGTACTCTACAGAGACACGAGGGGCAGCTTTCCTCCAAAAGCCTATGGAAGGGAAAAAGCAATACATTTTGCACTGGAAAATATTAAACTGTGAGACTAATGACCAGTGATTGTATTTACTTCCTTGTGTATTACAGTACACAGCTGAAGGCATCTGTCTGTCCCTTTGGATCAGTGCCCATAGTACAGCTGCCTGGAAAGCATCTCCAAATGAATGTGGTTTTAAACAAAGGCTACTTGCATAGGGATTTTGTTTTTTTCCCCTGGAAATACAGCATTTCTCACAGAACACTGTTTTGCTCAAGCATGGGTTTTCAACTTGTGGCTGGCAAATCTGCCAGCCCAGTTCATGGTCCATGAACTGATTGAAAGGGCCTTGAAGAGAAAGTATCTTGTCAATAAGTTTAAAGTGCTCTTTTAAAGGACTATGACAGTTGCAAAAAGCTGCAAAGATTGACCTTAAGGGATTGCTCTGCACCAAATACCAATACAGTGACTGGAGTAAAGGAGAGGATATAGCCAAGCCCTCAACAGCATTTGGCCACCTGGATTTGCAAAATGACATCAGTGGCATTTTTAGAAGTTCTAGTTTGATTAGAGATCTTACATCCTCCTCGTTTCAGCTGATCATTTAAGACCACTGTTACTTGGAGGGGATTCAAAATCATCTTGAAGTCCCACACATACAGCTGAGAGCATGGGATGTATTTTCTGAGCTTATTTTTGTAACTTGGTCTCAACATAAATTAGAACGTGGTATAATTTCCCCAACTGTTAAGTCTGACAATCTCCTTAGACCAACAGAGACAGATCAAAAGTGTATCAGAGGATACGAGGGGAAATGTGTTTTTTCATTCTTCTCTCTGACATTAAGAAATCTGGTCTGTCAGTCACATTCAATGAAGAAATCTGACAAGAAAACTTCAGAGATAAACTTTCTCAGATTTCTTTTAAAAGCAATAGAGCAAAGTTTCCTCTGTCAACACATAGGTCTAGACACATGCACACATACAATTAAAAAAAAATCCAGTTATTAAAATTTCAGCATATTTTCACACGTCACAAAAAACAAAGAAGAGACACACTCACTTTTACTAGAAAACATGGTAATTGGACAATAGCCTATCCTGTTTCTAAACATCCTTTCTTCACAACAGCAGGGAGGATAAACTTTTTTGAAGCTGAAATTTGGAATGCTGTAAAAGATGTTCTGTTTAAGTATTGAATTGAAACTTTTAAGATTTGGTTATTGAAGACAGGTACTTGAAGGAGAGTTTATCTGTCTTGTTTACCTCCTCCCTAGAATACTCAGTAAACCAAAAATATTTACTATTTTGTTTGAAAACACAATTATCTGATCAGAACACATTTCTGAAGACCAGGAAATGGAATGGATTTTTTGGCAAACTTTGCTGTAGTTTTGATCTACTTTTTAAAAAAAGCTTTTCTGTAGAAGGCTGTGGTTGCAACATACATGGAACTCTGGACTTCGGTTCAAATAAATATATAGAGGGAAAAAGATATGTCAACTTATATTTTTTCAAGATCATCCATTCATGCTTATATAAAGCTTCGTGAACAGGTGTTTTTATTTCCTTTTTAGATTTTTTTTTTAGTATTATAAAAAAGCAGATCCAAATTGCAACATGAAGGCTTGGTGCTTCTGAAAACAGGACTATTTATTTGGATGCTCCATTGTGAATTGAGAAGTCTAAGTGTCAGCCCTGTCTTTGCCATACAACATGGGCTCCTTGTCCTATCACAAGCGTTACACTTCTCCATTTGCACAGGTACCATGCCACTGTCTGCAGAAATGCTTCAGCTTTCAGGGACCACCACTGACAGGACCTTCACAGAGTGGCAGCAAAGCACTGAAATCCCGAAGGCATTGTCCCAAATCAACGCTGCCCATCCAGGTTTGGAAAAACTTTCAATGATGCCTGCAGAAGCTGTCCAAGCAAAATGCCCTCAATTGCAGTGTTCTTAATTCTTCAGTAAGAGGCCTCTGTGCTGTGTTGCTTTAAATAAAACAGACTTTTGAAGCAGTTAAAGACTTGAGTGACTTATCTCTCTTACTCTGAGTTTCTCCAGTTCTTTCAGACCTTCTCCCCTGAGATAATTTCAGCTCTTTAAAACTATTGCTGCTGTCAGCCTCTGTCTTCAATGTATGAATACCCAATACAATATATAACATACTTATACACCTTCACACACTCCAGCCAGCCACTGTTTTATAAAGTCCATGTTAGACTGACAGACTGATGTGCACACACACACACACACACATTCACTCCTCCACCCCAGAAGTCACTGTGACAGCCTTGCAGAGAACAACCTGCGTGAAACACCGTGGTCACTCCCTTCCACCACAGCCTTGGGCTACCTTGATCCGAAGGGTGGGAATTTCCAGGATGGTCGCCTTCTGCATGGCCAGGATCTTCCCTGTTTCATTGATCCGTGCAGTCACAAAGAAATGGAAGGAGGCTTGCTCCAGCAGGTCGCTCATGTACTCACTGGATTTGATCACAACATCGAAGGAGCTAGCTGAGGGGAAAAACAGGAAAGAAAAAAGGCATCTGAAGCAGCCTAATGACTAATTACTCCTCTCATTGTGGCCAGTGCCCATTACATAAGCACCTCGGAAAAAAGGTGGTTTATGAGCTTCGATGTTTTTTTTTCCAAACTAACTTCATTTCTTTAATTCACCATTTCCCTTCTAATTTTTCTCTCTTTCTATTTAACTCCTAGGGGCAAGGGCTGGGTTTGTGCACAGCCTCTGCCCAGTACCCTCAGCCTGGGTCCAGGTCACTGTTGAAAGTTTCTAGGTGCTACCACAAAATAAGTGAGAAGGAAGACTGGCAATACATCTGTTGGGCATAAAGGTCAAAAACAGCTTTGGAGTGTCATTCCTGTAAATGCTTGCTTTTTCACTTTATTCCTGTGCTTCTTTTGTCCCTCTTCCTGATACAGGGATGCCACCAGAGCAGCAACTGGGGGGTGTGAGCCCATGCAGGCTACTTGGGAGACCACCTTCTCTCCAGGGCATGTCTGGATATCTGTCTTTGTTCTACACTGGACTTGTCTACAGAATTTAGCAAGAAGGTCTTCCTGTCACCAGCATGCCCTCCAGAGAGCTTTCATGTGCTCCCTGACAATAATTATTGGAAGGAACAAGTCCCCATAGGCTAGACAGTTGAGATGCAGGGAATCATTAATTTTAACTATATTGAACTGCAATTCCCAGGCCAACAATGGTGTGAGAATGTGATGCAGGGAGGCAGACCTGCTAACGAAATGACCAGGCAGAATATATAGACCTGGAGCTCTTGCCTTTATCAACATTCATTATAACCCTAGTAAACACATCAAGATCTCCCATCTGTTACCTATGATGATTACTGTTGTCCATTATTTGTATTGTATTTGTGACATACACTGTAAACACTGAGATAATTGAACTTAGTTGGATAAATTACATTCACTCCTTTTCACTCTTTTGATCCGCTCACATCAAAACCAGTTCCTTGATTTGGTTTCAAAGCTATTCCCTTGGTGACCACCTGACCTGGATTTACTAGGCCAGCCTTAAATTTACTTGATGTGCTCCTGCTCCCACCCTCTCACTCTGTATCTTGTGTAAAAGCATTTCCCATAATGCCCTTAACTGTAAATTATAAATCAGGCAAGGTATTTCTCATCTGAGAAGTTAATAAGTTAGTTACAATCTAAGATAAATTTACTTTTTTACAGTTGAAGAAAAGAAAAACTTTTCTGTTCAAATTTAATCACCACAGGAAAAAAAAAAGAAGAAAGAATAGACTTTCATTTCCTTAGCACTGGTTTTGCTGGTAAGTTGCCAGTACCACTTACTGCACCTGGGAAAGCCAAGGGAAACACAATACTGAGTTGCCTTACAGCCTTTCAAAAAAAACCAGAGAAAACTAAATATAACTGAGTAGATGTGAGAACACCTTTGAAGGCACTGGAAGGTTTAAGCTATTCAAATCCTCAAAGAGGTTTTCAACCCACACAATTCCTTTAATCATTATTCTGAAAATCATTTATTCGTTTCCTGTTTGAAAATTTAGTTCGCTCCATTCTTTCAGCAGCATGTGCTGGAAAAATGCCTTTGAAACATCTTTATTGTATTGTAATTTTTTGTTATATATACATATATATATACACACACGTTTCTTGCTATGAACAAAGCCTACAAATCCTGCTTGAGTGCCTCAGAAGGTATTCTCCCATTACACCCCTGACAGAGTGTTCTCATGCACCTAGAAATAATCACACTGCCTCCCTTCACACTGCCCATCTGCTCAGCCACTGTCCCTGATTGCACATGTACTCCTTTCCAAGGTAAAAACGTGAAAGAATTCATGCTTGAGTTTCATGTATCACCTTTAGAGATATTGTGAGGGGGTTTTGTCCTGTTGCAGGACAAAGGGCCCCACAAATCAATGACTGGCGCTCAGATATAAACTAATTTCCACCTTGAAAGGTGGGAATACCTTAAAAAAAATGTCTCATTGGCCAGAAGCAGTGATGGAGACACATCCTTGGTACACATGCCTAAAAATCCATGTCCTGTTCTCTCAGGTGCCTCTCCCCTGTCTGCGTTCACTCACCATCATTCAATTCAGAGTTTCCATCATGGTTTCAAGAAGTTTTTTACAAATCATTTACTTAACTTAGAATAAATGATTATGGGGCTCAGAGATGCTTAAACATCTATTCATTTCATTTCTTGCAGAGAGGAGCTAGGTGAGCCTCAAAGCACTGCAGAAGATGTATTTTAGATAATAATACTTTACACAGATTTTTGATGTGAGAGCAGATATAAGTAAGTCTTGGAACCAAGCACAAATCACAGTCAGAAAGTGTAGCAGGTATTTGCACTTCTCCTACAAGATGATTGAATTTTCCCTCATTGAAGAAGTGGCACAGAATTTAGACCAAGACCACTGAAAATGATTTTTTTTTACTGTACCTGGTCAAGTGTCCAAAAGTTCTGCAGTATTTCAGATCAAGTACCTAGTAATTGAGGCAAGCCACTTTAAACCCTCACAATGTGTTTTGATAGTCTGTGTTGGAACAACCCAATAACCATTTCCAGAACCCCTACAAATGATCCAAGGAGTTAGAAAGGACCACTGAGCAGCTCTCAGGGCTTTGTTACAGACCAGACATAGAAGTTTTATCAACCTTCACCTGTAGATCCCTATAAGTAGACTTATGCTATATGGAGATTAATCAGCTCTGATTAAAATATGCAGGTTTAGGTGATGCTGAAAGTGAGGAAGAAAGCAGAGGATGATTTTTCTTTTTATGGCATGACAGGAGCTCTTGTCCCATGGAGGCTTCTTACTAAGACAACACTCCTCTTTGAGGAAAGAGGGCTCACAGTGTCTCTTGAGCTAGGATGAGGTAGACAAGACAGACCAGAAAGCTCAGAGGGTTGCTGTGATCCAGCAGCAGACCCAGATCAGGAGGTGCATCCTTTGGGCTCCCAAAGTCCTGCCACTCCTAGTGCACTCAGATGGCTTTTGCCCAGCAGCAGTGTCAGGAAGGCAAAGTCATTGCCCTGACTCTCAACAGTGAGTTCAAGTGGAGGATCCTCTGACTTAGTCTCATAGAGCGTGTTTTCATCACCCTTGCTGAGCTGGAGGCACTGACCAAGGACACAGGTCTGTCAGGACAACAAGGGATTGGCAGTCACTTGTAGCTAGAGAAGCCAAGGATCTTCAACCAGCCTGCTCAATAACCCTTTGAGGTACAGCAGGTCCTTCAGTCCTTGCTGTTTTCTGTCTGGACCTGTGGCAGCTGGCAGGAAATAGGTTGGTTATGTCCAAATTAAAAAAGAGAACCTCTCTCTTCCCTACTTTGAGCAGGGCGGAGTCCTACCTTCACCCTCCTGAATTAGTCTTTCAGACACCACTTTTCTGGGGAGAAGTGGGAGGCAGAATCTCCCCACTGCAGTCCAGAGGGTACTAGGAAAATATAAACACAGTCTCTGTAAAGGTAACTCACCTTTGGGGGTTCCTGCCCAGCTGACAAATGTCCCTCCTCTATAGTGACATATTCTAGTTACATATAAACTTTTTAGATGGCTGTAAATACAAAATCCTGAATGACACAGTCCTCCAAAGCCAGATATTCACTTGAAACACCTCAGAGCTTGTCAGCTTCTACCAGGTAAGATGAAGTATTCACTTTTTTATCCTTGTACATGATGCCTTGTGGAGCAAGACCTTTGCCTTCACCTACTAAGATACTGCTAGGAGAATAAAGGTATGAAAAACAATACCTTGCAGCTTAATACCTGTGCTTCTTTGCTTTCTTTTGTACTAAATACAAAAAATTAACAAGTCCCAGACATGCAGCTTGGTGTAAGCAAGCATCATGCAGGGAGCAACAACCTGAAGGAAACAGACTCAACTCTAAATGCCACTGGTATCTGGGCCAGAGCTGGGAGAGGGGCCTTCTGATATAGAATAGAATATACATTCTGATGGAACATCCTACTCCTAGCTACTAGAATTGCCTCTATAAACAGATAAAAACATTGGTGACAGTTAATAACACAGAAAAAAAAGTTAGCAAAAAAAGTTAGTTTGAAAACAACCATGCAAGTCTTACATGAAGAGGGTTCCAGTTTGGCACTGAAAGAGTGTTTCTTGAATTCACTTTTTGTGACTCCTGTGTAAAACACGATGTTGCCCGAAAGGTAGGCAGTGGCAGTGTAGGAGTTGCGACTTCTGTTCCTGAAAGTTATAGTGACTTTAAAGTCATTGCCAAGGACTGCCTTTTGCACTTGGAAGTCCATGTCAATGTCTGTTTGTGGCTGGTACTGGATATCTTGGGTGGTTTGCTTTTTAACGCCATACATCACAGCAGTCTCAAGAGCCAGTCTCTCCTCATCTGTGCCTAGAAAGAAATGAAAATCAGATTTAGAAAAGAAGCAGGAGCACTGCATTAGCCCACCTACCGATCACAAGGGTACATCTTCCACTTGTAGTAGTTGAAATGAATGGATGAGGACAGTGAACCTTCCTGGGGTAATGTTATTACTAGGAGAATTTCCCAGTGAGTCAGTGTTAAAGCCATTACAGACAAATCAAAATTGATTTACTCTTCGTGAAGATCTGGCCTGAGCAAGAAATGTCTAAGCAGCTTTACAGTAAACCTTGAATTGTTTTGAATGCTGTGAGTTGCTCCGTGACTACAGCTTATTGAGTCCAAAGCATTTCTGGGTGCCAAAGTTTGGGTTCTGTTTCTGCCCTGTGATCAAGGCATCTACAGTGCTTCTGGGATGGACTTACAAATAAAGAGTTCCAGAGGGCACTTTGGCACCTTTTCATGAATATCCCTCAGTGCCAGAGGTTTGCAATTCTCTCATCCAAGACCTGACTGAGGTACATGCACTTTGGTATGGTCCCACCCCCTTTCAGGTACCTTCTCGGAACTTGTACTCCTCAGTAATCTCCATCATTCCATCACCTCCAACTTCCTTGGTCACAATCAACTGCCCAATATGGGCTGTGTCAATTTTTTCTACCACTTGGGTTCCATTTTTCTCCATTCTCAAGAAAAAAATGTCACTATTCACCTATGAAATGAAATGAAAAAGGGTTGAGATATATGGAAACAAAGAGAGGAAAACAGGTCAATGACATGTTGACTTGAAATCCCATTAATTACTCACATTGAAGTTGCATGTTTAAAATTAATCCTATGCTAAGAAGCATTTTACTATCCACAGCTTCAGAACAACAGAGAGTGCAAACTTGAGTAGGCTAGAGAGATATCATTCAGATTTGAGTAGTATGATTACTCATTTCTTGTACCCAAAAACATTAGAAATAGAGAAGGGAATGCTTAATAGATAAAATATATTTATTCTATTCTGACCTAAGCTATATGCAATTCAATTAGAGAGAAACTTTTCCTGCTGCTGCTGCAGTTCTGGGCACACCACCCTGGTGATTCAAGAGGTTAAAACTCCAGACCAAGCTCTCTAGCTCCTTATTGAAATATTTTCCTGTCAGAATTTAGTCAAACCTCCATTTGGTTGTTTGAACCTCTGTTACCCAAAGCAGCCAAAAGAAATGTGGTGAGCAAAGAAGATGAGCACCTAGACCTAGTGACCCATTTTCCAGCATAGCTGAATCTTGGAAGGAAAAATGACCGCAGCCTGAAGTTCCAATGTAGTCAGAGTAGTTTATTCTGCTTATTACATTGGTGAGAAGAGATTAGAGAAATCTCTGTAATTAATCACACCCATATCAAATGTACTGGCCTGCATGTCTAAATAAAATGATGAGATTGTTCTGTGGTGTGAAGCACACGTGAAGTAATTTCTCCATCCATAAATGGTGGTGGAGCCCTATCTTCTGTCTCACTGGTATCACTCATTGAGATAGAAGTTTCATGTATGTACCTCAGCATAGACAAAAGGAGCATCAAACTGGAAGCAAACGTGACCATGTTTAATGGCTTGAACTGAGGCTGGACCACACCTGTACATACCTATGGGGAGAAGAGACATCATGTGAGAGACTAAATTAATTAAAAACATGGCAAAATGCTATATTTTCTCAAAGAAAAAAGAATTCTTGGGATTTGGCTTACACTTTTAATAGTTTACAGGAAGTCCTGACCAGGAAGCAAAAAGCTTAATTTCTGCTACCAGCCCTCTAGACAGCACAGACTCAAGTCTGGAACAACCTGATCATTTGGTACCTTTAATGGCACAATAAAGTCCACTGTATGTCTCAAGTGCTTGAAACACACTTATAGCTGGTGTTGATTAAGTCAGATAATTTTGGGAGGACTCAGTTACACCATAGGCTGAGAAAAATCTCACTGCAAATTTGCGAAGAATGTATTTTAAGGGATGGAAAATTAAGGACTCTTCTGCCTACTGCTCAGAAAGTTTAGTTAGGGCTGCATAAAATGAAGGAGAATTAATTTGATCAGGATTTTGTATAGATACTCTAAAATTTTAGAATCCTTTGGCACCAGGATTACATCTCTTCTGTACCAAACAGAGCCTTCCTCATGCAGGATTCTGTGTCCATGCATCATGAGCAGTCTTATAATAATGACAGATTTATTTTATAGCTAAAAACAAAGCAGGAGAAGGCTCTGAGACAGGTGAGTGTGATTAATCTGGTTCAAGAAGTTGTCACTGGTCATATGGTGCCACTGGCTCAGCTATCACTGTTTGCCACAAAGAACCCAAACATTAGAAAGTGAGCTAAGGAGGACTTCAAGCAGTATTACCATCACTGGTTTCTTGAGGTGTCCCATCAACAACCTGCCATCCTCCAAAACCAACAGGAAGATCAGGTCTGGTCATCCAAGCTTCATTCCAGCAGTGGTAATTCCTTAGCCAAGCAATAGGACCAGAATATTAAAATTAATTTAAAATTAATAAAAGTATTAAAAGAAGCATGCAGACAAAACCAAACCTGTGTATTTATGTCCTGCCATTGTTTAAATAACACTGTTTGCCAAGTCAGGGATAAAAAAGTTACCTCTTTTAAGAGGACAGATTTTTAGGTCTAAAAGTTTGGTACCTATCTGTTAAAAACTGAAAGCCACAATCCTTCATTGTAGTTTCTTTGACCGCAAATTGAAGAAGCATTTTTGATTCTTCTAATGTGTTCTGAATGTAAACATCTCAGAAAATAAGCCACTTTTTGGAGCCTGTTGGGATATATGTAGAGCTACATAAACTAGAATCCCTTTCCAGCCAGACACATCCACTTCAATCTGCCTGCAGACCTTGAATCTTCAAGCCAATTAAACATGATCTGCTTTATAATTATAAAGACTGAAGCTTTGGTGTTTCTTCTGAAGAGATTTCAGGATCAACTCCATAACCTACAGTGTGTAGTTTTCCTGGCTCAAGACAAACACGCTTAGCTGGTTTCCATGTCGGTTGAGAAAAAGAACCTGCATATCTTTTCTAGGACTATCCTCACTGTGTATCCCTTTCAGGGTTTTCCCAGTGTGTCTTGCCAATGAGGGAAGTCAGGTCTCCCAGAACACACAGTTTTTTATAAAACCCACCTACAACCACTGTGGGCCAAGTCTTGCCTTTAGGGCCCAGGACATTATGCTGAAAGGTGACGTTCTGAGAAGTTAATCTAGATATTCAGGGTTGAAATGCTCAGGAAAAGAAAAAAGCACTGCAACACCATCACAGTGTGCCCAGGATGTTTCAAAGATGAGCAGAAAAGAAAGACAGGTTTTGTAACTTCCTGCAATGATACAGGTACTCAAGGGAGAGCACAAGCAAGAAAAAAGGATAATCTAGGAAAAGGGTCTCGCAGTAAAGCCAGAAAAGGGTTTGAATTTTATTATAGCAAAAAAATAAAAGTAGGAAGAAAGAGAGAAAGGGGTAATTTTGCTTGCAAATTATATATATCCTACAGCAAATCTGAATGAAATTACATCTGTGTAGCTGCTGATATAGCCCCTAGTACATGCAATGATATTAGCAACCAAAATGGGGATTGTTAAACTCCGACCATTTCATTAATAATAGCTGAAAACCAGCCATGGAGCAGAGTCAGAAGGATCTGAGGCTTGTCTAACAAGACATTTCAAAGTGGAAATGAAAGCTTGGATCAGGGTAAAACTTGTCAGTTAGGAGAGTTAATGAAGCAGCACTACAGAAAAAGGAATTATTCAAGGAAAATGATGCACACTCAGGGAATTTTTGATGCTGCTGAGAGTAGTCAATGCTGAATCATGTTCACAGAGCTTTGCTGAGGGCTGCCAGAGAATGGGGTGCCACTTCATGGTAGGTATTTGAATACTGCTATGCCAACATGTGAGAAAGATAATCCCTGCCCTGAAGCCTGTGCTGGTTCTCTTTGAATCAGATGTGTCATTAGCTTTTTGTTCTGCAAAAGAAGAATCTGAAGAGCAGAAGGGAAGAATGATGAAAACAAGGGGTTTGGGTTTAACCACATGGAAAATGGCAGATCTACTTCAACTTTGTAATTAGGCCATGCAGCTTTTTCTGTATTTTTTCTATATTCATCTTAGGGACAGGACCTTTCTGTCTGGTTTCTGTTGGTGCAGTGTTGGTTATAACAGGATGGCAATTTCTTTAGATCTGCTGCCATGCGAATAACAAATAAACTTCGGGATGTCAAATGTGAATGAACAGAAAGACATTGCTTGTAAAAGAGTGAGCATTAAGGAAAAGAGGATGAGGAGAACATTTGCCCCTCCAAAATGTAGCAGAAACTTCTCTAGTAGAAATGAGCACAGCTGAGGAGGTGGCTCTGCAACCATAATTTGTTAAACTGACTCTGTAATTCTTGTATTCTACAGCAAGCTTGAGACATTAAAGACAGCAAGAATGGCAATACAGATCAATGTAGTGACCATTAAATATTTACAGAGATAATTACAAATAGACCAAACAAAGCAATGGGGAAATTAATAAAATATGACCAGGTGGGTTTTATGCCTGGAAGACAGTTCAAGAAGGGTAGTTCCTACTGCCTGTGGGACAGGCACATTCTGGAAACAGCTGGTGCCCTTTTATCAGCTGACAAGTTCAGGCATTGAGGTCAAGAGGGGCACTGATAACATTGTTGAGAAATTAGAGCAAAGTGATCTGGAAGTGAATGGCAGAGCAGAGGTCTTGGAAAGACCATGCCTGGACATGGATGAGCCCCCATGGGGTGGGGTGACATCAGGCAAGTTTCTGCTGAGGTACTGATGTCACTCTGCTTGGACCTCGCAGTCAGAGTGAGTCCTGACTCCCATCCAAGAGAAATACTCTGTAAGTGTCTTTATATCATCATTAACAAAGACAAGGAGAACAAAGTAAGGGGACAGAGACAGTACTTATGGGCCCAAATCCGGCCAGCTTTATAAAAATAACTTTTTGCAAAGTCTGTGTAATTTTGTCTGTGTGTTTTGCTGGTGGTGCTGTTGTTTCCTATCCTGAGGGAGAAGATGATCTTTAATAAAAATAAATAAATGTCAGAAAACATTCAGAGGGAGTCCCACACTCAGAGATTGATTGGACTAAAAATCCTGGCTCCAAGTATCCCTGGAGTCTGAGAGTATTTAAAACCTGAAGACAGATCAGCTTCAGCAGTACAAGGCTGGAGTACAAGTACAACAGAAATGATATATTAATAAAGAAAAAGAGCTTTGCTTCCAGTTTTCAGGAGATTATAAATAAAAGTGAGAAATGCGTTTTTAAAAAAATCATTATAAATACATTGAGCTTGTCCTTTAAAAAAAATAATATAGACATTAAAAATAAAATCAAGGTTAAGAGACAAGCCATTAAAAGTTGGCATGTGAGCTACCATGGAGTATTAGAGTAATGAAAAGAAAGGACACAGAGGAGAAATGAAGACAGGTGTACATATTAAGCTTTACCCAAAGGGTTATGTGCATCATGTACTAAAAAGTGCACCAAGAGGATAAAAGGATGAACAAGGCAGTTCAAAAAGTAATCACGCCAAAGAAAAGCAAATGTGGGATGAGAGGATGAAATGCTAGTGTAAAGGTGTGTATGGATTTCAGTGGAGTTAGGATGATGTTGGATGAGCTGGCCCTGTCCCAAAAGAATGGAAATGGATTGAATTAAGAGGTCTTGGGAAACAGAGATTTAGGGAAGTGTAAAAAGTGGGTGTGAGGTGTTTCATGAGTTAGGTTAGGAGAAGGAGAGAAGAAAAGATGAGACAGTGAGAATTCTGAAGCATAACAATGATCCATTACTGGGTGTGTATGGACTGAGCAGTGAGGCAGCCAGTCAATGGGTCTTGTTTCACATCATTTATGGGCAGAGGAGATTTCAGAAGATTGTTCCTTTACAGCATGCTGAGCCATAGTAGGACCAGCCCATGAGATATACTGAGGTCCTCCTGTCCCATAGACCAGATGTAAAGGATCCTAACAGGAGGGAACAAGGCAAATAGCAGGATCACAGCTCTGCACTTCAGGAGAATAGGCTAAGACCTATTTAAGGTACTTCTTGGAAGAATCGCATGCAAGGCAGTTCTGAGTAGAAGATGGATCCAGAGAGCTGATTATTTTTCAAGGGTCACCCTCTCCAAGCTTAATAATGGTCCACCCTTGTATGCAGGAAACCAATCAAAAGTGCCACAATTCCACAAGGTGGTCCCAATTAAACTCAAACATTTTTGTTTAAAAAAAAAAAAGGGTGCTAAGAAAGGAGGAACAGGTGACCAGGAATAATACAGAGCATACAGGGACAGGTTTAGGAAAGCCAAAACACAGATCAAAGTATGTCAAGGGATGTGAAGAGCAGTAAGAAGGGTAAGCACATCAGTATCAAAAGGAAGACGACAGAAAATGTGGGTCTGCTGCTGAACAGGGTAAGTAATCTGGTGACAAAGGATTAAGAGAAGACCAAAGTATTCAATGTCTTCTTTATCTTGGTTTTTACTGCTAAGGTTTGCCTTCAGGAATCACAGCCCCTGTGACCAGTGTGAAAGTGTGGAGTAATGAAAACATTTCATATGTAGGTGAGTAACAAGTTAGAGACTGGTTTAACACACTGGACACACACAAGTCCAATACATGTGATGGAATGGACCCAAAAATGCTGAGAGAGCTGGCCAATGTCACTGTAAGGCAACTCATATCTATCTTTGAAAAATCATGGCAATTGGAGAAGGTTCCTGAGGACTGGAAGGAAGCAAATATCACTCCATTCTTCAAGAAAGGGAAGAAAGAGCACCCAGGGAGCTACAGACTTGTGAGCCTCACCTTGAGTCCTGGCAAGGTTATAGAACAAGTTCTGGAAAACATTTCCAAAGATATTAAGGAGTAGGTGATTGGCAGTAGTCAGCATGGATTTACAAGCAGCCAGCTGTGCCTGACAAACCTGATAGCCTTCTCTGATGAAATTAATGACTGAAAGCACAAGGGGAGAACAGTGCATGGGGCTTGGTCCTTTTGACTTTAGCAGCATCTCCTAGAACACCCTCTTAGACCAACCCTTGAACTATAGACTGGGTAAGTGGAAACTGGCTGAACTGCTGGGATCAGAGGGTTGTGATCAGTGGTGTGAACTCCAGCTGGAGCCTAGTCATTAGCTGTGTACTCCAGAGGTCGATGCAGGGTCCAATACTATTTAACAGCTTCATTAATGACTTGGATTATGAAACTCACTGCACCCTCAGCAAGTTTGCTGACACAGAAAACCAGAAGGAATGGCTGATACAACAGAGACTGTACATGAGGAGCAGCTGAGGCAGCTGGGACTGTTTGAAGATGGGAATGCATCTTATCCATGTGTTTAAATGCCTGGTTAGGGAGTTGAAGGAAAGAAGACAGAGCCAGACTCTTCTCAGTAGCATGATGATAGGACAAGAAGCAATGGGCACATATTGAAACACAGAAAATTCTGTCTGAAGNTGAAACTCACTGCACCCTCAGCAAGTTTGCTGACACAGAAAACCAGAAGGAATGGCTGATACAACAGAGACTGTACATGAGGAGAAGCTGAGGCAGCTGGGAGTGTTCAGTTTGAAGATGGGAATGGATCTTATCCACGTGTATAANGAAACACAGAAAATTCTGTCTGAAGATCAGGAAACACTTTTTTACTGTGAGAATGGTTGAGCACTGGCACAAGTTTCTGAGAGTTGTGGAGTGCCCATCCCTGGTGGTACTCAAAGCCCAACTGGATACAGCCCTGAGCAACCTGCTCTGGCTAACCCTGCTTTGAGCAGGGGGCTGGATGTCTTCCAGTGGTACCTTCCAGTCTCAACTACTCTATGATGCTGTGATAGAAGCTTCAGACATAAATAAACCTAATTGTTTTCCTTAGGTTTCCTCTTCATTATGGAAATTACATAAAAGAGGTTACAACAGGATCAGTCATTTCCTCCACCACATAATGGGTTTATTACAGTTTTAATATAAAGACTTCCAGAGATTAAGTTATTAATGAGACATGCTGATGAGCAGCTATGCTAATGATTGAAGATATCATTGACACAAATCAAGTATATTAACATTGAATAAGACAAGTATCTCCTGAATATAGGAATATAGAGGTCATATTCCCTGCTTCACTCTGAAGAGGAGAGGCTTGAGGGCCAATAACCCACACAGAGCATATAATCAATATATGCTACACTTCTCCTGTCAGACAGAAGACAGTAAGAGTTTGAAGAGTCAGTTAGAGGACTGCCTTCTCCAAAAGGATGTGTATGCTCTCCTTCTTGGTCCTAGGAAGTTTTATTTTCCTAAATCTAGAGATATAACTTCAGTATTTTATATGATACCTTGACTTGTTTCACTTTTTCAGCTGAACTGGATTTATTTTGTAAAGCACCTATTTGCAACAATAACTGCACGTACACAATATAAACCAGGCCTCTAAATGTGGAAACTGGGCACAAGCAAAACCAGAAGGGTGTTTTCCCATGGAGATTGAGGTACACCTTTGAGCCTGGCTCCAGGAGGATGGAAGTGCCCATCGTACCCCTTTCCATTTTTAGACACAGGTTGGCCCTAAGGAGCACCAGCCCATTCTAGCTCTCCTCCAGTGTGCTTAAATGTGTGCTGTATGGTAACATTACTAGCAGGATCCCCCAGGGTTTGTCTGTTTACACAACAAGCACTTCATATCAGTCAGCCTCCTAACAATCCATTCATTCTGTTTCACACAAACCATCAGTGTTCTTCAATGCACAGAGAAATAAATGAAACAGGCATTGCCATCATGTTTTTTACTACTTATATCATTGACACATTAAAAGCATTTTCCAGGAGGACTCACCAGACAGAGTCTTTTGTAAGTTTGGTGTCCACTTTTCCTTCATCATCCAGGAAGAAGTCCAGCCGTAAATTGGCATTGTTATCATGGGCAGAAGAATAGTTGGTAATGAGTCTTGCAGGTATCCCCAAGCATCTCAGAACTGTGGCAGAGACAGAACTACAAATATGAAGACTGTGTTCTCGATGACAGGATGAGAGGACAGAAAATATTAATAACTAGAATAAAATGGGAAAACTCGGTCAAAACAACCCAAATAATTCCTCCTATCTGTCTTTATATAGCGCATGTTAAATATTTGATTTGGTCCCCAAATGATGAGCATTCAAGGTATGTAATGGTACAATGGTTATAACCTAAGCAGCTGATTAGTAATGGTTTATAGCAGCCTTGCACAGTGACCACATTGCAGTTTTCAGGAGAAATCTGGGTGCAATGGGTCAACTACATGACCAAACATGGTTCAAAGAAAAACAAGTCTGAGCTTGCAAGAAATGCAGAATATATTAGGCCTCTTAGCATCAGTAACTCAGGAGGATCAAGAGATTATACTAAAAAGAAAATTAATTAATAGAAAATATCTTCTTTTGATTGATTTGGAGCTTTCCAGTTTCACATCTGCTGTCAGGAGGGATCTGGAGAACACACAGAATAAAGCAGAAAATTATTGCTAACGATGGTGAAAAGCTGCATTATTTGCAACTGAAATGACAGAACTAGAGAGTATAAATTAAATGCATTACATAATTCGCATTGATTACTAAGTAATAGTATTTGAAATTCAATAGTCTGTTCCCACAAAGGACTTGAAAAAGAAAAATTAAAAAAAAAAAAGACCCTAGCCCTAAATCTCAGACCATCACAATGTAGCACTGGTGACTCTTCTCACTATTTGACAAGTGGTAGATTTGGGAAATGTGGAAATGTTCCAGCTACATCTGTATTCTGGATTTGCATCAATAGCCTTCTGTGCTTGTGTGCACCCTGGCTGATAAACAGGCATGGAGCACGGCCCCAAGAGGGGAGTGGGGCTGTGGGGTGACACATCACCTCAGCTTCTCCAGATGACATATTTTGTCTCTCAGCCAAAAAAAGTTACATTTTTTTTCCAATTTAGGAGCCAACATGGTTCTGCAGAGAACAGAGGGTGTTTGTGTTTTTTTCATCCCCTCATTTTTTTTAAAGGGAGAAGATTTTTACTGAAAATCCTATTTAAAAATATTTCCAATGCTGCAGTGTTGAACAGCTCTTGCTGCTACTGCTGGGTTTTGTATATTCATTGGCATCACTACTGTGACTCCCAATAAAGTGTAACACTGCACATTCATTTCAAGTTCCTGGATGACAAATTACCTGGATGCATCCAATACCATATGTACCTATTGATTAAACTTAATTCAAGTGCCCTCCAAGGCTTCCAGCACATGAGCCATCAGGGCTCATTGCAAATAATTTGTCTGACAATTTCAAGATTAATGACCATTTCTCGAATGTTTTAGCATTTTTAACAGAAGAAAATCCAGACCATACAATATATAGTAACCTTGAAAAGCTGGACTGGTCACAACGATAAAACATTGGCAGCCAAGAGAGACTCAAAATCACCTCAAAACAACTCTGTTGCTTGCACATGACTATCTGGACCTTTGCTGCCCTCTCTGTAGTGACCATCAGGTGGGTATATCAGTGGCTATCATTGGATCAGCCACTGGACAACATTTCTCTTTCATAACCCTCAACAAACTTTATACTTCAGCAATCCTTGCAACAGTACAAAGCGCCAGGTCTGTGACTTGACTAACTTAGTCAGCAAACCAAGTCTGGTTTCGCCCCAGATAAATACGCCTCTCCATTTAACACAGCAGGCTCCGTGCCTCTGCTGCATCGCCCCAGTTTCACAGTGGCCTGCAGGCAAAATATTGCGTAGTGGTGACTCAGGGCCAGTGCAGGGGGAAGGTGGGAGAACTGGTGTGTGTGTCTGTCTGTGATCTAGAGAAATCCAGACAAGGCAACAAGCAGAGAAGACAAAGTGGGCCATAGAAGCCACTGTAAGGAATTGCATCCATAGGAAACATTTGCCTTTTCGAGCCCATTGTGTTGTGCAGAGGCTGAGGAGCATCAAGTACAGACCATGCAGCCTCAGCCAGTGAAGGAAGTAGATATCTCTCAGGTTCTTTGGAACCTGATGAGTGATGAGTGGCATTCCTCAGGTGTTGGTGGTGTTTAACATCTTTGTTGGTGACGTGGACAGTAGAATTGAGTGCACCCTTGGCAGGTTTGCTGGTGACACCAAGTTGTGTGGCGCTGGAGGAAAGGGATGTCAACCAGAAGGATCTTGACAGGCTTGAGAGGTGGGACTGTGCAAAGCTCGTGAAGTACAAGGCCAAGCGTAAAGTCTTGCATATGGGTCAGAGCAATGCCAGGCACAAATACAGGCTTGGGCAGAAGGGATTGAGAGCAGCCTAAGGAGAACTTGGGGGTGCTGGTTGACAAGAAGCTCAACAAAACCAGACAATGTGTGCCTGCAGTCCAGAAAGCCAATCCTGATGTATCCTGGGCTGCATCAAAATCAGCGTGGCCAACAGGTTGAGGGGGGTGATTCTGCCCCTCTATTCTGCTCTCATGAGACCCCACCTGGAGCACTGTGTCCAGCTCTGACGTCCCCAACACAAGAAGGACATTGACCCATTGAAGCAAGTCCAGAGCAGGGCCATGAAGATGATCAGAGGGTTAGAACACCTCTACTGCGAAGACAGGCTGAGAGAATTGGGGGTTTTCAGCCTGGAGAAGAGAAGGCTCTGGGAACACCTTAGAGAAGCCTTTCGGTATCTAATGGGGGTCTGCAAGAGAGCTGAAGAGGGAATTTTTACAAGGGCATGTAGTGATAGGACAAGAGGTAATGGCTTCAAACTTGAGAGAGGGTGGGCTTAGGTGGTATATTAAAAAGAAGTTCTTGACTGTGAGAGTGGTGAGGCACTGGAACTGGTTGCCCAGAGAAGCTGTGGATGCCCCATCCCTGAAAGTGTTCAAGGCCAGCCTGGATGGGGCTTTGAGCAACATGGTCTGGTGGAAGGTGTCCCTGTCCATAGCAAGGGCATGGGAATGAGATGCTCTTTAAAGTCCCTTCTAACCCAAACTGTTCTATGATGCTATGAGAAGCAGAGAAGTCTGAAACTGCATCCCTCGCTGCAGCTGGGAGAACAGGGTACCAGCAGGTTAGGTGGTCAGAAGACAGCTTTATTTCTGATGTCCTTCCTCTTTTGAATAGTTTTTGAACTACCTGAGGTAATCAGAATGAGTTTTGAAAGTCAGTTATCCAGACAGGAGGAAAATTATGTAGAAAATGAAATTTACACATACAGAACAGGCAAAAATAAAGTGAAAACACAGAGATGGCCAGAGCTGCCTGGGGGTGAAGAAACAGTCCTGTAACTTATCATTAATTATTAAATTTTCACATTTCCTGTGGAAGATGGGTGATTAATAGCCTTCATTTTTGATAAAAGTATAATGTGAAGGGAAATATAATGTGATTCCTTGAGACAGTAACCTGTGACAGTATTAAGGTACATGAAAAAGGGAAAGGTTTCACATAGAATATTTCTGTAATTTCCTTTTCACATCTTAAAGAGAAGGATCAAATCTTAGACCTTCAGCTGTGGCTGTAAAGTACTTAAAGCAAAGTAACATCCAAGGCTGAAAAAATACCCATTATGTTTCCCTGCAACAAGCTGATCTGGTCTTTCTTCCACTCTGATGCTTAAATGTGTATGTTGCAAGTGCTTTTAAGGAAGATCATCTCAGCTTGAGACACTTTTACTATCTGTTCAGCTTCTTCTCTTGGCCAGCACCACAGGCATAGGGACTGCTTGACTGGCTCTAGACTGACACTTAATAAAAGCACTCTTTCTAATGTCTGGTCCCTAATATCTGTATAAAGCACACTTGATACAGTCTGAGAGTCTTTCTTGGCTGCTAATATGCTGCAGTGTGTTCCTGTGTATTAGCAGATGATGTTGTCAGAACTTGCTGGATAGTAAAAATATGGGACCAATCCAGTGCTACTTTCCTCGCTGAGTTTTATGACCTGCAACACTCAATTCATTGCAACACTAGAACTCTCATTTGACCAAGTGTGTTTAGTAGTTGACCTTGTAGTGTTAGACAGTTCATAAACTAGGCCAGTATTTTCTTCATTCTTCTGGCTCATAAACTCCATACAAAATGTTAACAGTGCTCAGTAGACAGGTGCAGGGACAGTGCACCTCAATTTTTCTAGGAACAATCCTCTGTAGGTGAGATTTGGCCTTTCTGGATCACATATCCCATATTGGATAGTAATTTAATGTTTGAGGTCTAGATGACAAGCACACTGTTCATCGAAGATTTCCTGACAGAAATGTGGACTGTGCCAAAAGACTTTCACAAACTTACCCTCCCGAGTCATTGAATACATTTTACTGAACCAATAAATAGTTAACAGATTTGTGTGGAAGAGTAGCTGAGCTGAAGTACACACCAAAGTTTTATTTAAATACTATCTATTTTAGCCACGTATTTTAAAGTATCTCTACTATTTACTCCTGAACAACACAAAACCAGGAAATACTTCAGTTAGTTTTATCTAAAACTTCTCTCTGTTAAGCAATGAGTGCTTAAAGCATGGAGCTTTTCTCACTGATACCTACACGTGTTGAAGACACCAGCAAAGACCCAGCACTGGCCGTATCGCACGGGTTGCTTAGAACTGTAATACTCCAAGAGAATGTCCACACTTCCTGTCCAGGCTGAAGGTGCAACTCCATTATCATATGAATTGTTCCAGGATCCAGCAATCACACCGTTATCATCCCTGGAGTTGATCTAAAGTCAAAGGAAATGAGCATTAGGGATGTCAGAGATTGAATAATAAAACCCAGTAGATGGATAGGATGGGAGAGACTGAATGTAGCCAAGAAGTGAGATGGAAGTGTTTCATTATGAAGGTCAGGGATAAACAGAACAATCTTACTAAGGGCCATGGATTCTCCATCACTGAACTATTTTGAATGAAGGTCAGACACTTTAAGATAATGATGAAATTAAAGCACCACACTAAGTATCCATGTTGCCAGTTTAGTAAGTTTTATTGACATCAAATATGCTTACTGCTATGTATTTTACATAAATACAATCAGTTATACACTGATAAGCAAGCTTCAAAAATATTAAGCTGTATTCTTTCCTAACATCATCTGGGTTTCTGTCTATATCAGCCATGAGATTTTAATAAAATCACTTCTGATTTACAGCAGGTTGAGAGGAGAAACAGTCCACTGTTATTTTTAGAGTAGAAACTAATTTTTTTTTTTGGTCCAGCATGCATGAAAACAAGGAGAAATTTGCTGTGTAAGTTTTTCTTTGGTAAGATTATACAAAGCAGAGAGTTTTGCTGACTAATGGCTATACTGATAGCCCTTAACGAGCAATACATCTCCGAGCTGCAATTTGAACCAAACCAGTTGAGGCTGTACAAAAAGCTCATTCGCTTTGTGCCTTTTAATTATGCTAATGTGGAACAGCTACACACCAGCCAAATAAATCACAATTCTCATTTGAAAGCTTTTGGCTGCATTAACTACTGTTTTATAATTAGAAAATCGACTTCCCGTGAACTCTAGGACTGAATAAAGATAAGTATTCAGAGTCATAACCAAAGGGTTAAGAGGTTGTGCCCATATCACTGGTGTGGGAAATATGCCAGAGAAAGAAGCACTTTAAGGACAGGGCAGCATGTTGATCTTCAGGCTCTCCTCTAGCTGTAAAGAATAGAAGAAGAGAAGGACTCTGCCTGCTCTGCAATGCCAGGAAGCCTCAGAAAGATTCCAGCATGGGAGCATGTCCTCAGAGTAGCTCAGCTCTACCAATTTCAACTGGAGCAAGAATAAGGGCAAGGAACACAAGTGGGACTTCAACACCTCTTGCCCACTTCTTACTCAGGTCCAAATTTCATCTGACCAAATCTCCTGCCCAGCTATGGCTTAATTCTGCAGATTAGACCTAAAGTACATTGGTTCCTGGATTTCCAGTGGTGAACTTCTCCACCTCTCTAAAATGAGTGGTCAAAACTTCAGTAATATCCAAGCCCTCTTAAACTTTGTGCTATTCTGTCCTGAGGGCATCCACAGTCCTTACATGAGAGACTTTTACATCTACTAGTCCGGAGATGAGGGAACCACATCAATTCTTACTTCTGTCTGGAGATCTGAAACCCCATATTTATAGTGTCTGGGGTGAAAAAAACTAAGTAAAATGAGAAAAGAGAAAGAGCAGTGGAGGTGTTCTCAATACTTCTGGCTGAAATTGTTCTATTTAACATGATGCTATGCAAGACTGAGAGGCTGGAGATCTCCCTTCAATGTCATCTAGGACAAAGAGCTCACTTTCTTAAAGCCTGGGCAAATGTTGTAACAAATGGGTTAAAGGATCATCTCTCTCCAGCATGTTTTTTTTCATGTTTTGTGAACAGCTGCTTTTAGTTGCTGGCTTGACAGAACATCTAATTACACTAGCTCAATGGCTAGAGTATTATTCTGGGAAGCAGAAAGCATCAGTTCAGACCTCAGATAAGACAGGAAAGTACTCAGCCTCTGTTTTCCACATCCTATATGAGTCTAGCATCTTGAATATTAGGGATGGGACTTGTCTTGCACCCACAGGATAGTTTCTGGTGCCTAGCAACTGATAAGAGTGGAGGTCTGGAAAGTCTTCTCCTCAGGTATTTTAAATAGTTTTGTTCTGGGTGTGATATGTTTTGTGGACTCCATGTTTAATAGGACAGTTCTCACAGTGTTTTGTTCTGGGGCCAAGGTACCACACACACACACCTATTTAAGTTCTCAGCCTGATTAGCTCATTTGGTGCTTAAATGAGACACAGCAAGACCCACCATTGAAGTGTTTAAGACCCCTTTGAGTTTAGCACTGGAGTCCACATAAAGTCTCTCCCATCCAAAATTTCACCCATTACTCCACCTTATTGCCCATAGCGG
Source organism: Campylorhamphus procurvoides (assembly GCA_013396655.1). Lineage (NCBI taxonomy): Eukaryota > Metazoa > Chordata > Aves > Passeriformes > Dendrocolaptidae > Campylorhamphus > Campylorhamphus procurvoides. The sequence goes on along the minus strand of WBMV01002325.1, from coordinate 774,017 downwards.
AAATAGCTTTCTCAATTATATCAGCTACTGGAAAATGAGCACAGTGCCACAATAAATGCTTATGCCTGGGATGCAATGTCTAAAAGTGGCTTTCCCATACTGAGGCACCATTCTTAGGAGAAGGCAATGAACCAACAGAAGTTCCTTCAACTTTAGTGGAGCAAAATAAAATGTCAGACCCCAGAATGGACAATTGTCAGAATGGACAATTGATCTGTTGTGTGTTGGAATGAGCACACCAGGGTATGAGGGGCAGTTAATGAGCCTCATTTGGATTTATGAGTCACTTCTGACATATTAGTCATTCATTACATACCACTGCGGAGGCCACACGGCAGATTTTGATTGGGTTTCCACGCCCAGAGAGCTCCAGTTCTGCCTTGTCCATCAGGAACAGGCAAGCATCCAGTACAGTTTCTTCAAACTAGATAAAATAGAATGGGAAATGGGTAAATTTAAGTCACTTTTTATTCTGGATAGCACAGGCAAGGCTATTTTTCCCTGTTGTAATTGCTAATCAGCTTCAAAATTAGCTGGTCAAGTCAAAGTTCTGTTTTTAACAATACAAGTTCTTCTTCTGGAATAGTCACCTGTGTATGGCAAAAAAAAAAAAAGTAAAAATGTGAGAGGCTGTAAGGGAAGAGAGTGTAATTTTCAATTCAATCCCAGTCCAGTTTCCAGAAGGTTGAAATGACAACACAGCCTTTCTGACAGGACATAAAATTTTAAGTGCTAACAAGTATATAATAGGAGGATATTATAATAATAACTACAAGAAGCTAGTCTACTCGTGGAGGACTTCGTGTCCTTCACAGATTCCAGACCTGTTAATTTCAGGACTTCTCTGGCACAGCCAGTGCATTGCTGAGAAGCTGAACAATAAGTGGTTTGCCAGTGTTAATTTGAAGACACATTTTTAAGTTATTTTTTTAAATTCTGTTTAAAATTGACAAGATAAAAGCTGATTATATAGATTATTCCTGGTCTACAAAACTTAGACTTCAAAAATACCAGGTGACCTAGAGTAGTCTTCTTCAAAAATAGAGTGAAAAAGTACAGTTTTTTTGATCCAGCATGAACAAGCACAAGAATGAATTGAGGGCAGAGGTGCCTAAATAGACCAGAAACCATTTGTCACAAGACTTGCCCTGCAATGTATTTCATTTTCCTTAGGAGAAATTGCATAGCAAAGAAAATACCTCTGTCCCCTGGCAAATGGTAGGAGACAGGGAAATGCACATTAATAAAACAAATATCTTCTAGATACACAAACATATTAACATGCAAGGCTGTGACAGAAACTCCATGGAGCTCATCCTCTTGCCATGTTAGGTTCTATGTTCCGTGCTAGCATCCTGAAAGATATGATTCATGATAATACAATACTTGCTCTCATGATGCTACTAGAGCTGGATTGATTTTGTAGCTATCTCCTGTCTGGTTTAGGGCTCCTTGGCAGATGAGGCCGACCTGAGTTTTGTCCCCTGAAGGAAGTGAACAAGAGCCCAGACCAAGCTGCTATTTTGGCAGCCTGGGGAAAGGCAGAGGAGAATGAAGAGTGAGGTCAGAGAGCTGAAAATGAAGTCCCAAGGAATAAAGACTGCTGCTGATACCACAGGGAAGATGGGAGGGATAGGAGTGACATCCCAGGCAGCACCTGAACTCTGGCATAAACCAAGAAGGTCGAAGCACCATCATGTTTCACCACCTTCAGCCATTTCCTGGCCAGTGGAATTCCTTTTCTTTGCCTCTGCCCTGAGCCTATCTGGGTCTTATTGCTCAAGGTATCACTGCTGTATTTTCATTTTCAGCAAATGTCTCCCAAGGCAGCACATTTTCCTCATCATCACCCACACTTGCATCGAACTACTCTCCTTGAGCAGGCATTCTCTAGTGAGTAACACCTTTAGCCTGAGCAAAACTGAATTCATGGTGTTTGGGAATAGGGAAAGGGGAATTAGTGTTTCTCAGAGATCTACTCCTAATCATTCCCGGCAAACTGAATAATTGCATGGTAGACTTTCCAGTCCATTCCATCAGATGTGAATAATTTTGGGTGAATGACTGTGCTGTGAAGACCCTCCTTCCCAAGGGAACGACAGATAATGTAAACTCTGGGCCCTCATAGCCATCTTTCCTGCCTCGAGTTCACTTTTCTTCTGATCTGGCCCAATGAGTTATCACTTTCAGCAGAATCCAAATCTCCTTTCTGCACTTCAAGTGATCAGGCCTGAGTTAAATCAATAAGAAGTTTACCTTGCAAATTAAACCTTTCTCATGTACACGTTATGAGACACTGTCAATCTTGCCAGGATATACAGAAAGAATAAAGAGGAAATAAATTGCTATCAGGGTTGTTGCCTTCTACCTTAGCATTAGTATGACATGAATGCTCATGAAATAACTGGATTAACAGAAGAAAGAGGACGAGCTGCAAAGTCTAGGTACCTTACAATGTTGTAGTAGCATAGGATGCAGAGTAGCTTTAACACTAAAGCCAGGTTTGCCTCTTCTCAACTATTCAGGGATTAAAAAACTTTAAATCAAACTCACAAAGTTTCTTGGTCTCACTCTTGGCATGAAAATGCTATTTAGAGGGAAGTGGAATAGAAACAGTAGTTGTAAGGCTGAACACCTCTGAAATGTTAGAGGAACCAGAGCAGCAGTAGGAAGACAGGACAAATGAATGAACCTGGACCAGGCACAGGCATTGCTTGCTACACACCAGCTGGAATGAAAACAAATCAATTTCAGGATCAAGGAATTTTGGCAGAGCCATTCAAATCAAAGTAAGAGGGACTTTATCACCTTTTGCACTGGCTCAGTTAGGGCTGTGTTTCTCACACTCAGTTGCAGGCAGATGTGATTTCACGTTGCCTGTGGTCTGACCTGGCCAAATGCATGTGCTGTAGAATTACATTGGCACAGTGGGTTTCAAAGGTAAAGCAGATTGATGTGTGGACATGAGAGAAGTCACAATGGAAACAGAACTCTATGCCCACCTGCTTTGTTTTATTCTTATATTAAAAAAATCAGCATTAAATGATCTTCTGGCATTTTTCAGCTAGAGAATTCCTACGTGTCTAGATTTCTTCCAAAGCCAAATTTCCCCTGAATCCTCTGCAGAATTTTCTGAGTGAATGGCTATTTACAGTTTCTTAGGAGAGATTGCAGTCATGCTACAGGGAACACCTCCATCCTCATTCATTACAGCCATGTTTCAATTGTCCTGTTGTTTTTTCTTCCTCAATCAGTTCTTCTTGCCTTTCCTCCTCTCATGTTGATGCTGCTCATTACAGAAAGTAGCTGTGAGAATCAACTCCCACTAGTAACCCAATTTTGAACTGTATGCTCCTTTTTAATTTACAAGCTGAGTTAAAGCTTCCAGCTGTCTTTGTTCAAAGCAACCTTTTAGCCTAGGAACATTACCATGGACAAATATGTCTGTATTTTTATATGTGGCCATATGCCTTTCACCTTTATGACTGTATGTGGCCTTCTGCTTTTTATTTACATATTGTAAAGGGCTATATATCCCAAATATAAAAAGCATACTTGTATGATGCATCCTTATCATAGGCCTTACTGCTATTACTTTTACACACTCCCAGCAATGCCCTTATTCTTCACATCTAGGATAGCCAAAAAATGAGGAAGATACGTGTTTTTAATGGTTGGAGATGGGCAGGGTAAGATCAGGAACATCATATCCCCCATTTCACTGAAAGTATGGTAGCCAGAAGAATATTTCTCAGTTGCTTTGCAGATTGATGCCTGTTACACCCATACACAATGATCAATTCCATTAAAGCTCTTGGCTTGGGCCTGCTGAGATGGACCTGCCACATTCAGCTTTCACACGGGCAAGAGAGAGCAAAAGATGCACCACAACACAAGGTGGAAATCAGGTTCTCTGATTTCAGCCTACACAGGAATGAAGTGCATGACAAAGGGCTGTGGAACAGCCCTAACCTCCCAGAAAGAACTACCTCCCAGCAAAACCAAATAAATAATGCAGTTTCTCAAGAGAGGCCGGTGTTTGTGTCAGGAAGGTGCCAAATTTGCAGAATATAAACACCTCGGGCCAAGCCACCATAGGCTATAAATTTAGCATCTTAGGACATAAATCCAGCATCTGGTTTAAGCAGCACCTTCCCCCTCCAGTCAATTATTCCCCTCTCTCCCTCTCCCTTATATCTGTCAAGGAGTGAATCCCAAATCTAGGAACAGTGCAAACCCAAGAAATAACATGGGGAGAAAAAAAATCAACCAGATGCTTATTCAGCTAGAACAGCTCTCCAGTGTGAGTCACAGCACGGCTGCAAAAGTGCTTGCAGGGGGAAGGAAGGGCCAGGAGGGGGCATTTTTGGTCAACTTAAATGCATGCCCAGCTTTGGCCTCAGGATCTGCTTCCACATCTCTTATATCAGAGGAACCACCAGCTTACGGAATTTCTTCCCCACTCCTTATTGAAGGGTTGCTTTTATCTCACTTAGGAAGACAGTCAGACTCTGCAAACAACAGCACTGACACAACAGTGGTGCAGAGGCAGGAACTCCCTAAGGCAGTGCTGCTGCAGGAAAAAAAGATGAAATTGTACCCTTAAATAAGGAAACAAGAGAGATGTGAGTTCAAAGAGCTCTCCAGGGCAAGCACACTGGCAATCCATCCAGCTCAAGCTTTGAGACTGTGTTTAGCTGAGGGAAAGGAAGGAAGGTGTAAGGTCCCTTGTGCAAGGCTGTGCTAGGGAGGCACTACAAAAACTGGAATGGATCCATCACCATAGTATTAAGAAATATTAAGGCCAATACTTTCTTAGTTGTGCTGTTGTGAAAATTTAGGAACTGAAATGAGCAGAGTTCACCATGTCCAATATCTGTCCATGGGAGTTGCTCTCATTTGGAATCTGCTTGGTAATGCCTTTCTATTCTTACACAATAACTTAACTCTTTCATCCCATAGGGATTTTCTGCCTGGTTAGTTCTTAGAAGAAGGTTGGGGTAAAATAGGCAATTAATAACTCTGAGAAAAGAGGTAATGGTTTTGAAATAAAAGAGGGCTGATTTAGATGAGAAATGAGGAAATAATTTTTTACAAGGGTGGTAAAATGTTGGAACAGATTGACCAGAGAAAATGTGGATGCCCCATCCCTGGAAATGGTCTAGGCCAGGTTGGACAGGACTCTGAGCACCTGATCTAGTGCAAGATGTCCCTGTCTATGGCAGAGGGGTGGAACTAGATGATCTTTAAAGATCCCTTCCAACCCAAATTGTTCTATGATTCTATGCTATTGAAGGCACCCCAATACCCCATAACAGCCTAGTGGTGGGTGTTTCCCCCAGACTGCAAGAGGCCACTGGAGACTGATGTTGTCAAGTCAAGGTAGCAAAGGGAGAGGTCCCTCTCTTTGCCTCTGTGGTGAGAGAATTTAATATGTTGGGACTAAATCCTAGTTCATCATAGGAATCCTATGGCTGTCTGACCCCCAAGAAGATCAGAATTATTTCCACAAAACTGCTAAGACTAAAAAGAAAAGTAAAAAAGCAGTACAACCTATTGTCAAAAAATTAAAAATGAACCCAAACCAAAACCATACAACTCTAGTTTTCACAAATCTGTTTGATCCTGAGGGAGCAATAATACAGCAGCAGAAATACCACTGCCCTGTGGAAACCTCAGCTAATGATTATAGCTGTCAACAGGCAGCCTCTTAGTATCTGAAATAGGCCCCTAAAACAAGGTCTTTAAATATCAGCTATTATAACATTGTTTTTCTGGATCAGGCATATACCCACTTCATACAAATTTAAAGTTATACCCCTTATCTTTCTGAAGGAGAAAACAACAATGCACTCCAGAGCCCACAGTGTCCACCACAGTCTGGTGTCAATTAAACTCACTTGCTGCCCTACTGGGAGTAGCCAGAGAAATTCTAAATAGCTCACCTGACCATAACTCCAACTTCTTGATTTTACATCTTCGATGTTTCCATGGAAAACAATACCAACATCGTTCAGGACATATTCTTCTCTTTCTCTCTCATCATCCAGGTACACGGCATCCTCTGCATCAGTTTACCAAAAAGAAATGTTAATACAGGTGCTTAATTTTCATATAGGACAGATAAAACACCTTAGCATATAATACAGTCATCACTGAAGAAAAGCACCCCTGTTCCATCGAAGAAAGCATTATTTGCTTCAACAGAATATAAGAATAAGGAGGTAGTGACCCTAGTCAGGAATACAATACACAACTTATAAGCATGAAGATGGAAAAATGCTGACAACTCCTGCCTGTTTTCTCAGGATCTGCAAAGTATGATTAAAATGTCACATCTTATCAAGAATTTTGTGATTACTGTGTACAACTAATTTAAGAGTTGGAGCACCATGACGCAATTCTGCATCTGTACAAACAGATCAAAGAGCAATTTCAAACCTATTAATGGTAATGGAAAACAGATCAAGTTGAGAGCTCTAAAGAAAAATCTGTAGCACATTAAAAAAAATGTAATAAAGTTTTTATGTTTTATTAATAGAAGGGTTTGATTGCTTTTTCTCTACAATAGTTACTGACTGGAGTATCCTTACACCACATAGCTTGACTGACCAGCTAATATGAGGAGAAATTCAAGTGACCAAGTGAAAACCTGAAGTAATTGGAAGAGATCTTTACCAAAACACATACAAAGGATATATTCTAGACTGGACTTATATCAAAAGTCAAGAGCATATGCATGGACCCTCAACCTGAAAACATGGTTCAAATATGTAAATAACTCATTTTGTACATTCATAAGGAACCCTGAATGATGTGAAACTATTCACACATTTGCATGTAAGTAAAATGCAGGTCATGATTCTGTAATGCTAGAACACCTGAAGATTTCTTTCCTGTGCCAACACTCATATTTTGAGACTAAGAGATACAGCTTAACATTTAATAGCATGAGAATTAATTAATTTGAGGAAATCAGTAATGTGGTATCAGATAGCAAATTAAAGGGAAGCAGTAACTTCTGACAGTTTGATACGAGCAAGTACAAAACTACCCCTCACTACTGCCATAGCAGATTCATTCAGCATCCCATTACAAACTACTTGGAGGATCATTTAACTTTTAAAAGCCTATTGATTTGTTGCATTTAGTTGAAATGCAAATCAGATTTGTATTTCCTTGCAAATCTCATTCTCAAAAGCTTCTTCATTTGCCCGTAGGACTGCAATTTGGCTGAAAATAAGCTAAAATCTGAGCCCTCCAAAAAAATCAACGTCAAAAATCACGTTGGCTTCAATTAGGTGAAAGGCTTTGCCAATCTACCCAACTGACTGTGCTGAAAGTTACATTTTCTCTGAAGATACATTTATATTTCTATTTCTACATACTTATATGTATGTAGAAATATTTATATTTCTACATACATAAGGGATTATAGATGCGTAACACAAAGATCTCCACACTGGTGATAGAGAAGCAGGTATTAAACACAAGAAGCCTTTGGTGCATTTGAGATCACAGCTTGCCATTATGCTTTTGGCACTTGCTGTACAGGCTCTGACCAGCTCCCAGCACACAGAGGAATGGCAGATTTTATGGAGCTTCACCTGTGGCAGGCAGGTCTGAGACCCACCCTTATATTTGGCAGGGTGGTGGTATTCACCTGGTTTCTAAAGGCTGGGCCATTAAGAAGTTTCTTTAGTCACTACGCATGACCTAGTCAACCTTCACTCAGGTACAAAGTGGATGATCAAAGATATATTAAATTCAGAGTCTGTCAGGTAAGAGTGTTAAGACTTGACAGTTGCAGTAATTTATGCAAGAAGTTCCTTTTTTTTGTTTTCCAACAAGTTGTCTGTAACATCCCACTAAAAATATTGCAGATGTTACAGATCATCTAGGCTTTGTTTCATTAGGCTGGATCTCCCTGATTTGTTCATAGAACAATTGTCTGCAATCTCTCACTGAGCTCTGGATTTTATTAAAACTCAACCATACAAATAGTACAGAGAATTCATTTAAAGAAGGAGAACTCACACCTTCTTCTGTGCAGTTACACATTCAGTGGAGTGTGTGCATATGCGTTCTTGACAGCTGTTGTTTTCTTTAGGGGATTAAAAATATCAACATTGATCTTGTTGGTATCAATTGAGATGCTTATGTTATTTTGAGGCTGCATGATCTTTGCTAAATCAGATGAAAATTGATTAACTTCTCTGTCGATTATTTTAAATATTTGTGTTTTTGATAAGGTAAAAAAGGTCTTCTGTGTTTCACAGAGATGCCAGCTGCTTTGATTTTTGACAGCTTTCACTACCCTTGAGACTGTTTAGAAGAAAATATGAGGCATTTGTGACTACTTTGATGCTAAGCATGCTCTACATAGTACAACTCCTAATTATTTTGTGCAAGTGGAGGCTCACATCTGAGAAACAGAAGAATCCCACGGAAATGTGCTGGGTTTGTTTGTTCTTCTTTAGCAGTCTAGGAGGTTTTTTTTACTCACTTCTTTTATCCTGGGAGTTTACCAAGACACCAGCAATGCTACAAAGACACAAATTAACTTCTGTGCTTCTCTATTTGAACTTGGGTAAGGTGAAAATACACTTCACGTGAAGACAGCGCTGCAGGCGAGGAATCCCACTGAACGCTGGCTCCTTGTGAAAGACATGAGGAGTACAGAGCAACCCTTTCAATTTGGGAAGGTGAATGAACATGAGAGGACTCTACCCAGTATGGGGGGACCCCAATCCCAGCACGGCAACCCTCTGGGGTTGGAAAAGCTATTTCTTCATGCAGACAGTAACAGCTGAGCACAGCAGCACCAGCAGATGGGTGGGGGTGGAAGCAGCAGCCTTGCCCTGAGCTCCCAACCTCCCTTCAACATGTTCCCATAGGATTCCAGGAACGTAAGGTTGGACCTCATTGAAAGCACAAAACTGTGCCAGGGATCATCCTGGGAAGAGGACAGTGCTGTGGCAAACCCAGAGCTGCAAAAGCTAAACAGAATTATCTCCAAAACCCATTCTAGCCAGGATCAAGGTCAGTTTGCTGCCTTGAATAGTGCTTGCCTACATTAATGTAGCAGAAGGGTGAAGCTCTGGGGACTTTTTCCCACGTAGAATCTATGACACAAGGGGTAAAATTTAAGATTTAGCGATAAACAAGAGAAAATATTATTAGGTCAAATTTGGATCAGAGAGAGGAGTCTAAAGCCAACTATATGTTACTAATCCTCAAACTGGACATTTCAGGACAAGAACATTAGGACATTTAAGCACAAGAAATGTGCAACTGATTCAATAAAGTTGCAATATATTTAATTGCTTAAATACAATGCACTTTGCATGAGGCCTGGGGGAGGGACTCAACCTATTCAGCTACTCTGTGAATCTCCACCCACAAAAGAGCCACAGAAGTCAACACAAGGTCTTTTCCTGATATGATTTCACTGAATGCTCTTCAGCAGAAAGTTGCTGGGAATCAGCATCTCCTTGGAAAGAGCTTGCAGTATCCAGATCAAAGGAGTTCTTCTCTGCTTTCATGTAGTCTGACACTGCCAAGAGTTTAGTTAAACTCCAAGAAGTTATTCTTAACTACTTGCCGTTTGTATCTTCTGTTCCAGAACTGAAGAGGGCTCTTCATGCCCAAAAGCACATCTGTTTTATCCAACTGTGTCAGCTGGCTGAAGAAAAGATGTTGCCTCTCCTCACAGACTTTACCTTGCTTATTAGGTAATGAAAATTTTATCTGAGTATCTGAAATCTTAATCCACTAGCTTGCTGAATTCCCAGTGAGCATATATAATTTTTCAGGATCAGGCCCTGCATCTTTAAAGTATTCTTGGTTATCAGCCTTAAATGTAGCTAAGGGGATTAAAACATATGAAAGCATCTGATGAATTTGGAGGCAAAGTACTCTGTAGCTTGACTGGTATTGAAACTTGTTCTGAAACAGCAGGAAAAAAACCCAACATCCCTGTCTGGGAAGATCTGTCAAAACTGAACTACAGTGAGAAAAGGAGTAATAAGAAAGGGCACAAACTCCTCTGTCTTAAAGAAAAGCTCATACCGACATATTGATGTTTCTCCAAAATGATGAGTCGGAAAGCTGCACTAGGCACTAGAGCCCATACCCTGCTCCCTGCTATAACAATCCCCATTCATTTCTGGCATCAGTCTTCTCTCTTTTTAATGAGGCTTTTCACTCAGACTTTTCTGCTTAGCCATTAACCCAGAAAACAAGTCTAGAAGATTTTCAAACTATTGTTTTCGCTGCACTTTAACTGCCTGAATTTTTCTACCCTTTTGTTATTCTGCTGAAAAATCTTTTCCAGCTAGGGGATAAAGTGTGGGGAAACAGTCTTTGATTTTCTAACACAAGAAAAGGGGGAAAAGGCAGATATAGAAGCCAATTAGCCCAAACTACCTAGGAGTAAAAGTAGAAATGAGAATAAATCCAAACTGAAGTGAAACATCCAGGAAATGAAAACTACAATAGTCAGCGAGGGATAGTACCTGAAGCCATTGAGGCACACCTGAAAATGTAAGCTGCAGATGAAAATGTGGTCCCCAAGTTGCCTTGCCTGGATCTTGGGTCACACAGCATGTCCTTGCTGCCCAGAGAATATGCTTTGCCTTCCTGAAGCAGAGCTTTTCCATTGACCCCGGCAATGCCTGCTGCTGGAGGCAACTGCTACATGTCTTGCCCCCTTTAGGTTTGTTCCCACGTTCTGGTTTTTGGCCCCATTCAGCTCAGGTGTGAAGGAGGGAGGGCATAGGAGAGCACAGCACCTGTGTGCCATGGACAGAGGTGGATCACTGGAAGCACACAGAGCTGGTGGGAAGGAGGTGTGAAGGATGGATTGATTTTCACCTTTTTTCCCTCTGACTAACACCTCAAATCAGCCTATGCGGTCTCAGTCACACCACAGTGGGGTAGCAAACCCCACACATCACATCTTTTATCCACATTAGGGTTGCATGCAGCCTGAGCTGCATGAAGCAAACTGAGGCATGAAGCAAACTGAGGCAATTTAAGAAGCTTTTTCTTTGGGGTTTACCCCTTTCCAAAGAGGTGCTGAACCACTGCAGAGTCACTGTACTGGCTAACAAACTGGCTGTTACAACATCCAGGAGTAAAACCAAGTGATGCTCTACCTTAAGGTGAAGAATTGCACCTCCCTGGTTGAAGCTGTGAGAAGCAGATGACGCCAACACAAACCTTGAGCAGTTTTGTCTGCTCACAGTGGATCATAATTTGGCAGTGATTCTTCTCTTTCTGTTGCACACTCTCCCTCCCAGAACAAACTGCTGGCACGCTGCTCTAAGGTACCTTACCTCTAACATTGCTTTCCAGAGTATCTCCTGGTGGCATGGAGCATTGGGCCCTGCCCTTCCCTCCTGTTCCCACTTAACTAACTCTACTTTATTCAGCATTAACATATATCTTCTTAAATAATGCATAAGCTAATCATTGCTTATATTCCCTTGGACTAGGGGCGAGTAATGAATCCAGCACAAATCATTCAATGTACTGACAGTAGTGCAGCTGAATAATGGGCTCTATTAATAATGCTAAACTTACTTGTCACTTGGTAGGATGGCCCTTGTTTGGTATGGGGTTATTTGATGCAAATACTCTGGTAAAAAAATTGAAAGATGAAGGAAGGGTAGTGGGAGAATATTAAAGTTAGCTGGTGACCTAAATATATTGCAACACACATGACTTTAGAGCCTTACAAGTGTCAGAAGCTGAGACACAGTGCTAAAGTCTGTCAGAAGGCTGAGTCAAACCTCTCTGGTCCTTCTTGCCCTCTCCTTAAAGCCACACATGGAGTTCATTGGGTAAAATACGGTCCTGTCAGTGTAAGACCGGATTTTTTTTTACCATGATCCTGGGAGATTTAAAAAAAATAAATTGGTCTTCAACCTGCTGTATTATAAGAAAAGGTTCATTTGCAAAATGTTCTGTTCCTCACAGAGGCCTTTGTTGCTAATTAGTCACCAATAAAGGGGAAGTTATAAGGGCAAATGTCATGTAGCAGCAGGAAGGAACTACCAGTGATGCCACAGCAAGTTGACTCCACTCAACCTATGCAGGAGCAGCAGCTCCCACTGAAGTCCTGCAAGATTTTGGCTGCAGATGTTCAATCCTAAGCGTGGCAATCAACGATGTAAGTCAACAGAATATGAGAGGCTGCCACATCTTGCCTCACACCAAATCCTGGGAAAACACGTGCCTATATTGACTTGTTAGTTTAAGGCACACACAGGCAGGGTGGAGTCTCATGCTGTTGCCTATTCAAGTCAGACTAAAGCCTTGGAGTATGTTTACTATGAGAAATGGAGCCCAAACTGGTAAACACAGGCTTGGCCTGATAAAACTGCAGAGTACAAATACAGCACAGGCACTGGTCTCCACCATGAATCCCTGCTCACATAGGGCTATTCCCCAGCCTGAAAGACTTGACTCTTGGTGGAGGTCATGTACAATTTCCAGACCCAAAGTGGCATGTCTCCAACATTCTTGGTACCAAGCTGCCCTCCCAACACCTGATGAGCTCAGCAGCAGAAAGTGTGAACCTTTGATAAGGTACTTACGCTGGCACCAGGGATTGAACAGGATGTATGTGTCGGTTGCCGGGTTCCTGCGTGTCCGAAGGATGGCAAAAGGAGTCAAGACAGCAACATACAGGCGGAACTTCCCGATGATGCAGGTGGCAGAGGGCATGATGGACAGGTGAATGGAGTTGTTCTCCCTGCGGGTAATCTTGGCTCCCCACTCTCCGGGTTTCAGCGCATTACCTACTAGGATTGGGATGTAGGTGCCTTTGTTTTGCTGTGGGTAGCGACCTGGAGAGAGAAGTGAAGAGGTCCACCTTGTTTTAACAGGTTTTTGGTTTTATGTTGGGGTTTTTTTGTTTGTTTTTGTTTTGGTTTTTTTTGTTTTGTGTTTTTTTTTTATTTCCTAGCAGTCCTCTGCCCCTTTGTCTTATTTTCAGTGGAGCTGGCAAGTTTGTGTGAGCAGAAATCTCCTCCCTCCCTCATTACCTCACACAGCACTTGGTCACTTGGCAGTGCAGCCACACGAACACAAAAAACACCTCCCCATGGGCAACCTGTGCAGACACACCCACCCATCTCATTCCAGCAAGCTTCAGTCTTGCTGGTTCAAGCACTGCCAGGAGGGTAGCTCTGCCCCTGTGAGCTGATGCTGTCCCAGCTTTTCTTGCTCACCACTCTTTAAATGAGTGTAGCAAGCTGCCCTCCAGCAGTTTGGGGTCAGCTAGACTGTTGGTAAATTGGAATTTACGTTAAGAGCCCCTTCCCCAGTTCAGATGCTCCCACTACCCTTGTCACTAGCATGCAAGTACCCGCTGGGGCACAGACATCCACTTTGGGGCTCTTTAGCAGAGCAGAACCTTGTTCTTCTCACTGCACTACTGCCTTGACAAGCAGAGACCAAGCACTCCTTATGAAGTCCACACAGATGGAGGAAACACAAGTGAGTCCACCTGCAGACACCCAGTACTCTGTTCCCCTCGAGCATCCACTCCTCATGGACATAGTGGGAACCAATTCTGGGCACCCAGAATATAAATCACCACATCTGGGCTGAAGTGCCAAGCCTTCTCTGCCGGAAATGGGTCCCAAAGTATGACAGACTTCCAGAGAACCACACGTGATAGTCTACCTCACAGTAAGACAACTCACACTCCAGAGAATCCTATTTTACTCTGCCAACTATAAAAAGCAGCTAGACGGATAGGCTGCATGCAAACATGTACACTGCCAGGATTCGAAGTTGTGTGAGGCTCCACCCTCTGAGACTGAGGTAGAGCCAAACCGTATCTGGAAGCCAACCAACAGCAGAGACAGAAGAGACACTTGTGAGAAGGCTGAGTTCCTTATCTCATTCTCAAATCTATTCTTCGTTTCATATTTTAGGCTGAAAATCAGACTCTCTCATTCAAAAATAGGGTAATGAAAAGCAATGATGGCAGACAGAGGGACAGACTTCTATATTTTTAATTCCTACTGTTTAAGAACTTCAAAATTAAACTCACAAGGGCGTTGATTTTCTTGCTTGCTTATTTTTATACTGCTGATGTAGAGATAATCCCAGATCTGAACACTGCTACATTTTGGGAAAGGACAGCTCCAGCTTTGAATCTGAAGCTTGCAAGCTGCCACGACATTTGTGTTTCTGAGAAATCTGGGGCTACTGTGCTTCATCCAAGAGCTTATTCAGAGCACATGAATTTCCATTTTGCAGATATTGAGTGCACATAAATAGCCCTGCCCGCCAGGGATGCTGTAACACATGAAACTCATTCAGATCAGCAAGGCACACAATGGAAGGAAAAGACCTACAGAAGAATAAAGGACTAGAATAAGAGAGAAAAATCAATAGAAAACACTAGAAGATAGAGCACTGGGCACTTCAAATATAAGCCATCAAAGGAAAGCCAGTCTAGAGCGAAGAGCCTACAGAGGCAACAGAGATGACAGTCTTGCATCTGCTAACAATTGCGACCTGAGAGCTGAACACATTCTTGTTCTTTGTAGTGCAACTGGATATGATGCAGCTTGCCTCTACAGTTGATATTTTGCTTCTAGTTTTGACATGATCTCTTTCTAAAAAAAGCAGTCCACGCAAACAAAGCAGCAGAGCAAACCACGTAGTAGAACTGATATGCTGGAAAACTGCTAACAAGTGCTCCTTTTAAAAATACCTCCCTTACCTCCTTCAGAAGGGTGTGAGGGGGAAGAGATGACTATTTTAACATGGTTAGGAACATCGTTATCTTCACTGAAAGCTGCATGTCAGTGTAGGAGCCTACTGGGGACAGAATAAGCTGTGCTGTGGCAGTGGCTTGTCCATGTACACCACATATATATGGGGAAGCTGAAGAATCATTCCCCATTTAATCTGTCTGTAGGAACCAGAGAGGACCTCAAAGAGGCCATGAAACCTTTTCAAGACATCCTTATGGAAGCACTGTCACTGGAGTCTCATAAGCAGGTTGAGGAAAGTGCTGAGCTTCTGGTATTCTCAGTTTTTCTGAAACCTCAACATGCAAAATGCCATTTTCCCTTCCAAACAAAGGTCCCTCTTGCAAGCAGAGCCACGGGACACCCTCATATACCTGTTGCTTGACAAGGGAGCACCTGTAGTTGCTGTTGAGGTTTTTTCAGCCCAGAGCAGTACACAGCCACTCCCACACAGGAAGCAGTCACTGTACTCCTTACTCATCCTTGAGGAAAAGGTGCTCTGGGGTATTGCCTGACATAGCAGAGATGCCAGGGAAGGGATATCCTGGAAGTCAGGATACTTTGCAGATATTGTAAATAGTAAATACAAGAGGACATTGCTTCTGACAGATGATCAGAATTTGGTGCTTGCTAATGGTTGTAATAAATCCTGAACTCGCAAGTAAGAATGGAAAGATGGGCACAGCCTTCAAGAACCCAGTGAGCAATTTCCAATGATTTCTTTGAAGAGAGGACAGGTTCCCTCACCTTCTGAAATAAAAACCAGAATGCAAATGGAGGAATAAGGGTTGCAAATGGAAGAGTAAGGGAATTGTTACTTCTGACATGAGCCTGTGGAGCTGAATTGTAAACACACATCTAGACATCTGACAGCATCAGCCACACTAGTCTCATATACACACATCTGCTGTCTTGACACTGGAGTGTTATAAAGCTGAGTAGCTTTGGCATTACATGCTAAGGTTGCTGGCAAAAGAATCCTTATGTAGGTTCAGCACTATATTTATCAACTTTGTAGGAAAGTCCTTTCAGGATTCCTTGGACATTTGACTTTATCTACATCTTGAGCACACATTTCTGGCTGCAGTGGAAAAGTAGAGCCAACTTTGGCTCATAGTTGGGGTATCTGTAATGTTGGCCCTTTCTCTGAAAGAATAACATGCAGTGGTGATTTCATTCTCCTGTTTAGTCTCTATGGAAGAAGATTCAATGTTATCCAAATTCTCATAACCAAAAGGCTGTGAATGCCTGGCAGACTACTCTCTGCAAGGTCTCTGGTGCTAACCCAGCCCACAGAGAGGCAGGAGGGTGTTCGGGTGCATGTCAGGACCAGGAGCCATGTAGACAAGATGAACTCTTTTTATGCTGTCAGGAGGGTGCTGACATTCTGCCAGCAGCATCAGCTGGCTCAGGATCTCTCCGGCTCTGGTTTGCTCCAGGAGTTGGCAGCCTGAACCATGTTCCACAGCCAGTTCTTTGTGGTTTCCTCACTCCCCAGCGCTCACGTTTGCTTGAGGTGTAGGAGGCCCTGGCCCTCACATGAGGACATCTCACAGCCAATTGCTCTGTGATAGACAAAAGTGTTGTGTGACATCACGCTGTTGGGATGTCCCTGTCTGCACATGGAAATGGGAAAATCTAGCCTGAGAACTCAGAAAGTCTGGAGATTGCTGTGCTGGCTGAATTTTTTATAGGCTCCTATTGCAGCTGAAAATATACCATGCTGATATAGGGGCTGCTGACTGTCCTGTCTTCAAAGCAGGAGAGGACAGGAGAGAACTTACAGTGACCCTCTTCTTGGACCTACAACTCTGCATTTCAGTGCTGGGTATTGAGACATGGCACTGCCAGAAGACATTATTTTTACAGAAACCTCGCTTGTACAGAAGGTTTAGTGACACAAACAAATCTATTTCCCCTGATGTACAATGCACAGGTCTGCAAGTCTTTGATGCTTCTTTCTTACTGTTTCTTGGTTTCTGTAGCTCTCCAAGCTGGGCTCCTAAACCTCCTTCTCACTTCAGTTGCAGCTCAGCTCAGCTCTACATCTCTTGGGGTTTCCAGGTACCCAGGAAAGGATGAGCAAAATAGCTTCTATAACTATTGAAGGAGTTCATAAAATAAATACAAAACATGAGTAAAAGTCTACATGGCAAAAGGGATCATGACTGAATCTTGCGTGGATGTGGGCATGTATGGGATGTCCCCTGCCACTCACAGGTACTTTACAGGGGTAAAGAACAAACTGCAGTGTTTGTTAAATTTGCCAAAGTCTATTCATGTAGCAGCAAAATAATGAGCACAAACACAGAACTGTGGTCACACACACATGCATTCCAAATGAGTTATTTCCAGCACATGCCTTAGCTCTCTGGCACGTTAGCTCTGGGCCCATCATGCATGGAGGCAAGCTGTGTTAAATTATGGGCAAAACTTTCACACCACAGAGGGATTTACATCAACAGAGAGAAGGTGAGGTTGGTGCAGAGAGTTCAGCCATCAAAACACAAGCGTTCCTCCCTGACGGAAGTGGAATACCTCAGAAGAGAGGAAAGTGAACACAGCCATTTTTCAGTAGTCTTTTTAGGAACCCTCCTTAGTAGATTGGCTTTTCAAGGAGTCAAGTGATCTTTCTCCCTTTGGGACATATATTGCACACAGTAATTAACAATTCTTGTGTAGGTTCATTTGCTTTGTTTAGATATACTCTTTCATACAAAGGGTGAAGAATGCATTTCAATGCCAGCCCTGGAATTATAATAATTATGACAGGTTGATAAAGAAGTTTGAGCTGGGAGCCACAAGTACAATAGCTGTGAAGCAGAGGTAAGACTTATTGTAGCAAACAGCCTGGAGATGAGTGTTAGTGTATGGGAACCATGACAGGAAATAAAAAGTAAAACAGAATAAAAACAAACAGGAGAAGTGCTCTAATAAAATCCCAAGTAATCACAATAAACAAGAAGAAGAAACAATTTTCAGTAAAAACCAGTATTCTCTAAGTCACTGTTTTAACATCCCATCTGTGTTGCTCCCACCCTC
This sequence comes from Campylorhamphus procurvoides, assembly GCA_013396655.1. Classification (NCBI taxonomy): domain Eukaryota; kingdom Metazoa; phylum Chordata; class Aves; order Passeriformes; family Dendrocolaptidae; genus Campylorhamphus; species Campylorhamphus procurvoides. The sequence goes on along the minus strand of WBMV01002325.1, from coordinate 756,198 downwards.
AAATTCCTTTACCTTCAGAAGTGCTATGAAAAACATGGAAATGTACGAAACTCAGATATCTTGAAATAAGTTTTGCTCATGGCTCCAGTTAGGAATCCTTAACAGCTGGCCACTCTGTCCCAGGAGTGGATGTTTCTAGTACTTTACAGCTGTAGAACAGACATCAGAGTCACACACCTTAGCTATTAAAACAATTGAAGAACACAGCTAGATTTAATATGCCACTTGATGCTGCTGCAGCAGTGCAAAAGGGAGCATAATAAAGATAAAGATTTCTTTGCATGAAATACTGCATTCATAGAGCACCTAGCGGGAGTCCCTCCTCTCCTCTTCTCTCCTCTGGGGCCTGACTGGGCATTCCAGAGTGGACGAAAAATACCCAAATGCCTTTGCTCAGAAACTGTTTAGGTTTTTTATTTGCTAAGAGCTGTCAAACAGGTCTCTTATCTGCCTAAAGTCAGTCTCTAGGAAATGTGTTCCACTGCTAATAAATCCTTTTTATTCCCACAAAATGGGACTTCAAGTTTAGGCCATCAGGTGTTTCTGTATCTTTGCTCAGTTTTTTGTAGTTCTTTGTGAAAAGGGGAACTAGTGATTTAATAAACTCTCAGTGTTGTTGCATACCAACACAGTTTGACTCCAGCACCAATTAGTTGCTCTTGTGTAGTACCAAGAAGGTTCCCAAAAAATCAAGATCCAGAATTTTCCAAGGAATAACTTTTGTCCAGAGGCAGAACTCAGCTTGACATCCCATCCCAGATGCTGGGGCACATCTCATTTCCAGCCCCTCTGTTGGCTACCATTTGCCCTGCTCCAGAGCTGCTAAGGAGGACAGATGACAGCAGGGGTAGAATACTTCCCACTAAGGCAGAATTGATGCCTGAAAAAATCATTAAAACCTCAATAACCCTGAGTCCAACTCTGCTGTGGAAACAGGAAAAGGCTGTGGACACTGTAGGACAGTATGAAGATCTCCATTGATTCTGGTGTGTATATCCTGACTTGGACCCCTGGTTATTTAGTTGAAGTCAGGTATTCCTCTGACCACAAGTGGGAATTTGGTGTCTCTTAAATAAGCCATACAGGATCAACTCCAACATCTTTATGTTCTTAACTGCTTTTATGTGTTTATCCCTCTGGATCAGACCTGGGGAGACTGTGGAAACAGGAGCAGTAAGTCTCTGCTCTCATCTCAGGCCAAAAGCCAATGATTTATAGAAGCCTGATGAGGGTATATGGACGGGTGTGTGGGTGTTCGTGCATGCACAGATGTGGAAAGGTGATAGTAGCCTGGGGGACTGGAATATATGATCGTTCCAGAAGTACATCAATGAATAAAATGTCCATAATTATATTTAGGGCTAGACCAATATATATGGATTTATGAAGCCATTTAAGGAAAATCCAAATAGACAACAATTTATGAGGATGTGGGGAAATACATCATTAGAGTCAGGATGTGCTGTATAAACTCATCAGCCCCTCAAGGATTTACAGCCACGTACTGGAAACTACTACTAAAAGCAAGAGTGAAAGCTGTATAAGCCCATCTAATCATACATCTGCTTTCCAGAGAGATCCCTGCCAGTGCAGCAGTGCTGGTGGAAAATGCAGCACCTCATGCCAAACTGGCTGCCCAAGGTGCAGGAGCTGAGCTCAGGCTAAGCCCTGTGTTGGGGAAAGCTAAGAGGAGCACAAAGTATCCCCATCACCACAAAGGCAGAAGTCACAAGACACCAAGATGGGTGAAGGGGTCCATTGCCTCCTCTGGGCTCACTGGGGCTCCAAGTAAACTGAAATTGTTCCCACTGTGGGGAACTAGAAGCAAGCACAGCAACTACACTTCTCTCGTGGCTCTTTTGTCTCATCCCTGAGTGTCACCCAAGTGGTGATGCTCACCTTTCCTCTCGTAAAAGCCAGGAAGTGGGTGGCAAGGAAGGAAATATGTGGTGATGGAGCAGCTCTCAAAACATAGGTACTTGGGCAGGGCTGGGGTCCAGCACAAGAAGTGGAATAATATCCAATTACTCTTTATAACTGGATATTTTTCCATGCGGATTTTTTGGCACATTTATTGTTTTCCATCCTTTGGCAGGCAAGTATGGTCCTAATTTCTTGAAGAATTATGTGCAAGACTGAATTAAAATAATTCACGTTAGCATTTCAGTCAATTTCACTGATGATGACAGAAAACAGTCTGGTAAAGCAAGAATGATTTTAGTCATAAGCAGCCATCACAAAAGATATCTGTAAAAGCAACTTTCAAGAGATTGGGGTAGCTTATTTATATATTTATGTACATGTATATATATATATATATTTGTTTACGCAATTTAACCCGTGAATTCTAAACACTGAGTGAATATTTAAATGGACTGTGGATTAAATAAGCCTGTTATTAAAGGTTGTACTATGAGTGTTTCAGACCTAGTTTCATATGATGCAAGAAGCATTTGTCCCAGGTCCCCTTGATTCATTATCAATTAGAAGGATTAAGAAGTCTCTACTTGCTTTACTTGCTTCATTAATCATCTTTTTAATGATGCAAAAGAAGCAAAAATAGGAGCAAAAAAAAAAAAAAGAGAAGGGAAAGTAAATTTTAGGGAATAACAGAAATAGAATAGTTCTGCTCACACACAGAGGATCAATTCATTACCATTGTCAGATTTTTCAGGAGCAAAATTAGTATTTAATGGATAAAAATTCTGTGATGGATTAACGTCAGTGTCGGGAAATTTCCCAGGGCTGGGAACTAATAATTTCTGAATAGCTTTATACAGCACTGTTGTATATAACAGACCCCACTGTAGGCAAAGCCCTCCAAAAACACACTTTGAGTTTTCCCAGCTTCAACTGAATTCCCTGGGAGCCAAGGTCAGCCATCCCTAAAGAGTATATTTGTACCTTACAAGAATAGAATCTTGAACCACTCAAAATACTCTGCAGTTATGGACTGCCTGGTCCACATTGCCTGCAGGTAACATCCTCACCTGTGGAGATACTCAAAACTTGTCCCTAGGGCAAGCCCCAAGGATGCTGGAGCAAGCTGGACCTGCTTTGAGAAAGGCCTAGAGATGAGACCCCTGGAGCCCCCTCCAACCTAGATCATTCTATTCTACAGTTCTGCTGCACCATTTGAAATCTACTGCTCAGGCACACAGAGAGCTCCTTGGAAAGGTCACTGTACAACAACCTGCCAATATTTCTGTGTGTCCATCACTTTAATCTCTCAAATTCAGCACGTTCCTAGGAGGTATACTCCCTTCAGCACAAAAAGCTTCTTTGAGCTCAAGCTGCCTCTGCTGTATGGCTGCTGTCTGAGCTGCTCACTAGGGCCAGCTTCTCCCCAACAGTACCAAAGGGCAGAATTCACCACCCATGCCTTTAGTGTTCTTAAAGTCAGAGCCAAGTCTATGGGAAAGATTCAACAGAGGATGAAAAAACAAATTCCAGAAGAGAGTTCATCCCATTTGAATACAATAGGGTTAAACTCCACTTGGAGGTGCCTTCCTCCCTCCCCTGCTTACAGCCAGCCATGGGGAGAGCTTTGGGACTGGGCTCTAGTGTTCAGGCAGCTGGCAGTATGAGAGGTGAAGGCCCACTCTTCAGGGAGACAAACAGATAAAAAATAGAATAAAATGTCCACATCTCACTGTGACAAAAGGCTTGAGAGCACAGCACTGAGACCTTCAGCACTCAGTGCTCTCTACTAAGTATGAGAAACCTCCCTTCTCTTCTTCTCAGCTTTAAACATCAGACTTGCCACTAAAAGGAGAAGTAGCAAGAGTCAAACATATAATCTCTACATTTTCCTTCCTCATTGTGGACTGTTTTTGTTTTGCTTTCTGTTGCTAGCCTCTGAGAACAAATATACTGCATTTTCACCACATGTTCACAAAGAAAAAAAAATTGTGGAGCGCTGAGTGTTGACCAGTTCCTAAAAGAGGAGCTTGAACATCTCCCAGTTGAATATCTGTGAGCTGAAGTCCTTGTAGCCAGAGGGCAGCAGTGCTCACAGAAGTAGGCACTTTAAAAGCAGAGGAGGGCAGTAGCATTGTACATTATCGTCTATGTGCAGCACTTTCCTGAAGCCAATTGTCAGCCACCACACATGGACACTGGTCCCATTTCACAGAAAGGGAGGGGAATTCCACCACAGACTCAGGGCTGACTCCAAAGGGATCATTCAGAGCTCAGTTTGTTGCAGTCTCACCTGGCTCAGGCTGTATTTAAACCCTTTCCTACCATGTCTGAGGATGAGGGGACTTTTAACCATGCTTAGAGATTTAAAGTGCAAACCACAGATGGATGTATTAGGAAAGAGCAACAGAAAAATAAGTGAGCGTGTTCTCTTAAGTGGACTGTGCAATGTCAAAAGAAGTGTTAATTTTCTTCTTCCAATGTAGAGTATCTGATTAAAACAAATGCAAACTGCACAAAGTGCAATAAAAAACAAATGTTCCATTTTCCACTTCTTCTTGATACAGCTGTTTGTTTTAAACATATAAAGATTAAGGGAACAGTCTTGAATTTAATTAAATCCCAAAAGAACTAATGATATTTATGCATATTAAATTTTTAAAGGCACTTGTGGCTGTTCAGCCAATCATTCACTGGACTGTCATAACATGCCTCCCAACCCTAATTTAAATTAGAAAGAAGAGACCCATGAAAAAAAATGTGCAGACAGTAACATTTTCACTGCACATATGTTTAAGAGATAAACGCCCATCTAGCTTTAAAAGGCAACAAATCTAATAAATGGCCACATCATCATAATTCAGCAATGGAAAAGAATCAACGTTACAAATTTCAGAGCTGCTTCTCACAGGAAAGTAAATTAAAACATCAATTATAACCTACTTTAAAGAGTTTATAAGGAGAACATTGGTGTCTTAACACAGAAACTCCCAGATCACTCTAGATGAAGTTGGGCATTTCCCTGAGTTGTATTGTAGAGACCAGCATTTGATGGGGCCATCTTTGGAGCATAGCAGGAAACCCCAGCCTGTTACTTGGGTTTTTCCCTTCTCTAGTGAGGTCAGGCCCTTCTCTAGTCCTGTACCTTCAATGAGTCAACAGGTACATTAAAATCTGGGTCTCCGATGAAGACCTTCCACTGAGAGGGAAAAGCATTGCTCTTTCTGCAGCAAATCAAGGAAGTTTCTGATATCATCCTGAGTAAGTCTGAAGGCTGCACCTCAAATTCTCTGTTCAGACCTTGAGGTTCTGGAGTGTGTCCAGAGAAGAGCAACAAAACTGGTGAAGGGTCTGGAGCACAAGTCTCATGAGGAGCAACTGAGTCAGCTGGGGTTGAACAGCCTGGAGAAAAGGAGGCTCATTAGGGACCTTACTGCTCTCTACAAATACCTGACAGGTTGTAGTGAGGTGGTGATCAGGCTCTTCTCCTGGGTAACAAGCAATAGGACAAGAGGAAATGGTCTCAGGTTGTATCAGGGGAGGTTTGGGTTGGCTATTGAGGAAAATATCTGCACAGAAAGGGTTTTCAGGCATTGAACAGGCTGCCCAGGGAAGTGGTGGAGACAGCAGCTCTAGAAGCATTCAGAACACATGTGACTGTGGAACTTGAGGACATAGTTTAGGGGTGAACTTGGCAGTGCTGGATTAATGGTTGAACTGAATGGTCTTTGAGGTCTTTTACAACCTTAATGACTCAATGATTCTATGATTCTGACTCTGGTCCAAAACTAGACTCCCTGAACCTTCTCTCTTGTTACCAAGTTGGTTGTAAATGCAGGCTGCAAAGTTGCAAGATCCTTTCACCCTGTACAATTTCCCTTCTTTGTGTAATCAATATTTTGCTATCCCAGTTCATACATAGTCACCTCTCTTACCTCAAACAGCAGACTCCTCCTCCCTGCATCTCCTAACCACTAATAAAGATGTTACCTGCTCCACTAACCTTTCAGCATTGCATCACAACATTACCCAAATCTAACTTTGAAAACTCAATAAAATACAGCTTCTTACTAAACCATAAAGAAAGAAACTAAAATAAAGAAACCCCAAATACTGCTCTTTCTTTTCTTACATGAAATAATGCTCACTTTCTCAAAAAACAATTCAGACCCTGTTTAGAAAAACACATCCTTGCCTATGGTTAAGCCTGTTTTTATGATTTATCAATTTTAACAGGAAAAGACCCAGCCAGTAAGTACTGCTGCGTTCCTGTTTATGACAGACTCCTCAAGCATCCATTGCTGATAAGACACAGCCTTTGCCAGGCGCTTACCCATCAAAAACTCCAGCCAGAATTGGTCTGTCTCCGGTCTGTAAGGGCGGTTGAAGTCAATCCGGATCTGGAAAGGCTGTCCCCGACGCACTATCAGCCTGGGGTTGTAGTACTTGTCAGTGTGGTGCTGCTGCTTGTTGACCTCATGGGGATCCTTGTACATATAAATATCCACAACACGCAGGTAATCTGCAGAGACATGTAAATGAACAGAGGGGAAGGAGTCAGTAGGTTGGAATATCAAAATTGATATTAACATCATTAGAACAATGTCCTCCTCCTTTGTGGGGAAGGGACACCACACAACAAGAGCAGGCTGGATCTAGTGGGGCTTACATCTTCCTGGCTGAGCAGAGACTTATGGACTGACACTTCTCTATCCACCTCCCGTTTTCTCAGAGGCTACAAGTCTTCTAGTGCATGGTGAAAGCAATCACTGTAGGAGCTGATTGATAGGTATGGAAAGCTGAGTGACCCCAAGGAGAGTTTGGCTCCATCTCTCCTTTGGCATTGACTTTCCACAAGCCTGGGCCTTGCTGTCACAAGTTTACTAGTGCAATTAGTGGGCCTTTGACAGTTGCAGCCTCATGTCTCCCTTTTTTCAGCCCTCCATTTGTAAAATGCAAATTCACAGGGGTTTTGTGACACTTAAATACATTAATGTTTGCAAAATGCTACTGGTATTGAGAGCTGAGGAGCCTGAGAGGCAGTTAATGATCTTACATTCAGCTGAGAGCTTGTATTGCCTGTATTAAATAAGGTTTGGGTGTACTGTATGTGTCTAGACTCAGCTTCTCAGTACACCTCCACTGCTATTAGTGTCTTCTTATGAAAACTAAATATACCATTACAGTATGTAATTACAGCATAGAGTTACAGGCAAGCAGCAGTAGGTAACTATAACATGCACAGGCAAAGCTTTGCTCTCTTCAAATTAGGGCTGTCTAAAGGGTTATAGCCTAACACTGCTAGAAGTAGTTTACTCAGCTGATGACCAGTGTGGGGTGGCACTGGGATAGCCAGAGGCATTTGCAGTCACCATAAGCTGGGTGACTGTATCATACCATGAATATTCACAATGGGAGCCTTCTCATGTAATGAGAAACCACATGAAAATGAACTGGACATCATTCTTTCACCTACATGCTTGGGCACATAATCATGAAATCTCTGTCAGGAGCAGGACCATTACTGCTCACCACCAGGGGAGAGACAAGAGTAAAGCTAGATTTGCAGCTCTCAGCTTGTCTTTCCAGGTGCTGACAGTTAGAAACTAGCTGATTTCTGCATTTTATACTGACGACGAAAGAGCCAAACTCATGCCTGGCAAAAAGAGGTGCACATTTACAGCAGCTGGTAGAGCTGTGTATACTCGGGATGGTGGCTAATTTGGCCTGCTACTAAGTACACTGTGAGCAGGAATGATGTGCTCAGTGAACTAGTTGGATATTTAAGTCACTGAGGGCTCAGACAGCAGCTTTGCATGTTGGTTTCCTTTGAAGACAGGGAAACACTGCAGAGTGTCCAGCTCTGGACAGACAGCAGAGCCCTGCAGGCAGCACCTTCCCTGGACACCAGCACTGTCCTTCTCCTACCCCAGCCAAGCCACCCCCCCTGGGCTCTGGGCAGCAGCTAATGGGAAACAGGAATAAGGGTAATAGGAATAGGTCCCACTTCCCCTGGCATTGTCACTGTCAACTCCCTAGTCCTGTCCTTCAGGAAACTAAAGGAAAGGAATTCATTTGAGGCCACAGTAAGATAAGAAACCCTTCATGAAAAAGCTCTGGACAGCTGAACCCAAAGCCATCTGCCTTCTGCTAACCCTAATCTGCAGAAAGGCAGTAATACCCTCTCCAATACTGAGTCAGGCTTAAAGTCCCATGGTAATATTATTATAATTCTCTGCTCAACTCATCAGACTTCTGAAGTAACTGCAAAACCCCATGGGCTTTAGCATTGGTTGAAGCTACAGAGATGCCCCTGTGAAATATTAAGTGCGTTTTGCTCAGAAATCATTCTCATTGCCCCCCATGAAGTAGGGCACGTCTTCACCTTCCTCCCTGCAAGACTTACCAAAGCTCACTCAGAAAAATGCTGACACAGCTCATAGTTAAATTACATGAGGATAAAACAGGAACAGGGGAGAGTTTCTCCCCTTACATGTCCCAGTCCCTCCCAGGCTGAAAGCACTGCATGTAAAAGCTGTGTATCTTGGCATTCTGTGAGGGGTGAAGCTATCAATAAAAATTTGGCTCAGCTTCTCCCCCCTTCCAAGGAGGCATAAAAACGGAGCTGAGGGCTTGTTGTGTTTTCATCTCATGTTCTGAAACAAGAGGCAATAGTGACCCTGCCCTTTCCTCTCATGTTAGCCCCTTCAAGGAACTGCCCCTTCAAGGAACCCTGGGCTGTCAGTCCAGCATTTGCTTCCTTTCATATCAGGACTTTACATGGCTCCTGTCAGAACACAGCCATACACATCTGCAGAAAACACATTTCATTTTCCATCTTAGAATTAAAATATATCTTGAGCTGACCAGAGAAAGACAACCTGTGACTGAGCCTGTGCTAATTACAGTAATGGCAATTATGGAGAACAAAACATGAGCAGAGTAATGGGATGTGCTAACACTGTCCCCAGGGTGTGTGATCCAACAGGCGATGCTCATCTGTTTGTGAGGGACAGGTGGCCATCGAGGCCTCCTTTGAAGTCAGGTCCATTTGAGGGTTTGCCTGTAAATCTTGGTCTAAATGTTTAGTGCAAGCAGGTTTGCTGCACAAGAAGCAGCAGTGTGATGCTTTCTTAAACTGAAACTAATGTTAAGCTTGGAAACATTTTGCATGGAAAAAAATGAGCACAAGCTTAAGCTGTATTCAAGTAACAAGAATAGCCTTCAAACATCGGGTTTTCTTGAAAGACCAAAGAGGAAGGGCTCTGAATTACAAAAAAATATTAAAAATAGCATGAATTTCCAAAGGAGGTGCCCATCATGCTGCAAACAGGGGAAGCACGATTGCCTGGTGGGTCACTGGACTTTGCAAAGGAGGGAGTGTGGAGACCCTGCAGACCAGATTGATGCAGAGTTGTGTCCTCCCACCTAGCACAGTCATGACACACTGCAGTGAAATAAGCTGGCTAGAACGAGCCAGGGGGAGGACACGGCACAGCCAAGTTCACAAAGACTCAGGCTTCTTTTTGAAGAAGCACTTGGGGGCTGCATGTCCTCCTCACCGAGCATCTCCCCCCACAAGCAAGCAGGCTCTGGCAGCAGGCAGCCCACTGCCCAGGCTGGGGAGGCAGCCATCCCTGTGATTCAGCTGAGTAGATGTGGGTGTCAGCAGAGAGCTAGGCAAGCACAGGGTTTTACCTCATCCTAGAGTAGTAGCTAAAATAGGTCAAATGAATCACACCCTAAAAATGCCTGTTTCTCTCTGTTGGCTGTCAAGGGAAACGAGGGTGACTAGCTCAGCTGTAGACTCCTACACTGCACAGATCAAGGGCAGAATTCAGTTAAATATAGGCATCTAAATGATGTGAGTCTGGTATGCAACCTCTTAATTATGGCCAGTTTGTGGCTGGTTGCTGCAGCCAGTGTAGCTGGGAAGGGCATGGATCACCCTGGAGCTGACTTTCACTGTCTCCCTGGACAGTCGGTGCCCTCACCTCCACTCACTGGGTGGCTCTGTGTTGACTATGGTCTGACACAGGTAAAGACACAGGCATTTAAATGTTTATAGCAGGTGTTCAAAGGCTAGAAAACACCTCACCTGTAACAGCAGAGATAAAAGCATTTGCATGCTTTTTTCATTGTGTTATGGCAATGAAATCTGGGAACTACTACGGAAAAATTTGGACAACCCAGAAGTGCAGAGGTGTGCAAGAGAAGGGGGAAGGAGGTGCCACAAGCAGCCTTCTTCTGGGATGTGCTCACACCCTGCTGCTCCTGCCCTCCTACTCTGCCCACAGACACTCACTTTATCCCCCAAGCACAACACTGGCAGTGCTCTGGGGCGAGCTCCTGAGTGTAAGGCTGAGTTCCATTGGGTTATAAACCTTTAATGTGGTTTGACAGGTGACTTCAGCATCCCACACCAAAAAGTACATCCAGGGACCACACATATCAACTGGTATCACAGGTTTAGGTCACAGCTGATGTGCACCAAAACCTGAATGCTGCTGCAGTCCCTTCCCTGCAGATCACTCCTTGCATATTGTTGCTATAAGAATCGGAGAGGACTGCACAGCAGAGCTGATCCAGCTGTACAGATTTATTTTTTATGCACAGATTTATTTTTTACCCATACTAGTCCCATAGCCAGGTTTACCTAATGGCCTCACAAACTCTTGCTTTGGACAAGGGATGTTTTTCTCAGCAACAGCATCCCCTTAAGCACATGTCAAGTTCCTGCCTCAACTCACTTGACCCAACGTTCCTAAGTTTCCATTGCATTTCTGAAAAGCAAGAGGCTGCCGCCCACCAGCACCACACTTTCATTCAAAGCCTAATGTGAAACACATCAAAAAGCAATAGGAATCTTTTTCCTGGTACTGGTGGGCTTTAGCTACAGGCTGCATTCCTTCTAAGGTATCCCACACTTACACTTCTCCAGCTTCTGCGAGCATATTGTGTTTGAAACGATGTCTAGCCAGGACCTGTGCTGCATTACATTTGATAATTTAAACCCCAGAGCTACAGGGTTGTTTGAATAGGTTCAAGCAAAATTTCTGCAGTCAACATGGCTGTTGGTTTGCTAAGGCATTTTAAAAAAAAATAAATGCTTTTTAAAGAAATGCGTGTGTATTGAAAGGGGAGGGGTGGGGGGAAGGGGGAGAGGAATGTGTGGTTAAGGCACATGATTAGGATTACAGAAATAATGCTTTTCAACTTGTCACTTAAAATCTCTTTGCCTGTTTCCCAATGTGTAAAATGCAGTAATTAATGCCTGTCCACGTTTATTAAGCACTCTTTAAACCCTGGATCAAAAGTTCCCTATGAGCATTAAGTATTATTACATCTGGCTACCCTGAGCTGCCACATTCAACAAGTTCTTCTGTTCATTTCAAATAGGCAAAAAATCTAACATTATTTCGTTAGTGATTCATTCACGAGTTTATCGTGGTTTCTTTTAAGTTAAATCTCACATATTTTCTTATTTCTGATTTACTCCAAAGAGTTGACGCTGAGAACATACTTTGATTTGTCCATATGATACTGTTTTGTTTCCCCAGCCAAGCAATCAAAATATTTTTCACAGGAGAATAAATAAAAAGGTGGGTATTCCTTTCAGTTTCATGTCCATTTTTATGAGTGAGCTGAACATCCAGCAAAAGTTTTCCCTGCCAGACAACATTTTGCAGCAGTTTCACAGCCAGTTTAAGACCATATAAATGAGAAGGGCCATTAAGAGGAGACACTCCTTCTGCCCCTTCACCCTAGTGCAGCCTGAAGCTGGCAGGTCCTAAAGGGATTCTGTGATTGTGGTGAAATGGGAAAACCTATTCTGCCCTTTTTTTTGAGCAATCCCACAGTTTAAGCAGAAAACTGGTCACACAGCTTCTCCACTCCTCACTCTCCCTACCCATAACCCATGGTAACATTCCCGTGCACGTGGGTGTTTTTAGTAAGTTTTTTCATGAGCAGCAAGAAAAGCTGAGATGAAAACATGTAAGGAAAAAGGTGGTTTGGATTTAGTTCACAGATCTGGGCTGAAGTGAGCATAGAAGATGCAAAAATAGACGTATGGCTTAATTGTACACTGTACCTTTCGGATCAAATCCTCTAGGTATCAACCCAAAAGGATCCACCTCGGGGACCTCATTTTCTTCATCGTTGGAGTTGTTTGGTGGGAGGGCTCTTCTCCCATTCAGAGGAGGTTTCTTATTCTCCTCATTGGCTCTCGTTGTTTCAGACATCCTGTATTAAAAATGTTGTAATACCATGAATGTAAGAAAAAGTGCAAGGAAAAAGCAAACATGAGCCAGCATGGCACATGTAAGATGGGACAAACCAAAAGCAGCGTGGGGTGCCAGTAAGCTACATGTTTTTAGACTCACATAAATAAAATCTGAGAGGCAAAAAACCATCAGTCTAATGGTGGAGTGCAGCTCTCTAAGGATTGGAAGGCATTTTGTGTTTGTCAAAACACATGAATAAGAGAAGAAGGGGGGCGGGAGAGGGAAGTCTAACACAGAATTTGCCTAGCAGAAGCAGGGCACTAAAAACATTAGGAAGTTTCAGGTAAAAGAAATGGAAAATCATTCACTCTCCCACCCTCTGTAACAGCATTATTGAATCAAAAATAGCAAATTGTATTTCCAGAAAGTGCATCACACACTACCTCTCCCTAATAAAAATGACATTATAAGTTATACTGCAATCAAGCCAAATACTACAGCCTACAACAGTCTGTGGATGACTAGTGGAGAATTGTATTTTTGTCCCTATGCACACAAACACCCAATATACAAAGGGCTAACTCCTGCACCTAGAAAATCCACTTTTGAGAAAAAGAGAGGGGGGCAGGGGGAAGAGAGGGAGGGTAAAGGGAAAAAAAAGGAGAAGAAAAAAGCACTTATCCACTTATTTCTCTCCCACTAACATCCTTAAGGGAAATCTTAGATGTAGGCTGATCAGAGACTTCTCTTTGAGCTACTCAAAACTGCTTTCACATCTATTTCAGTGTAAGCATGTAGCAATGAAAATGCCATGCCACCCTTCTAAGAAAATATTAATGACTGAGAAGACAACTTCTTCCCAAAGCCCCTGAAAACAGCAATTTAAAACATAGCAATTATTTAATAGCAATAAGCTCTTAAAGGAAGGGGTTTTTTTTAGTTAGCAAGGATACCTTCTTTTCAGAAAGTCTTTTTTTTATCTTCTGCCTTGCAGAATTTCTGCAGTGCAATAGAAGCAGGGAAAAATTGGGGGCTTTTAAATAACCTCTGTATATCCTCCTCCTTCCTGTTGCAATAGGACAGTGCTGGAAGGGTTGCCAAGCCCTCCCCATGCCACCTCAGAGGATCTGTCACCACTGCTGGCACGTCTTTTCTTCCTCTCTCCCTGGAGCATTTCAGGGTGCTTGAGCTAAGGAAACAGCTTGGGCACTGAAGTTTCAGTATTTTATGAGACAAAGTAGGATTGCTCATGGCACAAAGACATATGAAGTGGGAGGATATTCTGAGGGACACAGTCCATGCTTACCATGTTGCCAGTCTTTAATGAGGTCTCCTCCTCATGGTGCCTGCGATGTGATTTCACGTGCTGGTTTTCAGAGTACTCCCAGGCAGACACAGGGATGGTTCCCCTGCCTGGTCCTCACTGCAGTCATTTCAGAGGTCTGTGGGACACATGGACATGGAGAGCTCATTGGTGGTCCAGTGGAGAGCAGCTATTTCTAGAGAACATGTTCAGTCCAGGACAGTGAAAGTATTTTACACCAAACAGCTGTGCTTGGGGCAAATTACCTTCAGCTCTTGCCCATGATAAAATGTGCATCACCTAACAACCAAAGTCTGGGACAGTACCTGGTGGAAGCATTTTAGCTTCATGTCAACTTCCTTCAGTTCCACCAAGCTCTAAGGTAAATGGGGACTGTGTGACACCTCCTCTGTTAGACAAAACTCTACAGACCATTGGAGCTATATGGAGGAAAAACAATGTAGAGGGAAGAATTCAGGTCCCTTTTTCTGCCAGTTGTTTGGCAGCAGAGGTAGAAACTACCTAATAAGAACATGCATGGGCAGTGGAGAGCCTCTCTTACACACATGGGAACCATCAAGGTCACTTAGTTGCCTTGGTTGCAGTGTAGATGAAGGAACAAGGAGACACAGTGAAGAGGACTCTACTCTTTTTCAGGCAGCTATGACTTCCAGCCCCATAGTATCACTGTAGCCTCAAACCTCTGTTGGCTAAACATCCCTGCTATCAGGCCAGAGGGCTGAAGAGGAGAGAATCAGGTCATATTCCCATAAAGGGGAGCAGCAAGTGAATCCTCGGAAAGACAGGACACTCATCCTACCTCCCTGAGGATTTCCCAGCCACAGCAAGGTAGCTCCACACAGGTCAGGATACCTGTGGAGCGTGGGGCAGAGATCCCAGCTGGAGACCTGGGAGCAGCATGGCATTGTAGCTGGGATAAGGAGCCTGCTAGGGATGATTATCAAGGCACAGCACCAGGCTGCAGCAGGTTTGGGGGCAGCCTGGTTATCTGCACACAAGTGTTGCACTGAGCTTTCTCATAGCCGAAGGTAAGAGGTGACTGACAAAGACTGTTCAGCATGTAGCACGGAAATCCACCTGGATGGGGGACTCTCCTTCCCCTGTCCTGCTCCTCCAGGAGTGCAAGCACCCTGCAGGGACAGGTCTGGTCCCATCACAGGCATCCTGAGCTTCAATTTCCATTGACTCACTTTTACACAGATGGGACCTGTGGTAACCATCTGGAGGCCAAGCAGCACCCCTGGCACCCAGGAACACAATGAGCTTTCTGGGGGAGGAGGCTGGTTGCCAATTTTCTTTCTTTTTAGTTTTTTTTTTGCCTCTTCCATTCCACATTTCTACGTGGCGTGTTGTGCTTTGTGCCTCTCTCTCCCACTTCCAGCCAGCACTTCAGTTCCCAAAATTGCAGCTGCTGCGATGATGTTACAAAAACTGAGATAAATATTGCCTCGGTGCCATGCCTGCTGGAGGCCTGCAACACAAATAAGAAAACACCGTCTCCCAAGGAAGTCATGTGCTTCCCCAAGTGGCTGCAGCGCTGTCAGAGCCAGGAGGAAAACTTTCCATCAGAGCAAGGGCTGGAGAGTGTGGATGCAGCAGAACAGATCCCACTCCAGCCCCTGTGCTCCCAGAGCCAGAGGTTGCAGGTGTCTCCCCACGCCCATGCACATCTCTCTGGGGCTTTTGGCACAAATGATGATCACGCAGAAAGCGTGGAGGCCAAAATTTTTGGCAGCAGCGGGGCTTTGCATCCGGGGAGAGTAATGTTCTGCAGGTTGTAATTTATTTATTTTGTGGGGAGTGGTGTAAATTCATGCTTATGACAGCTCCAGATGGCAGGTATTTTCTCATTACCTTGACTTCTTAGTGTTTGCTATCCCTTGCCTATTAGACTGCACTGGCCTTAATTTAACTTCCATGGTTCCAAACTACTGACGTCAGGGCTGATGCAGGAGGGGGTATGGAAAACACGAAATCCTGATTTTCCTGTAGGGCGTTATATTTAATGAATGATGCACTGGGATGACCGGGGAAAGAGTGCTCGCTCTTCCTGAAGCCACTTCTGCACTGCACCCTGTGGGGAACTGTGAGCCCATACCCATTCCTCAGAGGCAGCCTTTAGATGCTCATGGCCTTTGTCAAAGACCTTTGTAGCCATGGGCACTCTTCCCAGAGCAATGGACTTTGGATGATGGACAGCCCTTCTGCCTGATCCCCACAGAAAAGCCCTTAAATGGCCACAAAGCTTGCACTCTAAAGGGTTATCTAAAATGCACTTTCCTGTTGTTGCCAGAGCCAGTGTCACTCTGTTCCAAGTCCTCCCATGCCAGACAAGAGTTTGTGGGGAAAAACATTCCCACAGAATGCACGAGTCAGTAAAGCTTTACAGCCAGAGGAGAGGGTGTGCCAAGATCTGTCACAAGCAGACTGATCAACCAGGTGCTCACTTAAATGGATTGCTGTGCTGTGTGCCAGTGCCTAGATGGGAGGGATGTTTTGCCTACTGCACCTACACTAACCATTCTTCAGAAGCAGATGAGCATTGTAAAGTTCTGCAACAGGGTGGCTTTATTTCTCTTTTTTTTTTATTTCTTGTTTTTAAAATATTACCCTCATGTCAATTGCAGTCTAGATTGGTGTTTGGATGCACTGGAGCATTATACTCCATGTGCTCAGGAGTACCTGCTAGGACATCATCCTTCCTGCCCAGAAACCAGACTCTCTCACCTCTGACTTTCTATACATACTAATACAACATTACTTTGCTCTTGTCTTCTCAGAGCTTCACTTGGGAACTTGCACCCTTTCTTAGATGATCAAGTCTTGTCTTCCCTCTTCCTCTGCATCAGTATCTGTCTCCCAGAAATTGATGCTCTTCTTCCTGTGATGCCCTGCCTCAAGGCTGCAGGTAGAGTAGAGCAGATTCTAGAAGGAAAAAAGCCAAACTAATAAAACCTGTTATTTTTAAACAGAAGCACATTTGAAAAATCTTCATTTGGTGGTTTTGTTTGCATATTTTGCTTTGTGTTTTTTGTTTCATTTTGCTTTTTTAAACAGCTAATATATCTGTCTGTGTGTAACAGCAGCTCTGGATACCACATACAGAGAAATATATTTTGAGTTAATGCTGAAAATTCAGGAGGTCCGGCTCTGAAACACAATATGTGTACACATGTCTGAATGTGTGAAAGAGGGATAGAGGCAGAGAGAGATAAAATGGCAGCTCTTCAGATGGTAGAACATTTGGAGAAGGGGATATAGGGCCAGTGTTCAAAGGATATTATTGCAAATGTTTTTGTTGCAGAAAGAAAAATACCATATATGTATATATTCATACACTGATTCTGCTAGGAAAACACGGCTTAGGAAATTTTACTCATCCCTCAAAATTGTTGTTCCAAACTGCAAGCCTAAATTCAAACTGTAGATCTTTACAAGCATCTACATCTGTGCTGGCCATCTTAGGCTCCCTTTATCCTCCGCACAGATCTAGTCTAGGCAGTGATTCATCTCCTCCTACAGCAGACATGTAAATAGGTCAGATGAATCATGGCCTAAAAGTGCCTGCTCCCTGTATTGCCTGCAAAGGGAGCTTGGGGTGATGGGTTCTGCCATATGTGTCTACACTGGCAATGTCTACAGTGAGGTGAGATAAATCCTAGGCTAGGTAGAGAAACAGAAAAGTGTTTTATTTTGGTTTTGAGGCCTGACTTTCAAGTGCTGAATTAGCCTTTGCTTTTATGGAAATACTGCTGCAAGTCATTATCTGTGATGCACAATATACAGTTCAATAGAGTTTTTTTTTTTCCTCTCAGAATATGTGGCTGCCACTGTCAATTATGTAAAATATACTTCTTACAAAAAGTGTCAGATTACAGTAAAGTACATACAAGCTCATAAATTCAGGCTTGGGAATACACATGCACCTTTTTGTACTCATCTGTGAAGGCGTTCTGTTTCTTCAGACAGAAATATAACTGTACATGTAACTGCAGCAAAATTAGAAAATAATCATAATGATGACTGTTATGAACATACAACCCAGGTTCCCACTGCTATTCTTACATCTGAATCCAAAGAATTCTGTTGGCTGGATAGTGGGGGATGCCCTAGTTTCTTACAGAATGTGTAAGAGAGAAGCCAAGCAAGGGCAAAGGGGTCTGTCATAAGAGACAATATTCACAGGTTCCAGCTAAATTTACTAGTTTATGTTTTGCTGGAGTTGAGGTCTTAAAGGATGAAAGAATATCTCTCAAAAATGAAACTGGGCAACCTCTCTGCTGGCCAGCTGACCCAGAAGCTGATAGGGACAAAAAGGCTCTGGACCTCAGATACTTATTTCAACTCCAAAAGAAAAGGACAGGAAATCAAAGCAAAGCCATAACTACCTACAGACTTAAGCAGGAAAGCCCATTTTAGAGAAAACATTTGTCTGAATAAATTTCACCACAGGTGCCATATGCTTGTGCCATGGAAAGGTTTCTTTCTGAAGCAATTGCTTCAGTCTTCTTAAGCCTACATACCCAATAAGCTCTTGGCCTGGGGATCAGCTCTACTTGATCCACCAGGCAATAAGACTGAGAAGAGAGACTAACTTGAAGAGCAGGGGGAACAGAGGATCTGTATGATTCTCTTTCAGAGACTCTTCATAGTTATCTACTCCCTTTTGAACAGCCACTCTATATAGAGATAGGCAGAACAAACAATATATTCAGTCTGGTAAGACATTGTCTATCATTCTTGCTATATACTCGCAGAGCTGCTTGAATGTTTTCCAATCCATCAGTCTCCTAGTGAAGGCTGATTCCACAACACTGAAACTTTTAACAAAATGTGTCAGCTGATTATGGTAAAACAGTTAGCAAGAAGTTACCAAAACATGCTTAGCTTTGATTTGGTCATTTTAGCTTTTAAGTTTAAACCAGGCTGCAGTCCTCAGGTACTGGGATGGGGAGTTCAGGGAAGGGAACCTTAAAGTTTCTGCAAAGACCCAGCTTTGGGTCTTTGGTAGCTGTAAATGAATTCTGCAGCCAGGCTGGTTGCTGCAGAGCTGAAACCCTCAGCTCCAGAGGGGCTCAGTTGTCATGTACAGCATCAGATGCGAATGAGGGTTCTGTGCCCAAATTACCACAGCTTCTGGACACTGTGGAGTCATTTCGGACACATCCAAGCCAGAATCGATAAGCCAAGGAAGACCCAGGCCACTTACAAGCACAGGCACAGGGTCTGTGCCCTGCATTCCTGAAGCACTTGCAACAAAGACCTGGTACAAGACACTTGAGAGGTCCCCACACAAATCTGTTTGGACTGAGAATGGCTTAGTAGGTCCAGCACTACATGGTGCACAGATGAATATCCTTGTTTTACTGCTAGGCTGGA
Source organism: Campylorhamphus procurvoides (assembly GCA_013396655.1). Classification (NCBI taxonomy): domain Eukaryota; kingdom Metazoa; phylum Chordata; class Aves; order Passeriformes; family Dendrocolaptidae; genus Campylorhamphus; species Campylorhamphus procurvoides. Next base: position 737,349 of record WBMV01002325.1, on the reverse strand, counting down.
AAACAGTGTTCATGGAACACTGCACCTCAGCCAAGAAGCCAGAGCAGACCACAGCTCTTTTCTCTATCCTGTGAGTGGGTAATGTACAATGCAGGCAATCCCAGCATGCTTAGTTAACAGTTGGTTCTAATTAATTTAGTAACATATGTGGACATGCAATATTTCAATTTTAATGTCACAAAGCGTTTCAACATTACTGACACACAATGTTACAACTATGCTCAATTACAAGATTTTTGGAATTAACAATTTCCTAAATTTCATTACAGGGTAAAAGTTCCTGTTCCAGTTCAGAACAAAAATACTTTTTAAAATGCCTGAATGTCTTGTAGAACAGCTTTTCTTCTTAATACAAACACAGATGTAGTGTGTAGGCCCATGCACAACAAGACACTCAAGCACATCTTAATTTCAGTCGTGTAATTCCATCTTTAGGCATATGCCTAAACCCTGTAATGGGCTCAACTTAAAAAAATCAAAGCTGTACCATATCACTTTGTACAGAAACACTTAAGCTGCCTGTTGAGTTGCATTTCTGCAAGATGAAGTTGCAGTTTAATAAATATTTAGCACAATTGCTTCTTGATCCATTTCAAAGATGGTTGCCAAAGTGGGTTGTTGATCCATCTTTCAGTCCCAATACTGGCCTTATCTCTGTGCAAATGAGCTTATTAAAGGAAGTGTGCAATGTTTTGAGAAGTAGGTTCAAATGTGGGTTGTAAAACATCACAACTGGTTGGTTTGTTAAAGGTGGATGTTCTGGAGGGAGAAGGGAAATTGAAAGGACGCATCATTATCCAGATGAGGTTCAATAGCAATTTAAAATTCACTTAAATTCACATAATCACAGATTTATGCCAAATAAACCCATGCAGCACAAGCTGTAGGCTTTGATTTTTGTGAAGTCTGCAAGTCCTTTCATTTGCTATTCCCGCTATAACCTTTGCAGTGTGGCTCAAAAAAATAAAAATATATAAATAAATAAAAAGGTAAGAAGAAATTAATGCCTTCTAAATGCCCCATATACCTGTCTCTTTCTACAACGTTGTGCCGTATCCACAAAATTACTGTCAATGTGCACAGTGGAATACAAATACTTTTCCCTTTGGGCTTGAAGTGAACTCATGGTTGGAATAAAGATAAAAGCCAGGTCAGCTGAGAGACAGTGTACCAGGAGGGCAACTCCAGCATGTACCCATGGCAAAGTCCCTGGCTCCCCAGCTGGTACTAAACCCCTATTATATAAAGAAGAGGCATGCACAGTATTTCTCTTACATGTCCAGAATCTGTGTAAATCCTGTCAAAGCTGTACAAAGTCCAAGGTAATAACCACAGTCAACAGGCGCTCTCTCCATTTGAGGCTGATCCATTCACACAATTCCACCTCCCTTTGTGTGCCACTAACAGATGAAACCTACAAAGTTTTAGGCTGTAAGCCTGCAAGAAGCCATGCTAGGACAAAGTTCTGCAGGCAGATATCTTCTCCTTGACCCCCTGATCTCTCTCTGGCCCCTCTCTCTCTCAGCTGTAATCTTCACGAGCTTTTGCAGCTGTCATAGGAATGGTATGATCTTTCACTTTTTCCCTTTCAAGCCATTTTTTTTTCAACAGCCTTACACTGCTTTTGATTTCCTTTCAAAACATCAATGGCTAGTTGCTGGGGGAGCATTTACTGCTTCACTAAGAGATTGGAAACTCATCCGGAAAACAGCAGCGCAAACAAAACGGGAATTGATCTATCTCTTATATGAAATGATCATTTTTTCAGAAAGGCCTTTGGAATTCTTAATTTTCAGACTTGTAAAAAATTATGGTTTTTTTTTAAATCATATAGAAAGAAAGGTCTCACTGGCTGTGGCTGAGATGTCTTGACCCAAGGATCTTCTTTGACTGGGATTCCTCCTGAGACTCTGTATTTCCTGTAACTAATGTGGATAATTCTTTGGAGATGTGCACGAAACTGGGGACAAACAGCAGATTAGGAAATTATAAGAAAAGTGGTTGTAAAATTAGGTTGAAGAAGTAGCTAATGGATTTCCAAGTAAGAGCATAAATGTGCTTCAGAGGCATCCATTGGAATACACGGGTGGAAACGGGTTCATTCAAAGTCCTGTCCCCTAACATGGTCCATGTCACCATCTTGCAGTCTGATTTCCCACCTCTTCCTTACCATTCAGACAGCTAATCAATGAACAGAAAAAATATCATAACACCCTAGCTGTTACTAGTCAAATAACCAAGTAATGAGAATCAAGTAACCTGAACAAATGGCTTTTGAATGACCAATAAGCTGAAATATTTTGCATTATACCACAATAAATTTTAATCAAGAACACGCATTCATTAAAAGCAAAGTTGATTTGTGGGCCTCTAAGGAAAAAGTTGGGGAAAATACACAAATTGTAATGACCTACTTGTTTAACCTTTCCTATTGGTGGGGCCACTGCCTGACTAATACTTCTGGTTTGTACCTGCTGATAGTCAGTGTTCAAATGTTGAATCTATAACTCAGTGAAACTACTGTTGCCAACATTTTCTGTTGCATCCAATGGCAAATATAATTTTTGATCTACTACTTGAAAAACCAGTAGCACCTCAAAATAGAATATAAGATTTTTGGATATAAAAATTATGAAAACTCTTGGAATGTCTAGAGAAGCCAGTGTTGCAAGTGTTACCTAATGAATATGACTCTAAGGCTGTGTTTGTTATCAGAAAAAACACAACTTTTAACAAAGGCAACTGAAATATATATGCAAAGCTTCAGCAACCACACAAATTATGACCTAAACTCACTATGGCCATGATATCTTTTAGAATGAACCCCTTTCAGAATCTTTCATCTTCACGGCTCTGAAGGCTGGAAACATTACACCTTTTCAAAACTTTATCCATGCCAAAAAAAGAAGTGGTATCTCACTGTAATAATGCTGTCTTAATTATGTACAATACTTAGCACTGGGTTTACACCAGATGAATCATAGTAGAAGCTTGTACTTTGCTGTTTGACTAAATCCCACAGCACTTAGAACTGTGTGAGCCTGCAGTGAGTGCTTACCAGCTTGTGCTCAGCTCTTCTCTCAGACCATGTCTGCTGGATCCTTCAGGGAAGGTTGGTTTGAAGGGTGCTGCAATAGGATGAGCAGACACTGTGGCTAGAAAAAAAGGATTCAGAGTCAATAAGAACATGCCAGAGATGTCTTGGAAGCTGCTCAGGTTTTTATGCTTCTCCAGTCATGTCCATTTTAATTAATTTGGATTCTAGAAATCATAGAGCTAGATTTTGTTCCTTTCTTTTCAAAGGCAGTTTGTATCCTGAGTAGAGATGTTTATCTCTAAAGGAGTAGAAGATTTTTTGCCATCTTGTGCTGTTTCTTGTAACAATTAAGACAATGCCCGACAGGTAACTGAAATACTTGCAGTTATTTACGGGATCCCTCTTCACTTGCCTCATGCCATTTATTCTTTTACTACTAAAAATAATCCCACAGAAGCAGATACTTATCATTTTATTGAACATTTTTACCACTGGGTTCTCCAAAGAGATAGCATGGTCTGCTGGACACCTCTCCATTTGTACAGACTTCTCTTTTCTGCATTTTGGGGCTTGATGAACTCAGTGAAATTTCCTGGTAAACACAGGATCTTTTCCCAGGTCCTTCTGCATGTTGATATTTTGGACAATATGGGCTGTTCTCAACTCAGTTGTTACTTTGACAATTCAGCTCTCTTTGTCTGAAACAGGTGAATAATACCTCTTTTGAGCCTTGATAAATGGTGTTGGAAACTTCAAAGGAAAAACACTCTTAGGTAGATATTTTTAAGGTATTTATATAGTTAAAGAGCAGATGGACTTGTAGTAGAGTCCATCTTCATTCACAGTCAGCAGGAGAGGCAGGTTCCAGCCTCTTTGAATCTCTATCTGGAAGACCATGCAGGAAATTTAATGTTAGACATTGTGAAAAATTGGTCCCATCTGCCTCCCCTCCTTCACCCAATAGATACAAAGAATGCTTAAATACCTGGCTATCACAGATCACTGGGAGGCAGTTGCTGAAGCCTCTGCTTATGTGGATGACAAATATTCTACTCATTAAACATCCCTGTAATGAATGCCTTTCTATGGCACCTTCCAAGAGACTCCTGATTAATTGAAAGAAGTAAAACACTTCATGTTGAAATAACAGCTGGCTGTGGTATTTACCAGGATCAGCTGATAGTCTAAAGACATACACTTCACCAGGAAGCTTTCACTCCTACACATTACTTAAATAGAAGTTGTTTTCTTGAGAACTTAGTACCTCTAAACTGAAGTCTATTCCAGTAGGGTCTTTCTAGTTAACAGTCAGTGTGTATTCAAAGTGCAATACCTGTCTTATCAAAAGCCTTACCCAAAAGAAACCCCGAGGAGTGGTGTGTGCACTCCATACTATTGTGTGATGCAAAAAGGATGCATCCAAGTGAAAGGACAGACAAAACATTTTCCTCATGGAAACATTTCATTTCCATTTTAGCCAGGAATGCACTAAATAATGCATCATTCCTTAGCTACTCAAAAGGTCACCTTTTGGTCTGTGAGCAGCTGCAGCAGTTGTGTTCCCTCGAGACCCTGCACTGAGCACGGAACAAAGCTGACATCAAGCTTGGGGGATGCAGGTATGGGACAGGCTTCTGGAAGCCTCCCAGCAGCTCCAGTTGAGAACCACTGCCAAATTTCCTTTCTGTCATTTTTTACTTCAATCCCAATAACCTCCTTCTTTCCCCTGCCTTCCTAAGCAAATTAGTCATATGTAAAATATGAGAAAATAAACAGCCAACTCAGATTTTGACACCATGCAGAGACAAGTATCCATGGAGATTAGGGACCTCCTGTTCATCATTGATTTCCCATCACATTTGACAGGAAGGTACAACAAAGAGAATAAACTAGCCCCCCAGACAGGCACTCTGTGAGGCCAAATTCAGCTTATAGGCTGCTGAGTCTCTTACTCCCAAACTATAATGTAAGCAAGCCAATTCTGTGACAAAAATACATACACAGGTGAAGCATCTGACCCACAGCTGGTTTACATATATGCCTCATAATTGAGCCTTTCATCCAGTAGATCTGGATGAGAGAAATTGGTGACTTCTTAATCTCATTATCAGGAACACAAATATGAGTTTTGCAGCCAGGAATTACTTCACCTTTCTTAACTGGAGTGCTCGTTATAATATACAGACCTTAGTTTGGAGAGAGTGATTTTGAAGGGGGAAGAAAATCAGTATCCATTATCACCCAGTTCAGAATCTGTCCTCCTAACAGGTAAGTAGAGGTGGTACAGAGGAGACATCCTGACCAGACCTGACTTCAATGGGGTGGTGGGTGAAGCAACATGTTGTTGTTGTGGGATTTTCTAAGTGAAGTTTTCCACATATCTAATCATGTTCCATCTCCTGAAAGCCTAAATCAAAATTGCCTACAACGAAAATAGTTTTTGTTTCAAATTAAATCAAACAAGCAACAATGCGAGAGACAAACAAGAGCGTAACTCACTGTAAGGGCCATCTTGCATTGATGCATAGCAATCCCTCCCAGACTACAGCCTGGGGAACACTTTATTTTTAAAGGTCTCGCACACAATAACTGAATCACAGTAGACATACATCTAGCCATATGTACCACTCATCTTTCCTTACCCAGAAAAATAAGAAAATCTTAAAAAGAGATGTAGAAAACCCCACAAAAAACAACTAATGCACAAGCACTGAATTAAGTATTGAAATTCCAGTGTTTATGTATTCCTTAGCCCATCCAGATGTGCTTTCATCTCCTCCATTCACTCACACATCAAGATTGCAGCACAGCTCCAGGAAAACCCTCTGAGCTCTGGGATTCCTGCCCTTGATCCTGGGTGATGTAGGATTCATCACTAACTCCAGCTGCCACTGTTAGCTTTCCCCTGCTGCAATGGAGAGTGTCACTGCCAACCATCACAAAATCCATGCCATGTGGCAAAGTTCTGTGGTTCAGCAGGCTGACAGCCTGGGAGCCACAGTGGGCACAGCAAGGTGGCAGATATCAAAGGACAGAAAAGAAAGCAAGGTGGATGGGCCCATAGGGCTCTTCAAATGAGTTGGCAAGCAAATTTTAAAATCTGCACTTTAGAAAGCAAAAAACAAGAATAGTGCAGAGGAACCAATTTTGCCATAAGCTGCTCTTTACAAGCTGGAGGTAACAGCAGGAGGTTTCAGCCAGAGAGGCTCTGCAGCCCTGGTCAAACTGAGACCTCCTGCTTGCTCATGTGCCTCTCTGCCACTGGCACATGAAGGCTCTGAATGGCATGTACTGCATGTCAGGAGAGAGTCCCACATGCTCTGACAGCAGCTGTCTGAACCATTTTACAGCCATGTTACCATCAGGAGTTGGTGATTACTGGGATATCAACATTACAATATACACTCGACTCAACATTTGGAAGATATTTCAAATGGGGCCAGGATACCACTGGCATCACTTAGATCATCTGGCCAAGCCTAAATCTGCACTGGCCTGCATAAATAAATAAAAAAAAAATAAAAAGGGGTAAAAAAAGGAAAAAAAGAAAAGCAAGTTCATCTCTGAATCTGGAAAGTAGAAAAAGGCTAAAGATACAGAGCAGTGAAGCAACATTTATTTAAAATGTGTGACCCCACTAAAACTGAGGACCCTTTCTAGCTAGAAATCCAAGACAGAAAACAATAATGCCCACTAGCCAGCCAACAATCCAGGGTTTATCACTGGACCAACAAACAGCTAAACCGGTGTTTGTCCTAATGACAAGAGAATGGGAACACACAGCTTTTGCACTCTCTATCTTCTTGTCCTCAAAAGCTACGTGCTTTTGGGCTTCCCTAATATGATTTTAGAGTCTTTAATGTGTTGTCGGTTCACCAAAGAGCTTGGCATCATTACCACTATTCTAAGTCATGTCCTTGGGCTGCCTGTAAAAGTCAGCCTGTCTTCACTGCACTTATGGGCAGCCTGGTAAGAGGTTTCCAGTGCAGACTCCTATACAAGGTGCTTCAAGTCAAGCAGTGACATTATTGCTCCTGTTCCCCACTCTTCCACCCCTGTTCTTCCCTCCTTGGCTAAGGAGATGATGTTCTTTGGCAGAGCAAACTACACCAAATACATACAAACAACTACCAGACTGGAGTAAGAGTGCACAAGGCATCCATTTCTCAGCTGCACAATGACACAAGACCAAGTGAGCATCAGTGTCCTTCATCCCATCTCCTGGCCACCACAGGTAGGAGAGCCCAGCTCAGCAGGTGGACCTGAGTCCCCTGGTGCTGCAGTGAGCACTACACTGCACATGGTATCTCCTGGCCAATTAAGGTACAAACATGGTAATTTTTGTTTCTCTTGGGCATGTTTTCAGAGTTGTCCCCTTTGACTTCAGTATTTAATGGGCTGCAGCCCAGTTAATACATTTGTGCACACTCAAAGGCACACACACAACACACATAGAGTTGCTTACATATGGCTTTTCTCACAGTTCTGATAATCTGGGTAATTTATTCAGGTTGGCAAAGTTTGAGTGTTTTTCCATTTCCTCTGCAGAAGGGGAGCAATGTGATTGTTGCTGTGGTGATCCTTCCCTTAATATTTTTAGCCATAATCTGGCTTAAAGTCATGACTGGTTCTGGAAAGTATCATTTTATTAAGGCAAAATACCAAAACATTGGTGAATAGCCTTTTATTTTTCACACTGAATATTATATATAAATTAGTCCTTGAAATTCACATTTTCAGATGTAAACATGTAGATGTTCCTTTATCATAAACAGGCCTGGTTTCAGTCTTTCTTTTGCAACCTCCATTCTCCTTCATCCACTTGGACTAAAGCTGCACAGTCAGAACCTCTGCTCACCTGGGTTAGATTTTTTCAGGAGGGTACATACTCAGAAATATCAATGCTGACATTAAGAGTAGTTGCATGTGTAATCCCCCAGGCACAGGGCTTAAAAAAGCCACCTCCTTCCCTGTTAGTGAGGTTAACGACTGCTTTGCAGAAGGGGAGCAAGGCGATTTAATTTTTTATCTTCATTCAAGAGGTTGCAGAGCCAGCATTCCTCTCTGTGCTGAGAGGACAGCAAATGTCAGTTCCCTGCCTTCATTTATACCTTGATCAATGAAGCTGTTGGCAGAGAAAACTGTTACACACAGTGAGGAAAGAAGGACAAACCTTCTGCTATGGATGAAAATGGCTGATATTATTCCCATTTGTAGCATGGAGTGTAGACATATCCCTGCAGGGCTCTACCAAAGTAAGGGTGGTAGCACCACCCCAAAAAACCTAGAGCTCTGCCATTGCATGGCACAAAAGGAGGGTCCAGCCCTAAAGCATCATCCCCTTGTCTCCTTCCCTTCATTCTGAATAGCCAACGGAGTATCCTGGAAATGGCCGTGTTTTTAAAGTTGCAAAACTGCTTTCAATTGGACTGCTTTCCAATAACCTGTTTTGTATTGAGTTATCCCATGGGATTAATCATGGCAAAGGATGCCATGCAGTATAGATGAAAATAAACTCAGCAGGGCCAATGGAAAACTGTCCTCTCATTTAGTTGTAGTTTTCTGAAAATTATCATTTGAAATGAAATTTTGTTTGTTATTTAAAATCCAGGATCAATCATTCGGGGACGTAGAAAATTCTATTTCTTCATTTTTTACCTCCTATGGATGTTTTCCAGCATTGAAAACAATTTCCAGATTATTATGTTTGAGGTGGGGAAAAACAAGGAGCTGTTGATTTTTCATTCAGGCAAAGGAAAAGTGACATCCCAAAAGATTATATAATTTCCATCACTGCAATTAAATGTGTTTGGTGTATCTGAATAAACCAGATTCAGATTTTTGTTCTTAAAATGCACTAACAGAAGCTACCACAAAATTTTTTTTTCACAATGGGATTGCAAATATAAAACCATATATTTTCTACATTTTAATATGAAAAACTTCTAGAATGACAAGTAAAGAAACTATTTAACAAACAGATGTATATATACATACATTTACTATGAACTGCGTTAAATATAATGAGAAAACACCACACCATGAATATGCCCACGTCTTTCATTTTTCACTGCTTTTCTAAAAATTTGAAGATTTTTAGTACTTCAGCTGCAAGTTGTGCCTCCCAATAAAGCAATTCAATCCTCCATGAGTCTTAACACTCCCTGGATAGACTCTGGTAGTTTCAGCAGTCTGCTGATGCAGCAAATTACCTCAAAGGTGCAAAAAACCCACCTGTGCCACACTGGTGAAATTAGGGACTGCTTCCTACCACCCCTCTAACACTTTCCCACCATTACCAGCCTGGTGAGGGCACTTGGGTTCTGCCATCCCACTGATCACATTAGACACTCATGTGGCTAGATTGCACCCTGCATGATATTTTAGGGACACTGGATCCTACAGAGTGGCTGAACAGTGACACTGTGCTTGTGCTCATCTGTACAATGCCAGCAAACCTCCCACATCTGCAGCTGGCATTAGGGCACTCCTCACCAATTCCCTCACCAGACCACACAGGGCACCACAAAACTTGGGATATTCATCATGCACTGGCATGGGAAGGGCAGGGATTGACAGCTAAGTTGCTTTCACCTTGGCCCATTTAATTCCCTGTCACCCACTGTGGTGCCACCACAACCAGAGTAACCTGCAGGAATCCATACTGTGTTCATGGGTATGTTTGTCCACACTATACCATAGGAATGAAAGAATTCTGCAAAGAAATTAAGGGACAGCCCTGGGAGCTGGGCATGCAGGGTCAGCTGAACCTCTTTTATGGGTCATTTTAAGAGATTTCTCTCCTTTAAGAGATTTCTCTCCACAGACCCACCATAACTTAAATCCAGTCCCACTGTAAGAGAAACAAAACCAAGACTATTGGATGGAGCTCTGCCTGCCTAGAGCTCCTTTGACACCTTTCATTAGCCATAAATGCCAGGTTCTGCTTTCCGTGCTCAGCCAAAGGTGCTGGATTTTTGGCTCATTTCCCAAGGATGCACCAAGCCTGACCTAAGTGCAGCTTCACAGGACCAGACTGAGCCTTCAAAGTCCTGCTTTGCCACACTCAGCTTCATTTCCATGCAAAGTCTTTGCATTGAGGCAACCTTCGACCACATACTCCAAGCAATTAGAAGATTTCCTGCCTGCTGGAAGGCAGCCTTATTGTGAGTGTATATCACAACATAGCTTTTTATGCGTTATTCCACACTTGGATTGCTGCTTTTGTTGCAGGGGGCTGAGCTACAGCCCCTGCAGAAGCTATGAATGGTGCATTTGGAAGCAGAAAGTAGGTTTCTGTGCTATTTCTGAAGCTCTGCAATTCACTTCCTGCCTCGCACGTGGACCAGGGTTTTGCTTAGATGCAAAGCTGAGACTGAGCTCTCAGTCACAATATACTTCTCTTTTTCCCATTTTAGAAAAGGGATTCGTGTCTGTAAAGGATGCACTCAGCTCAAAACCCTGTAGCCTTAACTGCCTTGACTCTGGGGTGAAACATCAAAGAGAGATGAAGGCATGTGACAGAATTAAGCCTGTGCTACAAAACAAGACTAATTTATGTCCTAATCCCAGCCTTGCTGAAGTTCAAGCAGCAGTCTCCTTTTCTATACTGGACCTGGAATAAAATCCCCACAGAGCCTGACAAGAAGTTGTGCAGGTAAAAACAAGCTGATTTTTTCAACAGTGTATTTCCTAGCAATTTCAATGATTCCTGCTGACAGTTCAGTTTTAAGGACCAAATTCTCAGACAATAACTCATGACCTAATTCTGCAGCCAAGACTACAGTTCACAGACAATTTTCCCATACATCCCTCAGCAATTTTGGAGAGAAAGGATGCTAAAAGAAGCCCGTAGTAAGCACAAAAGACAAAACCAGTTAACCGGATATCTAAACAAGATAAACTCTAGTACTGAATACAGATTTTCAGCAGCAGTTTTTGCAAACCCATAGAGGGGAACTTAGTGGTTCCAAAGGCAAGGTAGGTAAGAAGTTGGAGGGTCTTAACTAGGTACTGCATTGCCACACACCCCCTGCTCTACTCCACTCTGTGTGAAATGAAGGCAGAAGGTAATTCTCAGTTAAAACCAAACTGAATGCATTCCCTCTTTGCTACCAAAAGGTATTAAGATGTTTAGGTATCTTTAGTCAAATCCATGTTATAAAGAAAAGAGAAAGTGCTCAATTTTTAAAGAAAGATTAAAAAAAACCACTCCAAAAAAGGCAGCAAGACCCAGATATTTACTGTCTCATCTCCAGAGCTTAATTTTCAATGAGCTTTGTGGCTTGGCTACTTAGTCTACACTCTGCTATTTTAAAATCATGATTAATTTTTCCAGCTCCTTAAAACACAGGCTAAATTTTAATAATCACAGCTGCTCAACACTATAGCTTGGTAAAGTGTATTTAATTTTTGAGACCCTAACTTCAAGCCTCTATCACTAGGTACCTTTAAGGAGGGGTTCGACAGACCTCTGTTAGGGATGATGTTGATATAGTTGCAGTTGCCTTCAGAAGGAAAGGTGGTTTAATGATCTTTTAAGGTCCTCTTCAGAGCTAATTTTCTGTGAGTCCAATCACAACTCAACCCAATTGCAGTAATTCAGGTGAAAGTTACCCCATCACAGAGGTTCTCTGCTCCCCACTCCAGATTCTCTTCCATTTCTACTTTAATAAATCCTTTCTCTGTAGTGTAGTTTGGCCATAAGAAAAGTAGGAAGCATTTCTTTGAGAAACTACCCCTAGACCAAGCAGACAACTTGAAGATGACAGATAAAGAACCATCAAAAAACTAGGGAATTCCATACTGTGAGGAGAGAGGTAACACAGAGTTTCTCACTGGGGTTTCACAGTCACAGGCTCTGGGTTTCTCCACCAGCAGGCAGCTTGGCAGGGAAGTTTGATCTGGGTAGAAGACTGCATTTCTATCAAGTTAGTTGCAGTACCTGAGATACAGGTAACATTTGCTCCAGCACAAAATTTGTCATTCTCATTTCCAACCTTAGACAGTCTTTGGACATTTAAACCATACCTGAAGACATGTGAATGGAATTTATGGCACCAGTGCTCTGCAATGTGTGCCCATGATATCTGTAAAAGACTCCTGGGGACATTCCTATTACTGTCAGAGCCTCATCTAAAGGAATGTGAGCCTTGGCCCCCTAACATTTCTGAGAGACTTTTTGAGGTAGGTCCCATAAAAACGATGAAGCAGTTCACAACCCACATGTGCCTATTTTTGAAGCATAAAATATTCCAGTTTCCTGGTGTATTCTCCATAATTTTTATCTTCTGTGCTGTTTTCCTTTTTTTTTTTTTGCTTTTCTTATTTCCATTCACTCACCACTTCAGTAAAGATCAAAAGTCACTATATTGTTCTGTTTGATGGATCAAATCCCCCTAGAATAATCTTTGCAATGGCATGCATATCTGCAGATGTATTTTTCTGGAAAAAGATAAAAAAGCGTTTGAATATTGTTCAGAATATTATAATATTTTGTCTGTTCATTTTTAATTGCCTCTAGAGTGAAGTTTTAGGCTTTTTACTTGAACACAAAGATTTCTTTTATGCTTGAGATTCAAATTAGCAGTGAGTGAACCAATTCTGTAAAAAGAAGAGGAGAGGGGCTGAACATTTCACCCTCCATCAGAAAATAGTGCACCCACAGTGAGCTACAGAGGATCTGTGCCTTGAGCTGGTACCCCCCATCTTCTCACCATTGGGTCCAGTGCCTTGGTGCAGACCCAAGCCTACCCAGCCCCATGTGAGACTCCCACGCCACTGCTCTGGCCCTGGGAGAGACTTTGGAGACCAGCACAGAAGCTTTAAACCTCCTACGCTCAAATTGAGTGTTTCCTTTTGCTTCTTTGCCAAAAACATCTGACAGGACCTCAGTGGCACTCTTTTACAGATCCTGTTTCCAGAGCAGGGCTGTGCAGAGTGGCAAGCCATGGTAGCAGGCAGCTGAAGCCCTTCAGGTGCCAGTGTTTGTCCCCAGAAAGGAGTACAGGCATGAGAGGTGGGAGGAGAGCACTTGGCCTGAGTGGAGTCACCAGAGTTTCAGCAAACAGAGTGAACTGGAACAGGACACTTGGTTTGTGGCTTGTTGTCCACTACTGAGAGAAGGAACAGATTTAGGAAGGAGCTCCTTGGCTAGAGAGGGAGAAGAGCACAAGGTTATCAGAAACATGTGGATGTCAGGGAACCATCTGGACCTCTTTTTGCATTTTGCAGCCAATCTCCAAATATTTAGTGGAAAGCTGCTCCCCGTGGTTTGTGGATCCTTACAGGGGAAAGAGTAACACACAGTTAGAAGTATGTTTCATAATACTGTATTATTGACAAACACTGACTGGGAAAGGATGAAAGTTGGCGCTGGTTTTAAGTGATTTTGGTTTATATTTCAGTTCTCTAAAAATAACTGTGCCTGACTGCAACTGAAGGCCAGATATAAGAGGCTCAAAACCTTAATGTCTGCCTCTAAAATAAAACAAACCAGAAGTAGTAATTTGATTTCAGTTCCCTCCGTTAAAATCCTCTGACTTCAATTGCCTTTGACTTTGATAAAATGAAGGGTCTGATTCCCCACCCTTGCCTGTACACAATCCAAGGGACAGAACTGAATACGATGGCATTTTTCCAAATGTATATGAACACCAACTAAATCTGTCTGTGTGACCTCAGAAAGAGTTTCCCTTAGTGGTGCATCTGTTCTGTAACCTGCTAGGGGGAACAGCAAATCTCTCTTCACTCTTTGGGTACAGCATATCCATTACACAGCCCCAGACAGATGCCTGTGATAGCACTGTGACAAAACTGTACTATAGAGAAGGTGTCAGAGATAGGAAAGGGGCAGTGGAGAACAACAATTTTTCTTCTGGCAGATGTAATGTCAGGACTGAGCTTTCCTTGCCCAAAGAAGGATCAACAAACAATACACAGCTGCCCTCCTACAAACTTTGTCCTTTGGGGCAGAGCAGGGTGGGAGCCAGCCCATGTCCAGTTCTTCTGCCATCCTCCTGCCAGCATAGCTTTTTTAATTGATAAAGTCCTAATGTGCTTTGTACCCAGACTCCATTGCAAAGGCTCAGTGCCATTTATGAGCATCATTTCATCAAGGATTTTGTCCATCTATGCTGAGAAAACAAATGCCACAATCCCTTAAGGAGGTCAGTTTCAATCTGATGAGATACACCAATGATGCTGCACTAACACACAGCCCTCCTTTTATAAGACCCTTGGTGTTGACAGAACATTGCCTGGTTTACACTAAGATGACAGTCTCTCAGTTCATTTCTTAGGTACCACATAATTCTTCTGTTTGAAAATATTCTGTGATTTCTCTGGGTAGGGTTTTAATGCAAGCATGTGCCCCTGCCTATTGCTTTTGTTCCAGTGTGAGGTGTTAGGTTTTTCCTAGCATATCACTAGTCACACTACAAAACAATCTCACATATCCCATCCTAAAGGTTGCAGTATTTTAATGCTGTTTGAAGTCACTGTGCCTGTAATGCTGTGCCTCCAAGGGTCTGCTAATGGATAGTAACCTCTGCATCATTTTCTAAACTGCAGTTAGGAAAAAAAAGACATTACACATGAAGTGTCATTGTTGTGAGTTGGATTTATAGCACTTAAAGAACTGAATGGACTGGCAATGTGACATACTTAGATTCAGATGTTAACTTCTCATGAAATTAAGTACTTTTCATTGAGTGTTGAAACTGAACCTGGTTGTAGAAGAGCTCCTAATTGTATTCCAGTCTGACCAAACATTAAATTTTGTCAAACCAGGGGTTACTGGTTTTGCTGAAGATATAAAAAACCCCTGCTTTATACTAGAAGCTGCAACAGGTAACCCAATGGAGAGTTTCAGCCTAACATCTAATGAAGAATCTGGCCTTTACCATGAGGACAAGAGAATGTGAAGCTGCTGTGGCCCCATAACAGGCTCTGCCATTTAACAAAGCAGTTCTGGGAACTGCAGTCACATTCCTTGCCTTGGGATGCCCAGGTAGGTTGGGTGTTGATTCCCTTGAAGTTTTCAAAACATTGGGGGATCTCAATTACAACCCTTTACAGTGGGGAAAAACAAACAAACAAAACAAACAAAAGCAAACAAACAAAAACCCACAAAAACCAAAACGAAACAAACAAACACACAAAAAAACCCGCACACAAAAAAAAGAAAGATAAATCAAGTACATTTGGACTGAGATGAATTTGGTTTTGATAGAGAACAGAGTATAGTACGGTTCAGCTGCAAATAAAACCTAACTGCTCTTAACAGCATCCTGCAAAGCTGCTAAGGACCTATGCACGGACAGCAGGATCAATATAAGCCAAACTTGCATTTCATAGCTGAAATCAGAGCCACTTCACACTGACAAAATAATAAAACAGCAAAAGAACAATGAGACACACTGGCACATGTGTACATTTTCTAAAACCACACTTAATGAAGCTTTAGCAATGCAGGACTCAACCTCCCAGCTCAAAGTTTTATTGGCCATTATCTCACTGGATTTGGAACAGTGGCTCTGAATGCAGTAAAAGACATTCATTTTTCACAGTGTTTCCTCACATAACTGACAAATTTATTATAGTTATAAAAAAGGACACTATTTTGAAATCCTCAGAGTGTTTGACTTGTAATGGTGCCAAACATCTTTCTCTTTTCATTGGCACTGAGGGATCACTATGCCCAAATCAACCTCATCTACCTTTTCCACTCACATCAATGCAGCTGATGTTGGATCACCAGCCATTCGGTTCTGGTCCAAGGCAATGGTTTAGGCCCAGAGCAATCAGATATACTGAGAGGCTGTTTCCAAATTAAAGTGGAGACTGCTAGGCATCCCCAGCAAAGCTTCACACTGGCCTGTTTCAATATGGTGTGAACTCTGCAAATCTTGTGGCTACCTCAATTCTCAGAATGGGTAAGATTGGAAGGGACCACAATGGGACATGTTGTCCAAAATTCTCCCTGGTTGAGAAGTACAGACACTTCTTTCAGTTTGTAGAACGGTTGCAAAAGAAGATATATTCAAAAATTAAAAAGATAAAAAGCCTCACACGTGTTTCCTAAACTAATACACAAATTCTTCAGCAGGTTTGCACATCTTCCACCTCCACATGAAAAAAATGAACAAAATGGCAGCACAAGATGTTTTATTTAGGTGGTGTCTGCAGAGGTCACAGGCAAAAAATAAATTTAAAAAAATAAAATAAAAAAAAGGAGAGAAATTAACAGACCATCAAGGTACTTGGTCACCCAAATTCTGCTGCTCCCAGGGAGAACTGCTGTCCTCCCTTTATATCACAACCCTTGTGAAGAAAGCAAGAACTCAAAAACCCAGAGCAGAGACCTCCTGTTTCCTATTGGCCCTCCTCAGTTCTTTGGTCCTCAGCCTAATGACCTGGACAGCACATAATCCTGACATTTATCTTTGATATCTTATCTCTCTCACATGAAGTCACTTTGGGGACCTCATGTAAGGCATAAACATGATTCCCCTCAGAAGGGCATGCCTACATTTCCCTACTGGAGGAAGGCTTTTTCTGGAAGACTGGACTCCTTTTGTTCCATGACTTCCTCACTCTGCCATCTCTCATCTTGTCCACCCTTCTGGTCAGCACCAGCCTCTGTATCCTGCTTGCCCACAGCTCTCCTTTCTCTCAGAGACCCATCCTGGAGCTCCCTACATCCATTGACACCAAGGCAGTGGTCATTTATATAATCCTCTGCCAACCTTTTGGGTAACTCTTGCACCAGTTGCATCCCTGTCCTCTAGGACAGCCAAGCTTCAGCAGGCAGTGGTGTCCCAGCAAGTGTCATGAACCCAATCACATCCACAGATTACATTTGACATTATTGAGCCTGCAGTAAGGATTTTTCAGCTTTATTTTCAATCAGCTTCTTCTCACCCACCATCACTGTAGTCCTCACTGTTTTTTTTTGCTTTCTTTGTCATATTCAGACCCAGCTGCAGTGAGCTAGGATTGGGTTCTTCTACTCTCACCATGGCCAGCTAGGAGTTTGATATATCCTAAATCAAATCAGTTGTTTATGCTTTCCCTGCAGTAAATGGAGAGAGACAGGTCCAGAGGGCTGTTCATCCCACTGTATCCAGGTATGCCAGGAAGAAGGGGAATGTATGGTTTTATAAAGAGCAGATCAGGCAGCAAGCTCAATATTCACATGGCTACAGTTCAGCAGTGCCAACCTTACAGCACAAATAATCAAGATCAGAAAGACAGAGACTGACTGACTGATTAAGAGCTTCACTCCCCTGAAAGCCCAGATGTCCTCTCTGTCCCATTATCACTTTCAAGTTGAGGGGTGGGGATGGTGTTTTCTGGTATTCTCAGGCTGTGAAGATCTTAAGGACATATTCAACACCAGCCTGTGGGGTTGACATCAGTTCTGTGCAACACCATACTAAGTGCTAGGTTATCATTTGGGTCAACAGCCACAAATGTCTCTTTCAAACTTCTTTTCAGACTCTGCATCAAGGTTAAGCCTCGTTTGCCAGGATCTACATCACCCTCCATTTAAGGAAAGGAAAACAAAGGAAACTCTCCTTTGAAACTACTAACGATTGAAGCTTTTAATTCTTTTCCTGTTTGCCATTAATTTCTGCCCCTGTGAGTCTCAGAGCTTGCTGCTTTATCTTCTAAGGCTTAGAAGCCTTGTTTTCCTCAAGGACACCTTGGATTTATGAACATTTCTTCCTTTGTTCACCATGCCTTTCCAATTTTTTTTTCAGAATCAGGAACTCATTATAGCACCAGTTGATTCTCTCTCCTTGCCAAGTGAACCTTGAGTATGGAAAATGAATGATTTCTGTATGCAGGGAATCCTTTCTTGATAATTTTCCAATAGAGAATGTCTATTATAAGACAGAAATCTCTGTATATTCTTACAAAAACATAACATTAATAAAAAGAGATAAATCTAGACTGAACCTCAATTTCCCTACCCTGATCTTCAAAACAACTAAATAAAAATTATATGGTAACTTCACTGAGTGAAAAGATTGTCTCCTTTGCAAATCAACAAATTCACCTTTTCTCAATCCAGGTTCTCCTTAGTAGTCTCATACAAACTTTCCTCCTCACCATGATTCTTCTCTCTCTGCTTATTGTCATTAGGAGTCCTATTCTTACCAGCCATTCAAATGGAAATCTTAAAGACTTTACTGGTTCCCCACAATTTTTCTTTATGACCTTGTTTCTGAGTCCAACCTAAGCAACACACAGTCAATTCAGGGGCTGCATATCCTTACTGAGTACTATTTACAAACACTAAATGATGCAATCTCTTATCCTGGTTTCACAAGTCTGCATAAATGGATAACCCTTCAGTTGAGGATATATCCTGAAAATGGAGTTAAAATGTTATTTCAGGTCCCTTAATTCCCCTTGCCAATTTGCACAGGCAAACATTGTCCAAAACACTGTTCAAAATAATAACAACAACACTCAAATAAATCAATAAGTGCCTCACTGGCTAGGCAAACATGAGAGAGAGTCTGACAGATCACCAAATATGTTGTCAGACTATCCGTGCTGGCAAGGAAAGAGTAAGTGCTGCAATAATGAACCAATGCCAGGTTGAGTTACTCTATGTGGTCGTTCCCAAAAACATGCAGTCACTCGTGAAGTGAACAAAAGAAAGGCACCTTGTGCACTCAGTGATGTGCTGAGGAAGGCAACAGCAGAACCAAGGGCAGAGAGAATGATGGGATCCCACTTGGCCAAAAACACCATGATGATTTCCCTGTTTGTGTCTCCTCTTGAGTGTTCTTGGAGGTGATGAGGAGGTGCAGGATGGTTACAACTTTCCTGACAAGCTGAGCTCAAGCCTGAGTTCACATAATTTATGAGAGCTAATACTCACAGTCCAAAAAAAGCTACACAAAGAACAAGGTCTGGACACCTCCTCTTGCCCCCTCCCGGAGCTCTCCTTCTAAGTCACAACATCAATATTAAGTCAAAAGTTAAGAGAAACAAACAAACTCACATCAGTTTCAAAGACCTGAAGACAGAAAAGCTGGGGAGGAAGTTGCCAACCCTGGAAAAGAGGCAGCCTAGATGGAATTTAATTCTAAAAAGTAGAGCATAATATATTGATCTGATCTTTGCCAGAATAAAATATTCATCATAAGACCCTTCCCTCACACCAACCACAACCATTATAATGATAAAAACCCTAGGAAGACAATAAAGTCGTCTCACAGAAGAAGAAAGAAAATATACCAGGGAGATACAGGACACCATTTATCCAAAATCTGTTTTCTTAAAATATTTTGCCACAGATAAAAGCTTAAATTAAACTTTTTTTTCATTTGCTAGAGTTTTACTTCCTTTTCTTGGGCAAATGTGTATAAGTCAGAGAGGAAAAGGGCCAGGAACAGTTACTTGCAGATTTGCAGGAACCTTTTAGTTGTGCATTGCAGGACCCAAGCTACTATGTGAAGGTGATGTCCTAGCTGGGGTCACTACACAATAAATCATAGAGAATTCTAGTAAATTAATATTTCCTGGATCTCCCCCTGTCCTGTGTCTAGTCATCTATATCTCCAAGATTAACAGGACAACACATCACAATTCTACAAGTAACTCTGAATAGCAGCAGGTTATAAATCAACCTGAGGAAGCTGCTCTTCTACTTGCTCTAAATGAGTTGCCTGCCCTACAATCCAGGAAACATGACTTTTTCACAGTTTCTTCTCCCATCCTGCAAACATAATAAGAGCTCTTTCACCAAGAATACAGGAGAATTTCAGGGTTTTTTTCAGAGGCAGAAATGACTTAGCCAAAGCCCTGGATAATCATGAGGCTTTCATTTAGGGTTATGAGATTGTTTACATTTTTCTGTGATTTTGTGGTCACTTTTTAACTCTAAAAGCTAGAACTTCTAACTAAAGCATTTATTTTTATGGACAAATGAAAACAGTTCCAAGATATTTTCCAAATCTGTCTAAAATAGTGCTCAATACCTTCTACCGGGTTATGTCCTTGCAAAATCCACATAGCTTGTAAGCCATACAACTGGCAAAGCCACAGCCCAAAAAATATGTATAACCCCACAGTGACCACAGCACCATGAAGTCCTTAAGTGACTGAGCCTGTTTGCATGCACATACACCCACTGGACAAAAATACTCCAGCATCAATACTCCTTCCAGACAGACCACATATGAATGCATGGCTGGTGACTAATACACAGTGGCCATGTGGTGGTTTCTCTGCCCAGAGCCCTCCTGAGAAATGCCCATGTCCCTCAGTGGAGCCACTGAGGTAAAAATACAGAGCACTCAAGAGCTATGAGGTCATGGAGAGACATTCTTCAGTGGCTCCTCACAGAGGAGCCCTTCAATAGGACTGTAAAGCACAGAAGAGACCTACAAATACAGCACCCAAGAAGAGGCTGGAGATGCTGCAGGGTATTAAGGGAGGCACAAGGTCAACAATATATCAGCAGTGTAGTAGTAAAGGGTATTATGAAGGAATTCATGGAAGGATGGCAGAGTTTAAACAGTGAAAATGCAAAAAAATAATAAAAAAAGCTCAACAGTAGCAGTTTGGGGAAACCAGTGATGGCATGGCCATGGGGCAACTGAGACATGCAGTTTTCTATAGCTCTTAAAGTAGATAAAATCTTTTGGTTTACATGTGTTCCCAAGCCTTCATTTACACAAGTTCTCAAAAGCATTTCTGTGGTGTTGTTTTTTTCCCAAATTAAAGCTGAGTAAGGATTTGGCCTAGATGAATTTGCAATAAAAGAACCATCAAACTACAAAAGGAGAAACCACTTTTGGAAGGATGCACAAGGACCATCAATACTGCTGCCAAGGTAAAAAAGATATTTCAAATACACTGGATAAAAATTAAATAGGATTTTAGTTGTTGCCATTTCAGCATGATGCAGTCCAGTATTCCCAGAAAAGTATATAATCCAGATCTGATTATCATGCTCCCAGGGTAGGAGTAGGGTCGAATACATCTCACAAGCAACACACCTTCCAACTATCTCTGCACTGGAAACAAGAATTGCTTTATATTTTATATTTATATAAAATAAATATAAATATATTTATAAATATAAATATATAAATATATTTATTTATATATTTTATATTTATATTTATTTATATAAAAGGAGTTTAATAAATATGAACCTGCCTTTAGCTCTCAAACTAGAAGTTAACTATTCATCAGGTGGATAGAGCTTGTTCTACAGAACTAAGGGAAGTCTTACAATAAGAGGGTATTTTCCTTACTGCCAAATTATTTAGCTCTCTCTACTTCTCCCTGGGTCCTTTGAGACATCATAAAAACCCTAGTATGTAGAGGGCAGGCAGAGGTCGACATCTGAGCTCAGGTTTTTTGTCTAGAAAGAGTTGCACCATTTTGTTCAGAGAAATGATGTTGTTTCACTAACACGGGACCAGTAACAACCAGTATTGAAAGAGCAACTTCATTGGGATCAAGAGTTATTAAGAGATTCATTTTGGCCTCTGAGCTACATGGCTGCTTCTAGACGAAAATTTTGGCTGCTGCTGTCTCTTTCTGATGTGAGGAAATCTGTAATAATCTGACCACACAAAGTGCTGGGTGCCATCAAATACAATGAAAGGAATCAGAGAGTAGGGTGTTTCTAAGATCTGGCTCTCCATAGCTATGCATGTCTCAAATGAAATTTTCTAGGTGGAAATTCCATTAGAAACCTTCTGCTTTGTGCTTATTTCCACCGCAAGGCTTATTGCTCAAGGGATAGACAAATCCAGTCAGCAGATCCAATCCAAACCTGGTTAGCCACAGCAGTAACCAATTATGAAGCAACTGAAATTTCCAGTGGAAATTTTTATCTAATTTCCAAAATCCATGAAAGAAACCCCTGACACGTATTTACAATGTTCAGATTTGCCTTCAAATGATCTCGTTTCAACATTCTGGATTTTTCTGCTTAGGTCTTCAGATCTGGAGTTTCTCACAGATCACCTTTATTAAAGCCAGATAGCCAGAATCAGAATTGAGAACCAGCTTCAGCAATGACAAAGCTCAACTGAATATTGACCTCAAGGCAACAAATTTTTCTGGTACAGCTAGACATTTGTGAAATGGGTGATTATGCAAGAGTTCTCAGAAGTCAGAGGAGGTTAAAGGAAAAACACTGAGGTATCTTCCAGAAAGACAACAACCCCACACCCTTGCTGGGATGCCAAACAAGAATTTTGACATCAAATAATACCTTCTTGTGTAGCTGGGCTAAAACTTTGCAATTTCTTCATCACCCATTGAGGGCTTTGACCTTTAGGATTTGGGAGAAGGAAACTGCAGGTAGGTGTGAGTGTGTGTGTGATGAAAGTGAGGAAAAGATGGAGGGATTCATTTTCAAGACAGAGAAAGACATAATGTTTCTTACTTCACATAACATTTTCTCTTCCAATAGCTACATTTCTCTCTGCTTGTTTTTATCATCAGCAGAATACTGAAATATCGCCACTTTGGCACTGACATCCTCTTCAGACTGGAGAGGTAATGGTGAAGGTGTTGCCCAAGATTTCAGCTCACCCCTTTGAATGCTTGTTATTCCAAGCTCCATTATCCATTTAGTTCTGAATATTTGTGCTTCTTCCATCTCCTCCCAACATGATTTTGTAAGTGTCTGCAAAATAAGTATCCCCAGCTGTGTCTGAGACATGTCAAGAAAGCGATGCGTAAAGCACAGGAGGTTTGGTCATGTTTTTGGGTATCTAAATGTTGGCTAAGAATAGTAACAAAATTGAAAGTCACCTTCAAGTCACCAAGCAGCTTAGATTCATGATTTTGTCTCCATCATGGCACTCCATCACTGGCAGGATAAAGAGTCCAAGTCTATTCAGCTGCTGCTCTCCTGCCTTTGAACAGCCAGGATTCCCTCTCCATACCTTTTCTATCTCTCCCCAAGGACTCCCCCTGTGAACTCTACAATCTGCTACGAGAGTATTTCACCAATTCCAATGTTTTTCTGGGGTACTTCCCTGAGTCCTACATCAGTGGTGCCTGGCAAGCCCTAACAGCTGCCATTCAGGCAAGGCTACGTTTGAAGGCTGCATCCCTTCAATTACCCTATTTCAGAGCAGGCAGAGACAGAGCCCTATCACAGATCCCCCGCATGCAACATGGTAGATTAACTGACCTGAGCTCCTCTTTCTCTTGGCTTCTAGTCAAACTCTGGCTCTGCTCATTTCAACTCTCTTTTGAGCTGCCACTGCCTCAAAGGGCGTCTCGCTGGCAGCAAAGTTCTCTTCAGTTGACACCTGAAGTCTGGTTCTCCGTTTTCCATCACAGTCTGAGAGGGCCTTTGAATCACTCCTTCCCTGCCAGAGGGTTGCAGACACGCCTGTGATTTTCCAACCGCAGGATGTTCTGAACAGAGAGATTTCAAAAGACACAGAGAAATAAGAAAGTGCTGATTCACAGGTACTCTACAGCAGAAAAAGTAGGAGTATTTCTTTAGCACGCTACTGAAACGTGTTTCTTTTACTTCAGGGTGAATGTACAATTTTAAATACAATATTATGCATCAATGCGTATGTTGCAAATTCCATTCTGATCTCCAGGGCTGTGGCTCTCTGGTCACCACTCTGATACAAGCCACAGCTCTAATTAGTCTGTGGAAGATCCTTTTTCTGTCCCTGATACCAGTGAGATCAAGTCCCAAACCAGGCTGGGTTGATAGACCCTCATCCTGAAAAGAAGTGCACTGGGGAAGTGGGTACAGGGTTTTAATTTTAAAGAGACTAATTCAGGACATTCCATTACCATACATCTAATGTTATCGATATCCTGCTACAATTTAGAAGTAAAAGCATACAGAACTAATAAAAAGCACTGTAAAAAAAAGAAGAAAGGGTATTTGGCACTGACATATCTAAATACTTTCATTCCTGTTACTTGAAAAGCAAAAAATTCTTGTTTTTTCAGGAAATAAACAATATTTGACTTTTCTTTTGAAATTCAGATAAATGTATTGGAAATAATGGGATTCCCTGTGGAATTGATATTTCAGTTCCTGAGAAACCTGGGGTTGAAGTTTTGGATTTCTGTTTTCTAATAAGATCAGGTACTATTTAGATAAGATATGGGATAATAAGTAACTTTTTCTGAAAAAAATAGATAATACAAGAAGAATTGAGCAATTTATAATGATTGTGAGGCCTTCTGAAGGAAACTGAATTTTATATATTAATCTCTAACCACAGTAACAGCAAAAAGCCAAAAATAACATAAACCCATTTTTATCCTTTCAACTGTTCAATTTTCAAGAAATATGGCCAAATTAACGCTACCCAGTTCTTTAGAATTAGCAAAAATAAGTTTTTGCAAAAATCTTGTTATAAAAATATTTCCTTTCACGATTTCACAAGCAGAACTTGAATTGAATAGTGAAATACTCCTTTTTAAGAGCTCCTCTTTTAAGGACCCTTTCAAATGGTCATCAGTCCTTCAAATTGAAAGAAAAAAAGGTTGAAGCTTATTTTTCTGTTTCTTGTTTTCATATATGTATATATAAAGAGGAGTGAGCAGGGCAAAAAAAGCAAGGGAAAATGGGATTTAAAAGAGTTTTTCAAATTCTTTTTTTAAGAGTGAGGCAATTTTTGAACTGATTCTCAATACAAATACCTGAATATGTAGAAAGGAAAACTTTTAAAAATAACCTCTTCTCTGTTTTATTAAAAAATCTACAGGCCAACATGTTGCATGAAAGAGCATGAGATACTTTTCACTTCTCCCTGTCAAATGCTTTTTTTAAATTTAAATATTTAAACCTCTGGAATATTAAGCAATGCAGTCTTGCACCTTATGATACTTGAATTTTTTGCCTCATCTTTGAAGCCTGTTTTTCTTCACTAAAAGGCCAAGAGATGCAAATTCTTTAAGGACAACTGTTTCCATTAACACAGTACCACTCGGTCAACCAGAGACCCCACCTTACAAAGGTGGCCTTAACAAATACCACTTGTAAGGATAATTTAGAGTCTCTTATTAACAGATCACAATAATAAATTCACCCTGTGTCTGTTGCTCTAATGTGTGTTTACAAGAGATATGAGAAAGATAACTCAAATTTGACCTATTACATAAACACATTTTCCTCACGTGGACCTCCAGGTATGATTGTTGTTGCCATTACAGACAGCACTGTTCAAAAGAGATGTTAGAAAAAGCACTTCAGTGGTCAGCACTGGGACTTCAGACTATTATCCTACTATCAGACTAAGAATTGACTTAGTGGTGCTTTTTAACCTACCTACAACTTTCTGGAAAAATAATAAATACTTCATTCAAGAAGAGGAATTGAATGGGATGTGCTCAGACATTTCAGATTCAAAATTGAAAAACGGCAATAAATGTGTTTTTAAATTTGTCTCCTCAGAGAAAATAGCTCTACTTCAAGTCTGCTCCTCTCAAAATGATTTATAACCTTCATGTTCAAGGATGCCAAGATCTTTAAAAGATTTGAGACTTGAATTAGAAACCAGCCACCATTGGATCATGGCTATTCCACGGGGCAATGCAACATGACATGGTTTGAAGATACACTCAGACCTTCCATTACTTAGAGATGCATTGCCATGGTGGAATAAGAGTTTGAGAAGGACAGTAATGGTTGTTTTGCTTCAGAGGTGAGTAAATGTTAGGATTGCAAAGGTATTTGCTTCTAACTTCTTCCAAAAGCACTGCAATCCACCTCGCATCTCTCATCCCCTGGAACTACCACTTGCATTCCAGTTACGAACTCTTTACACAGGAAATTCATAAGAGAGATTAGCAAAAAGTTCTCCCGAAGAGAATAACTCAGTTATTAGAATATACCAAATTGACCAATGAAAATGTTGCCAAAGAAAAATGCCAGCTCTGCAAAAAATCATCATCAAGGTTTCTTATGTGAGACTTCGTGACTTCTAGTGCAGAAGTTATGTGCTCATTTCCAAAGAATTGATCCAAGACAAAAGAGAACAGCAGAATAGGAACTTTAGCCCAACAAGCCATTCTTTATCTGAAGAGGATAAGGGATGTTGGTTTCTCCTTTGCTACCATGAGAAGTATCACCACTGCAAGTGAACTGAAAAGTAGCACTGGAATGAAAACCACTTTTTCACCCAGCTATAACATATTTAAATATGTGATGAGTATAATTACAGATATGACTCAAAGACTGCCAATACAAAGAGTTTTTTGCAAAAGTTTAAAGCGAAGACCTTGTAACATCCAGCACAGGCCTCAGGTTGAAAGAAAGCTTCAGACTGGGGAAATTCACATCACTGACTCCTCGTAATTAGATACCTTGAGAATGAGACCTGGATTTGTGAGTCCTGTGATTCGAAGATCTGAATACAAAAGAAGTAGATCCTGATATACTGAAGGACAAAAATCCCTCTTGTCATTTAGGCTTCATTTTTGTAAGCTCTGTTTAAGTCTTTAAGTTGTTGGCTGAACTTCATTCTGACTTGTGAAGGACCAAGGGAGACACTGATGTGGTGAGAATCTAGCGGGCCCTATAACAAAAAACTCCTTAATTAATCAATCACCTCTTTCCATTCTGCTCATTTCCATCTTCTGTAACTCTTTTTTTTCCATGGTTTACTTGCCTTAAAGACTTGATGTACTTTCAAAGTTCCCTAGCAGCTACATTTTCCTTTCCTCTCTTCTGTAATGTATTTACCTCAGCTAATAGTGCCAAAACAGACACCAAGAGAAAAAGAGCATTAATGCAGTAGCAAGTCATGAAGCTGAGTCAAAACTGCAGGTGCTAGGGTCATCCTCCTCCAGCAGAGATGATTAGCCAGAAAGTCCCCCAAATAAAGGCATTTTCTGTTCCCCCATCAACTTTTTGAACATATTATCAAAAGAGGTTGTAATTCAGCCCTGAGGGTATTGACTTCTCTAACTAGAAATCCTCACATTGTTAATGTGCTAATTATGTGCTCCATTATAACAGCAATAAAATAATTTGCCTTCACAGTATTTTAGCATAATGTCATTTTGGGAAGGGAAGCTGGATAACCAAAATGGGAATTTGAACATGACTTGAGGCTTACCATAACAGAGAGAATTAGAAGATAGTATATGTTTCATAAAGGAAAATCTCTCTCTCCAAACATCTAACTTATCAATATACTTCAGCACAAGCTACAGATTCATATTAAGACCCAAACCACATGTGTGTTTGGAAAGACAAGGCAGTATATCCTCTCTTAAAATTCACCCCTTTCCTCACAAAAATAGCATAAAGTGTTTCTGAGATACTGCAATAGTCCAACTGCTGAAAACTCCAGCACAGCAGATTAAAAGCAAAGCCATGCAGAGACAGCAATGTGTTGTACCACCCAAGGAGATCTTGGGTACACATCAAATGAGCCCGACCTTCAGTGTGTGGGTGTGCTGAGATTTTAAAGAGGTTTCCAGTCAAGGAAAAAGAGGAGCCTCCATTTAAGCTAAGTACCACATCCTACATGTGTTAAACAAGGCAAATTCCCAGATTTCAAGGAGCCTGCCTAAGAAACAGTTAAGGTATTTCAACAGATCAAATCCTCTCTCCGTGCTGCATTTAAAACACAACTAGCTGGGAGACTGATCTCTGCTCTGCTCGTTGTTCTTGATATCAGTAGAATGCAGCACAGCAGAGAGACTACAGGGTGGAAAAACAAAGTGATACAGGAAACCAGACATTACTTGCAGTGCTGAAAGCAATTTTGCTCGTAGAATCAGAGAATACCAACTTAGCATACTGCAAGAATCATCTGGTCCAACCTTTCTTGGCAAAAGCACGATCCAGACTAGCCAGCCCAGTACCCTGCCTAGCTGAGTCTTAAAAATGCCCAATACTGGGGAATTCACCACTTCCCTGTGAGATTATTCCAAGGGCTGTTTGGATCTCATTGTGAAAAAATTTTCCTCTTGAGTCCTATCAGAATCCTCCCAGGAGAAAGTTCTTCTCTTTTCTTTTCCATGTGACTCCTTGTAAATGGGAGTCTCCATCTTCTTTCTAGACACACTTTAAGTACTAGAGCGTCGTGATGAGGTCCACCTAAGCCTTCTTTTCCTGNAGAATACCAACTTAGCATACTGCAAGAATCATCTGGTCCAACCTTTCTTGGCAAAAGCACGATCCAGACTAGCCAGCCCAGTACCCTGCCAAGCTGAGTCTTAAAAATGCCCAACACTGGGGAATTCACCACTTCCCTGTGAGATTATTCCAAGGGCTGTTTGGATCTCATTGTGAAAAAATTTTCCTCTTGAGTCCTATCAGAATCCTCCCAGGAGAAAGTTCTTCTCTTTTCTTTTCCATGTGACTCCTTGTAAATGGGAGTCTCCATCTTCTTTCTAGACACACTTTAAGTACTAGAGCGTCGTGATGAGGTCCACCTAAGCCTTCTTTTCCTGAGGCTGAACAAACCCAGTTCTCTCTCAGCCTTTGCTCACGTGTCAGGCTGCTCAGACCTTTGGGCATCTTTTTGGCCTTTCTCTGGACCCTCTCCAGCCTGTCCACAGCTTTTGTTGCATAGTGGGCACCAAAATTGAGCACAGTATTGCAGGTGCAGCCTGACAAGCACTGAACAGAGTGCAATAATGACTTCTCTGTCTCTGCTGGTGATGCCCTTGTTGATGCAGCCCAGCATCCCACTGATTTTCTTTGCCACAGCAACACACTGCCCACTCATTTTGAGCTGCTTGTGCACCAGGACCCCCAGGTCCCCTTCTGTAGAGCTGTTCCCCAGGCTTTACTCATTTATTAAGCTCATGTAAGTCCTGGTGCTCTGAGAAACTTGACTTTTTGACATACAGCCAGAGCTCATGCCTAGGCTCTTGCTCACTTTCCTCTGTGGCCTCCCTGAGAGCCACCACGTCCACCCACTGTGCAGCAGCTGGTCCCAGTTCCTCTGGGTGCACAAGGGAATGCACAAACAGAGCAGGAAGCCAGACATGGAAATCCCCAGACCTGGCTTGCTGCCCTGTGGCAGCATGTTGATGTGCCAGCTGAGACACCACGCTGCTGCAAGGCAGGGAAAATCACCCTGTGTGCAACCCTTCCAGACCACGGGGAATCCCAGCCCTGCTGAGGAGACAAGTGGCAAACATGGATCTCAGCCTCATTTTTACACTGGGAGCAGGGAGAGCTTTATAGCCTTGTGCTACACTTAAAAAATAGGGGCACTGCTGACCTCAGACCCAAGAGCCATGAAGATGCTTGATGGAAATCTTGCCTTGTCTCAGGCCCATGTGAAAGATAAGAAGTGTAAGTGCTTTCAAGCCTTCATTGACATACAAGTAGGGATGTAACAAGCCTACCCATCTGTCAAAACTACCAACTTCTTTGCAAAACCATACTTTCTGAGTGCAAAATAAAGGCTATCTACTTCAGGAAGATTAGCCAAATGAGACTGATGTTCCAGGTTAGCACAGAGCTGTACTCATGTGATTTTAAAATAAAGCTGTTGGTCTGATGTGACAGAGACTCGGGGCCCTTTCCTCTAAGTACATATATGATCTTCTAAACAATGTTTTCTGGTTCTCATTCATGATTAACCAATGTGCCTGATCCAAAATACCAGTCAGGAAATATTTGTGGACAAAACTTATCTGACTCCTGAACAATCACTTGACAGACATTACGGGTCTGTTCAATGTCAGAATTTTTGCACTAATCTGTCTTCGGTCTCATTTTATCACACAGACTGAGATCAGCCATCAGCCCTTCTCTTGTCTGTTTCACTACACACACAACTGCTGGGTTTCTCTCTACCTCAAAGTCAAAGGCTGTAGACAACATCTGATTTATTGTCAGGAAGATGTAGTTTTCCACAAGCCGTGTTCAGATGGGAATCAAACCAGTGCTGAGCAACTTCATCATTCAGGCCCTCTCCCTCTCCCCATGTGGACAGCATGTTGCTGGGGTCTTGCAAATACACTAGAAAGAGAGGAGAAAGTCCCACTCTTGTAGCAGCTTCACCAACTCTTCCATTTCTCTGAGGGATTTTTCCCTCCAACTCACCACCCTGGCTGCCTTTATTTTCATAATATTAATAAATAAATTTATTTTTCATTGAGGTACCTCCCCATCCACTCCAGAAATGAGCGCTGTGCTAGCAAAAGGCTTGGTACTGTTTGCTGGACCCACACATTGAGCACAGGATAGTCCCTGAGAATGTCACCTCCTGCACCTGCTGCTCCACCAGGTGACTGACATCAGGACACACAACTGTGTCATAACTTCTGCAAGGATGTGCAGAAAAACTGCCCAGGGAGAAAAACCCTGAATTTAGAAAACAAAAAACGAAAAACTAATTGTACTTTTACCTGCTAATAACAATACACTACAATTCTCTGAATTGAGGCAACTGAGTAAAGAGTAGATTGTTGTATTTTAACAGCTGTAAAAAATAAGAGCTATTTAAAACCTTAGTCTAAATAGTTGCTTAGAGATGTAAAATATGGCACAAAAAATAAACTAATAGAAATTATATTTGTTGCTTTACATCTTCATTTAACACTTATTTGGAAACTTCCAAAAGTTTAGACTGTAATATGAATTTAAGCACCACTTAATGACTTGGCTCCAGCTGAATATATCCTCATTAGGTAAATGTGTCTTAATTTCTTCTGATTAAGCAACAGTCATTGCTCTTCTCCACTGTTATTTGAACCAGCTCCTAGAAAGGTCCCCAGTAAAGCAGTCATCCCAGCTAAGCATATTCCCCCCATATTGAACCCAGGGGGTTCAGACAGGATCTTTCCTTAATGTCCAGTAAATGTTTAATCTGATATTATGGTTATTTATTAAAAAATACCATGCTGCCAATTATAACATCCCACACCCAAAACAATGGCCACAGATAAAGCAAAAGAAACTCCAAAACCTTTGACATTATTCTGAGTAAAGACATTAGAATAGATCTTCTCAAGGCTGAGGAAGAGTTAATCTTCTCAAATCTTGTCAAAACCAGTAGGCAGATCCCTAGGAGGAGTTTGAAAATTTCAGACTTTACATCTTGTTGCTCTCACACAGGATAAGCCACAGACCATGAGGGATAGCTCACTGTCATGGACAGGAGCTCCTGCCAGCCCTTTATCCAGGAGGAGATGTGCTGCAGCTTCCACAACACTGCTATTTGACACAATGATATTACTCAACGTACAAGTTAAATATGGGTAATACACTATGGGATGAAGACCCTGTAATAAACTGTCCAAGGAAGGAAACACCTCCTTCTGCATTTCCAGAGTACAATGTAATTTACAATGACTGCTGCGAGTTCTCTGTGAGAATATTAATGTCTCCATTTCTCAGCCAGAAATATTAGAACCATTATTACCATCTGAGACTGTAGGCTACAGGCTGGAAAGAAAGGCGGTTCTCTGAAAAGGACATTATTTCCTATCTAGAAGCTAGGAAAAAAAATAAAGTAAGATTTGAACCCAGAATCTGCTTTACTAACATACACTAAAAGTAGGCACAGAAACAGCTGTTTAAGCAAAGCATAGCTAAACACAAACTGAGTCCTGGAACTATGCTTTTATCTTCTGCTTTAGTAAGATAATAATTTCAAATTCCCATTTGCTCCTGGGAAGCTTGGGCAACTTCATCAGCTAATACAAGGGGAGTTTATGTTTCTGTTCAGACATTTCTCTCAGTAAGCAGAATATTACCTCACAATTCAGACCACCTTTACATGATCTACTAGTGTGATAATGGCAAAGCATTTGGGAGCATCATCAGTAATAGTGTTCTGTGCCTCTACAGTGTCACTGTTGTGAAAGGTGACAATGAGATGTGCCTTCTGTGTGTCACGCAGAAACTCCATGCTACTGATGAACTTGGCCACAAATTCTTGCTAAGTGAAGAAGGATATTTTACTTTAGCTTTTTAATTTCAGCTGTAACCACACAGTCATAAAATGAGAGAACTTATCAGCCAACCACAGCAGCAGACCTCTGCTCTGAAGAAGGTTTGCTATCTTGGTAACTCATCCACCAGCTATACCATGAGAATTTGACAATCCCAACTATTTTAAAAAGAAAGGTGTTTTAATGAGGTTTTGTATTTTATTACGGATGCCAGCATACTCATGTGGTGACCTGCAAGCCCAGCATGAAAAGGGAATTTTTTAAGGTGACCCAAAAAAAAAAAAAAAAAAAAACAAAAAACCCTGAACAACAAATCCTAGAAATGAATGTGTCAAGTAAGAACTAAAACAAGTAAGTTTCATAAAAATTTTCAACAGAAATGTCTACAAAAGTACAAATAAACCATACAAACTTGAAATGAGAGGACCATCCCAGACCTAGAGCTAACTAATGTTTTACGTTACTGTGTTAATTTCTCTCTTCTATCAGTAAAGGACCATGCTGAGACAAAAAATGCTGGTCTGTCATATGACAAGATGCTAACACCTAATCAGGGAATTCTGGCCCCAAAGTAATCAGACATGAAAACAGGTATTTCTAGGACAAGCTAGAAGTACAGAGTGAGCCTGGAGTCTTGCTTGACCAAGGTGATAACCTGTAGAGTTCTGAGGAAGGAACTGGTGGAAGTAGGAAGCTGAGTGAAGCTCAGGGAAGTGTCAAATGTGTGCATGACCAAAGGCAGTCTGTACAGTATGATTCAAAGTGTCTCAGCCAAACTGTAATGGTTGATACAGCCTTGTATGAAGATACTGGGGTTTTCCAGAATTGCAAGAAGGCTCAGCTGACAACAAAAGAGAGATATTCTGGACATCTAAGATCTTTCCTGGAAGAATGGGTCACTTTGAGAGGCTGACAGCAGCTCTGCATGACAGACCCAAGCCATGGTGTTAACCAGGGAAGTAGAAGGGCACATGAACAGAGACTGTTGCAGACTCAAACTTTTCACTACCCAAGTTCTGTGTCAGCTGGACTTGGAGCTGGGTGGGGAATTTACATAACTCCCAGAGTGTGAGTAGAGAAGGTGGGCCTGTCAGTCCTAATTTATATAGGTGTGCCCTCAGACACCCTGCTTCATTCAGCATTTTACTCTCTGAATGTCAAAAAAAAAGTGCATTAGAGAAGCAGGGAATGCTGTGGTCATCTGTCCTTTAACTAAATGCATGTTCATAAATCATTCAGCTCTCGGAGGTACTTGGCTCCTGATTCTTACGTATGTCAAAACCCATCATAGCATTTTTGCAAGGGCAAAGGACCTTTCCTGTTGCTGATGACACAAATGCATAAAAAATGGTCTATGTACAAATAAGAACTTAGTCTACAGCTTTTTAAGGTCAGTCTTGGTTCCTGACCAGTGATGAATCACCAATTTTCACTTTAGCAGTTGAAATAGGGGAAAATTGATTTGTAATAGGTGATTATGGCTGTTCACAGCCATGCATTCAGAAGCTTGGGCAGAGGGTAAAGCTTCCCCAGGCAGAAGTATGGGGCATGTATTGTGAGTCCATCATTTCCAGGATGCAGAAATGCACCCAGGTAGAACTGCAAGCAACAGCACTGAAGCTCTGCAATGGGTCTGCACATCTGTAGGAGATACACACCAGGTTTCTACATGGCCCACCCACTGGTTAAAACTATTCTCTGTTTGCTGTACCTGGTTTTGCTCTAACCAGGAGTCCTTGAAGAAGTCTGAAGTCCATCAAGTCAGGGCAGAAAAATAAGACACAAGTGACAAACCTGAATGTAGGGTTCCATTAACCAAGGAATACATCTAAGCATTACTCTGAAAAGCCAACAGCCCAAACTGGGGAAAGGTAAAGAGGGAGGTTTTTACTTTTCTCTCCCTGAACTAATAATAGAATAGAAAACTTGCAGAAAGCCCATCTGCTTCAATGGTAAAATCAAGGTTCCCACCACTTGAAGTGGCTAAGGGCAGAAATAGCACATAATGAGCAAGAAATGAGAGTGTCTTAGAGAGTTTTTACCTCAAGCTGGCAGTATTTGGTGTTGCTGTGTTGAGGAGTCCTTATTTTCTCTCATATGGTGTAAGGTACTGATTATCAAATATGTTTAAAAGGACTAAAATTCAGAAGAGCACTACAACTAAGGTTTACCACCTTTTATGTTCCTCTTTAAAGTGTCCCTGCAGTGCAGAAGGTGACTTTGTAAATGCAGAATTTCTGTATGATATGCATTTCCCTTTTCTCTTTCATGTCAGCTTTGTTGCATTTTACACAGCTACACTTTTAGGCAACCCTCAGCACAGCCCTACCAGTGTGGCTTATAAAATCCAACCTAGAAATATGTATTTTTTTTTTCTCAGAAGTATTCTTACCTTCTTCAGAGACCATTTTGATAGCAGAAGGTAATTCCTAATTTGATGCCAAACAATTCAACTTATTTATGTACAAAAGATCAAGGATAGATTCTAAACAGTCAGCTGAGCAGAGCAGAAGGCTAAAGAAACATCTGGAATAAATGCTTCAGGAAAAAGAAGCCTACCCTGGTAATGACATTAACCTGAACAGCCAAAGGGACATTTTGCCTAAGCCTCAGGCTGTGAAATTTCATTTAGTTTTCCCTCACCGCTCTCATCACCTGTTTTCAAGGTTATGCTTGAAACCAGTTACCCAACTCCCACATTTGGGCTCACAAAAAACTGGAATGAATGACAGAAGCACTTAACCCCACCACATTTACAAAAGAGCCCACAGGGTTAGATACAATAAAAGCAGCTGTAATGATAAATCTCAGCTGAAATATTCAAAAGTGAATTGAGATACTTAATGACCATCTTTATTTTCTGTGAGCGCAGAGCATTTGCCTTAAGTAAAGCAGGCTCTTCTGAGAGCATAAGTTGAGCAATTGATATCACAGATGGTTTTTAACATGTTGGTCCATAGCCTGAAAAATGCAGTTTATATTTTTAAAACACGGACGTATCTAATGAACTTGTTTAAATATTAGGCAGAGCGGCAAACATGAGTTGGAAGTCACAGAAGGGAATGTGATAGGATACAGACATAGAAGCCCATGGTGAGAATGCATGATGAGCCAACTCACACATTTTAGGCCAAAATTTAGTATTGCCTAAACCCAGAGTTTTTATTTAATCCCTTAAAAAGATGCGCAAAGGTACAAATTTCACAGCTAGATCTAAAGTTGTGAGAAGGGATGAAATCCCACCAGATTTAGGGGGAAGCAGAATTTAATTTTCAGTCTGGGTTTCTCACAGATACAGGTACAGTAAATACATATGCACAGTTACATATTCATTTTTGACAACTTTAGCTGTACCTTAAAGCAGTAGGATGCTTTAAAAAATGCATTAAGCTTGACAGCTGGAAAAAATAATAATAATAAGGCTGATCTAACATTTCAGAGTACTGAAGACTTTTTTTCAACTTTAGAAAGATATCCAACTTCAGCCATGAGTGATCAAGACAATCATTGCCAAGAATGGAAAAGCTGGTAGACAAAAGCAGAGTGTTTTTCAAATATTGCTAGAGTGTTAAGATATTAACAATAGTTAACCCACATGCAAGGCTCAAACCTAGAAATATGGGCTGTGTAGTAATAACAGTATACTTTGGTTTAAACAGGACTTGGTGTTACCCCTCTCTGTGGGCTGGTAAATTAGTCACACTGTTCCAATATGGAACTACTTCTGGCCAGATAAAAAAAAAAAAGGTTCTTGCAAAACTGAGTTTTTTTGTCTTGTTGTCACTTGTGAAATCAGTGCTCTCCCACCCACTGTGAACTATGCCAGCCACATCACTCCTTCTGCTTCCAGGGAGTTTTACCCTCAAGGTCCCAGTGGTTTTTTGCTCCCCTGTGGGGCAATGCCACCAGGTTTTGCTGGTGCACAGTTAAGGCCCATCTCCAGAACAAAGGAATGTGCTGTGGCAGCACATCACAAAAGAGTTACTCATTCCCTGGGGCAAGTACCAAAAGGTCTTTATCTCAGGAGTTAGGTCTACCAGGACCAAACACTGTTGAGCAGGTTATTGCTTTACTCCACCACAAAGCAGAACAAGAGAACATCTTTAGCAGATTTGTCCCATCCCTCATCTGTTTGTCACAAAAGCTGAGCACAGGGTAGTACCCTTCAAATCTTCTGATGTTCAGACTGGAGATAAGAGAACCAGAGGCACGGTAGACAAAATTCAGAGAGACACAGCCTGAAAATGCACGCACACAGCCTTTACCTCAGGTGCACTCATTTCCAAGGCAAAATTTTCAATACCGAAGACACTAAACGCAAAACATGCTTTGAAAACAATCCTAAATAGCAACATTACATCACTGCAGCTATTCCTGGGCTGTGAGATGTAAAAAAAGATAAGAGGCAGAAATATCCCTATCAAACCTATTCATTAAAATGCCCTTTTTTTACCTCACCACGTTGTCCCACTTGGAACTCACAAAAACAGTGAGGTTGACAGGATTAGGACACTGCCTTGGACCATGACTACTTTGTTTGAGCAAACACCGAGCAGTGCTTGTTCCCTTTACCTCACACACAGTTTCTTGGCGTATGTCTTGAGTACAAGTCTGCTGCTTCACATAAGTGCAGAACAGGGGGAGACACATTGAAATGCTGCCATGCCATTTTCAGATCTCTAATCCATGTGAGACTCCCAAGACACAGGCTTTATGTTGGCCCTTTGGCCATCTGATTTCACATGCTACTGCCCCTGCATGTAGCCCACAGATGCCCTGAAGACATCAGCTCATGAAAAAGAGGCAAGTGAGTTGCTCCTTAGCCTGGTAATTGGCCTTCAGACTGTTCCAGTACCAAAGGAAATCACAGGTATATGCTAAAGGTATCCCACTTAACTCCTCAGAATGATATTCAAAACAGCACAAGTGACCAAGCCCACTAGTGGGCTTTTAAGATTTTTCATCAGATTTGGGGCAGATGGTATGGCTAGTTACTGAAGTTCCATGGGGGACAGCAACTTGCCACTGTATGGAAACAAAATTCTTTTCAGCCATGTAATCATAACCTAACAGGGTCATAAGAAGTGCTGACTGCTGGGAATGGCCAAAGCTCAAAGAGACTTTGCTCGTGTTCCCACAGGCAATGGCTCTGGGTATGCTTTGTGGGAGCAGCAAACAGAGATGGAGACAGCATTCCCTAAGCTACTGATCCCCCCCTGTCACTTCCAGCCTGGATTGAGTATGAATGGGTGAGGAAGCCACACCATTCACCAGAGAACTCGGTCCAATTGGAAAATTAGGTCTTATCTGTTTATGACTAGTAAGGTAGATTTTTTTCCCTAGAAACCACCTTCTGATGGTGGTCAAACCTCTTACTGCAGTCACCTGCATGAACTGATTTTAAACAGTTTATGGGTAATTTCCAGTGTCACTATGACACCTGGTCCCAGAGTTTGCTATTTACCAGGTCTTCAAAACACTTCTCTACATGTCTGTAACACGTATGCTCCAGTTCCACATTTCTGTTTTCTTTCAGTTGCCATCAAACAGCCCTTTCTCCACACCTCCAAAAAAATAAAAATAATAAAGCCAACCCCGCTTATCCTAAATGGCAACTTCATGCAAGGTTTCAACCCAAGGTTATTTTTTTCTACCAGTTGTTTCTATGAGAACAGATGGCGTTTGCAATGGTTGAGGATATATCCTATTTTTAAGTGTCATATGTTTTTACTCTTCTGCAGTGGACTTAGCAATCAGAGGAAAATGCCACAAGAGCTGGGCTTTTTACACGATATACAAACCACGCTGTCTCATGCCACTCAGGAAATTATCTCCTATTGCAAGTGCCCAGCAGCCAGGGTGCCTGTGCCCTCCCTTCTGGTGCAACATTTCCTGACAGTACTTGATAAGGAACAACCTGCATCCGGCGGTGCCAACTCAGCAGAACACTCAAACATTGACACAACAAAACTGGCAGTGAGAAAGTTCAGATTAAAGTTACATACCGTGCCATGATCTCTAGTGCATGGGAACAGGGAACAGTCATGTCTTTCACCACAAAACTCAAGATGATGAGAATGCCCATATGTTGCCTGATTTTCTTTTTGGTATTTTCTCTTGCACACATCATATTTTGACAAGGTAGCAGCTCCCCCAGAACAGGAGAAGCAATGAAAAATGGAGTCAGGAACTGACATGCTATTTAGGTTTGTTGTTTCGTATACTGCAAATTCATAGGAAAAAGTCAGCCTTACTTTGCAAGTAACTGCAAGCCCAGTCTGCCTCTATTTTGATCCATCTGCACAAGAGCCCACACTTATAATGGAAAGGCAACTAGGAAAGTCTGAGCTTGAGCTTTTAAACCCTGCCAGAGAGATCAGATCAAGTTTTGGACTGTGCTAGCATGGCTAAAGAGTACTGGGTCAAACCTGGCTTCTACCTAGCAGAGCAGATTTGCAAAAGCCTGCCTGGATGTATCTTAAGGTGGTACTTGCAAGTAGCCACATGAAGAGGGAAAAATGCTGTTGTGAATTCTTAAAAGGCATTCTAAACATTTAAGCACAGCCACAGTAACTCATTCACCAAGGAAACTCAATAGCTGACATCTATAAATCTCTGCCAAAGGCCTCTGGGATGCGTCTGCCACTGGTACCCAGGAGCACCTCCACTTTGGTTCATGCTCCTGAATAATTTCCATTCTGTTTCTCTGTCAGGCTGAGAGCTGAAGCTCAAAGGCAGTGCTGTCTAAGGCAGCTCTGGCTGACTCCCTCACTGCCACCCCCAAGGAACCTGAGCTGCAAAGGCTGGTGGCAGCAGCTTGAGGAAGCGATTGCAATGGGATGGACCCTGCTCAGAAAGACTGAAATTCAGGTGAAAAGAAACCTAAATCAGTCTGGGATCAGATTTAATGTGTGAATCCAAGCAAAGGAAGCTTTTCACATGTGTGCTTCACACCAAGTCGGTGGTGGGGTGGGAGCAGGAAATCTCTCAGTTTTCCACTAGTTCCAGCAACCAAGGTGTTCATGTAGGACACTGAAGACCAGGATTCTCCTTTCTAAAGAAACAGGAGCAGAATTTGGTCTTCTTAAGAGAATTTCTCACCTGCTAGACTATTTTGAAGTCAGAAGCTAGAAGGATTTTGAATCTCCATTGGTTCCTCTTCTCCCAATAAACTTGAGGTGTCTGTTCCCTGGCTGCTATGATAGTAAGTTGTCCTCACTCACTTTGGCCCATGAATAGGTACTATTTGCCAAACCCCCAAACTGATCTTCAGCTCTGTTTTCCTGTTGCATGGAACAATATGAGATTTTCAGATTTCTACCACATTTGGAAAACCAGAATGGAAACATTTCTGAGAAATTTACTGTTTGCTTACTTCTGCATAGTTTTAAATCAACGCTTCTTATAACAGAGAAGTCTCAGAAGGAAACAAAATAAGATGTATTCCTAGAAAGCTGAAGCTGCTTCTCCATAAATACCATAGGCAAAAATAATAAAACCTCTTGGGTACCCTTCCAACCAACTTATACAGTCCATTCCCTTAATGCCAAAGTTTAATGTTTCTGCCATTAGGCTGGGTCCTCAGAGTATGTCACAGTAAGTTTGAGTAAGCACATATGAGACTTGCTAGTAGGATAAATGGCCTTCTGGTCTCACACACACTTATTTTCTTGCTATTTTTCTACAGCACTTAAAACAGCCAGTCTTGCCAGGTACTGATCTCCATAGTAGTGCCATTTTGTAGCACATTGCTTTGAATTTATGAGGCTACTTGTCAAGGAGGGTGCTCGAGTTCAGGAATAAAGTCAGTCTTAAGAAATCACATAACCACGGATTGCGAAAAACTGAACAAAACACCCCATTTTCAGGCAACCTGCAGGAGCTGGTTCCTTCCCTTCAGAAAGGCCAAGTGCATGGTCCAAAACCCTCAGTTCAAAGAAATAACCTGTTGCAAATTCTATCTTCCAAAAGCCAGGAGATGCTTGTGCAAACCCTAGTTCTTTGCCATGGATTGTATACTCCAGGGTCCAATGTTTGGTTATAGAGTGTTTTCCCAAAGTTTCCAGACTCCTTCAGTATATCGGATAAATTCAGCTTTAGACACAAAAGGGGCATGTTACAGTGGACTCTGGTCTGATAGGGCTCACAGTCACAGAAGTTGGGAGATGTGTGGTGTTTCCCTTCCATGATAAACCTGGAGACAAGGTAGCCCTCCAAATGAAAGGTATCACTGACTGCTTTCCTGCATGCCCACACAGGACCTGGAAAGCTTCATAGGATAGAGCAAGAGACCCTCTTTTTGCCCTAAATGTCCTCCTGCATGGTCATTAGGAGAGTGTGGCAGAAGAAAGGAAAAACCACCCATGTGCCAGGTCCTGTGTATGGAAACCTCTGGGGCTGCGAAAGGAGTCCACAGGGAGGATATAGAAATGCTTTAGGTTTTGCAGAGACACCTCACTTGTTCAAGCCCTGAGGTCCTTGCTCTCAAACTGAGTAGTGGAGAGAGTGGCTGACAGTAAAAAATGCCCACATGGTCAACATCAAAGAGGGGTACAGCCAAAACTCCTGCCTCAGGGATGAGCTGTGATTCCAACAGTGAGTTGGACAAAGAGCCTGAGCAGTTTCCCAGATTTCCTTGAAAGGGTAGGTTTGTAGCAGTGGCAAATCTGTGTCACCTTGGAAAACAAGATTTTCACCCTTCTCTGGGCACAGCTTTCCTATATCATTGAGTTGCCCAAAAGTCTTTCCAATTCAGCATCCTCAATGTACCCATGTTTCATTTTCCAGGTGCCCATTTTGGGACATTTGGTACATGGATAATGCATAAGAATTCCCATCTTCCATTGAAGGTCAAAGTGAGCTGTGCTTTAAATGTGAATACAAGAGAAAAAAAATGGTGAGTCCCTTGGTCCCCATTATCCCAGATACAGAATCAAAAATTAGTGGACACATGAGGCAGCAACAGCTTTAACATCTGCATCTCACAGGCTCGTGTACAAGGTGGAGCTAAGACCACCTCACCTCCCTGGAGTGCCAGCTGTGGGCAGAAACCCACTTAT
This sequence comes from Campylorhamphus procurvoides, assembly GCA_013396655.1. Taxonomy (NCBI): domain Eukaryota; kingdom Metazoa; phylum Chordata; class Aves; order Passeriformes; family Dendrocolaptidae; genus Campylorhamphus; species Campylorhamphus procurvoides. The sequence continues at coordinate 696,354 of WBMV01002325.1, read as the reverse complement.
GTTCATGAACAAACTATGGTCAGAGCAATTGCAGACCCTGAGGAAGGCCTGTATTCAGTGCAGGGTTCAGAGGATGGGTATGAAATAATGTGAGGGAAAATAAAAAGAAATGAAAAAGCACCATCCAACCTGACTGAGGTGAGAAGTCCAAAGTCAGGAAACACAGTGTGGCCACCTGCTTGAAGACTGGTTTCATGCAAACCTACACACAGAGCAGAGGGAAATGATGGCTGAGTTTAAATCAGGCACATCGAAATATTTAGCTTTTGGTGTACAGACATACAATCACATGTACATGCCTATATGGAAAATTGATCCAGACAACTTATACTGCCATCAGATAAAATATATGTATTTATATGTTAACATATTTTCAGCCAGGGCTACTCTAACCTAAGCTTTTCTCCCCTGTGGACATAACTCATACATGGTATACTCAAACAGCCCTAGGCAGTGAATTAAAAATACTGTTTTATTTACAATTCTGTAGCAAATGATTCACTGTAGATATACGTCAACCTTTTTATTAAATATTCATCATTTAGTGGTTTGCTCCTGCTGCCATAAGGCAATGCAGTGGCAGTATCAGTGCTTAGATAACAGCAACAATTGCCTTAGAATTACTGAGAGTACCCTTCTTTGCAATAAGGCATTAAACTGCAACTTAATTGGCAGGAACATGTATTTCAAAAATCACTTGATTCTTCTTTTAAGCAGCACTTTGACCTAAAGTTCATCATCATGTACTGAAGCCTCTTTGATGCTACAGTCCTTCAGTTCACTCCAAGGATCAGTCAAGTGCAATGGGTGGGATGGCCAAAGTCAGTTGGATGACATTCAGCAAGGTGAAATGCCAGTTCTTGCATTTGGGTCACAACAATCCTATGCAATGCTCCAGGCCTGGGGAATAGCAGCTGGAATGCTGCCCAGTGGAAAAGTACCTGGCAGTGATGGTTAACAGCCAGCTGAACATGAGCCAGCAGTGTGCCCATGTGGCCAAGAAGGCCATTGGCATCCTGGTCTGCATCAGCAATAGTGTGGCCAGCAGGACCAAGAAAGTGATCATCCCACTGTACTGGGCTCTGGTGAGGCTGCACCTTGAGTCCTGCGTTCAGTTTTGGGCTCTTCTCTACAAAAAACTGGAGCCCACACTACATTGAGGTGCTGGAGCATGTCCAGAGAAAGGCAACAAAGCTGGTGAAGAGTCTGGAGAACAAGTCTAATGAAAAGTGACTGAGGGAGCTGAGGTTGCTTAGTTTGGAGAAAAGGAGGCTCAGGGGAGACCTTGTCACTCTCTACAACCACCTGAAAGGAGACTGTAGTGAAGTGGGGGTTGGTTCCTTCTCTCAGGTAACAAGTGAAAAGAGGAAATGGCCACAAGTCATGGCAGGGGAAGCTTAGATTAGACATTAGGAAAATTTTCTTCACTGGAAGGGTGGTCAGGCATTGGAACAGCCTGGCCAGGGAAGTGATGGCAACACCAACCCTGGAAGTGTTCAAAACACGTGTGTATGGGGCACTTGGGAACATGGTTTAGCAGTGAACACATCAGTGCTGGCTTAACAGTTGGACTGAATGATCTTAGAGGCCTTTTCCAAGCTAATCAATTCTATTTTTTCCATGATTCTACATTTAGATCTGCAGCACTCCAAGGGGTTTTCAGGCTCTGTGTTCATCCTTCAGAGGTACAGACATTTTTAAAGGAGGCATCCTCCTTTCCTGAGGAGCCAGATGCTTTCCACCATAATACAGTTGCATATTTAAAAATAAGTATGAATCCCAGATGCTGAAGAGATCAAATATATAAAAAACAAAATGTTTGTAGCTGAAAACATATACTGCCTCAACAACTACTGAGGTACAAGTAAATGGATACACATTTCAGATAGTCTCAATGGGAGATATTCTTTTGTGCTGGACATAGAGCTGACCATGCAGCTGGAAAGCCCAGAAACATTCCTGCCAAGTTTTAGTTATTCTACATAGATATATTTTCCAAAGCTTTTTTGTCTCTCTTTTTTTTATCCTCTCCTTTTTTTTTTCCTTTTTTTTTTACATGTGGTCCTTGCTCAATCATACACAAAAGTAGGGAGTTTTATTTCAGTTGAAAACTGAACAATGTCTTAATTTAGTGCTTAAACACAAGCAGCTTGAAGCACTTACATCTGAAATCTCACCACAAACAACAACAAGGCTCCAGTGACCTGGATTTTGCCTTATCTGAAGTTATACCACATACATGGGCTATCCCACAGAGGATAGTCAGGGAGCAGTTTACACTTAGGTGTTTGCCTTAGCAGCTGGGATAGGTTACAAGAAGACTTATTCAGCAGCCAAAGCTCAGCTGACTGATGAGATCTCACTTGGTCAGCTACAATAAACCAGCAATTTGCTGAATTTACGGAAATATCTGTAAAAACAGATGCATGATATGGTTAAAGTCAATGCTGGCTTGAACGCTGCCTTTTAGAACAACAAAGGAGAAACCTTTACCTTTTATAGCTAATGGAAGAAATTAATTTCTAACCCTGTATTTCCCAGTTTCTGGTACCCTGCCATCACTTTCTGTCAGTGTTAGATGGCTGTTACAACATTAATTAGTGGAATACAGATTAAAAATGGGCAACATATTCCCCCTTATAAATACTTCAATAATAATGTAAGAAAAGGGGATGAAGTGCTTACAAAGACCTCCACCTAAGCAAGCATTGCTTGGGATGTTTATTCCAAGCCAGTCACGCTGTCCTGTGCTACTGCTTTCAGAAGTAACAATATCCATCCTTTGACCAGCTGCAATGTGATTTCTGGCTTTCAAACTCTCAAAAGAAATACTTTCCATTCTGTTTCTGAAACCAATCAATACTGCAGTGTCCACAACTGTTTCTAATACAACTGCCTGTAGAGTATGTGTAGGCACTGGGCAAGGATTACTGGAAAATGACACCTTTCCAGCTGGAACATAACATTTTCTGCCCAGTTCTGTTTAGTTCTGTTTCAGGCTTCAAGTACACTGCTGGGACTTCTGTTTCAGTAAGAGTCTTTACTGGAGAAAGAAGTCATGAAAAGAGATGGTGAAAGTTGAACACATCCTTTAGAAAGCCACTCTAAACTTGATGTTTATACTATGCAGAGGGCTCTGTCTCCAGAGGTTTCTCTAACTCTAGTTTGCTGCACAGTTCCAGCACTGTGGATGATCATGGAAGACACGACCATTTTATAAATGGGAGTGAAATAGTTAATTATCAAGATTTACCAGCATGGACAGAGAGGGTCAAAGCAATGAGGAGCCTGTCAGCCACGAGCAACACTGACTCCAGAACATCAGGCTCATGTTCTTTCACATGACATAAATTCTGTGTATCATAGTAAAATTTCCTTTACTTTGACATTGAAATGCACATTAAAATGTTCAAACAACATCCTGTGTTGGAAAATATAACCACTCTGCATGCACTGCGGAGCTAGCAGAGCTCCAAATTCCTTCACCACATCCCATCCATGTGAACATCAGGATCAAAACCTGATCAAAATCCAGCTGAAAGGACAGAGGAGGGCAGGGAGAGTTATGGCCTCTAGCTGGGCTTCACCAAAGACTGGTAGCAGGGACATAGCAAAGACTCTACCCGTTCTCACACAAGCTACAAATCCTACAGAATTTCAAAAAGCCCCCTCAGCCGGTATATGTTCACCAGGAAAAAGCATCCCCTTAAACCACTATCCGATATAGACCACCTCAGGCAGCTCCTGATGTCAGAAGGTAAATCACTGGGCAGGAACAGTGATGGCTGGAAGCAGCTGGCCCCAATCTGCACACCCCCTGATGCCTGCCCTGGCAGCAGCAGCAATCCTGATTTCCCTGGGCACTGGCAGAGGCAGAGCAAGAGATGAAGACATGACCATTTCGCTGTGCCCTTGGCAGGCTGCTGCTGCCCAAGGCAACAGCCCACATCACCTGTGCTCCCAGCTGGCCCTGTTTTGCAGTGACTTCTCTGCTACGTCTCCAAATGACTCTATTAACACCTCAAAATAAGTCATTCGGGCCCCACTTAAGGTTTGGAAAGATTTTAGCAGTTGCCTTGACTCATGGATCTGCAGACTAAACGCAAGTACCATTCAGGAACATTAAAGCCCACACACAATTGTGACAACTTTGATATTATTGCTTAGAACAGTGCCCACTTGAGTCATGCTTTAATTCAGTCATTAGTATTTTCATGGAAAAAGGCATATTTCCCTCATCCACATTGCACAGAGTGGAAAGCACACAGGAAGAATTTATCCCACATAAAAATAAATTGCTATTTGCATGTCAGAAAATGGCTACGGAAAACAGAAAAACTGCAATTATTCAGAGGAGCAAATAAANGGAAAGCACACAGGAAGAATTTATCCCACATAAAAATAAATTGCTATTTGCATGTCAGAAAATGGCTACGGAAAACAGAAAAACTGCAATTATTCGGAGGAGTAAATAAACAAAAAGGAAGCTTTCTCAGTTTTTAGAAATAAATACGTTATCTGCAAGCAATGACCCCATTTTACCCCCTCACAAAACAATTTCCATATCCTTTTCTGTATAGAATATAAGTATCAAGTCTGACACATTGGTCTGATTACTGTGAGAATGGGCAAAACAACGAGCCTTTACAGCCAAAGAGCCCTGAATTCAAACAGATGCCAATTCAACCTGTAGAGAGATATTCTGTTGTGTCTTTGAAAACTTGCCCAAAACATAAAATTTTTAAAAAAAAGGAGAAAAAGTCTTTCACATGTTGTTTTGAGAGAAGAAGAGACGTTTTTCCTCTTTTAATGAGTGACCTAAAGATGTCAGCTCTGCTCTTATACATTATCATGCCATTAACACACGAGTTCAGGCTAATTATCCTGGTGAATGTGACTAAATGCAGCCTAAGACACCACAGTGAGAAAGAAGCCCATAAATCTGTTAAATTATTTACATAGCTGTTGCAGCCAGACATGCCTGTTAGGCGAGGATGAGATTGCTGCTGTGCTGCCTCTGTGCTCAGTTTGTGAGCCCAGGTCAGAGTCTTGGTACCATCCTGTCTTCTCCAGCACTTTCTCCTGTATAAGGTAGGATGAATAGTCCATTCTGCACCTCCTGATGTTCCAGGGGCAGTTTTTTCCACCTTTGCACTGAATGTGGTCCAGTCTTGACCTGATCACCATCAGGAGGAGCAAGAGCCTCCCCTCTCCCAAGACAGCATGATATCATTGTGGATTTAGCTCATTTTTTTATTGTTCTGGCAGGTTTTAATGAGGTTGGGGGAAAATAGTGAGCACAGATAATGAAAATGGTGTTTTGTGCAGTTAGTTCAGTATGAGGTTGACAGAGGGATAAAACAGCAGACTGTGGATGGTGGGCTTCACCATCTATTTTTCTTAAGATGGCAAACAGCTATCAAAGTGATCATTAATGGATAGTGACAAGTAGTTTCCTGTGGCTTTAAAATAAAACATCAGTTACAGAAAGTGTTTTCAGTTCTAGAGGCTAAAAACCATTCAATACCATTCAACTGTTTGGATGATTTTTGAAAAGAAGTGAAAAAAGAATAAAAATATTTAAAAAAAAAAAGAGAGAGAAAGGGAAACTATCATTCTCTTTCCAGACCAATTTGCTCTTTCCAGACCAATTCAGTGTCCCTGCAAAACAAACAGCCCTTTGAAGAGCTGTAGCCTGATCTTCATTTGACCTGGTCATCTTTGTTTGGTAGGTCAGTAAAGGCTCAGGTCCCATAAAGCAAAGCACAGAGCAGCAATAAGGCCAGGCTGTAGCTTTAATGGGTACTGCCAAGGTTCATTCTCATCACTTTCTCTTTCCATTTTAACCCTTCTGCACTGACAGGTCAAGAAAGAGGAGACTTCAAATCGTTTGCCAAAAAAATCACTTATGAAAGGCAAGAATTTTTCTGCCTCTGGAGTGGCAGAGAACAACCCATACTCCTAAACCAGCCCATTTTTCCTTCACTTGAAATGATCCCAGTGAGAAAGCAGAAACTGTGTTTGCAAATGTTACAAGACTGGTTCCTCACTGTAATACTCAGAAAGGGGAACTGGTTGCACCACTAGAACACGCCAAATGACAGCAACCTAGAGCTTTATCACGAAACAGAACACTGGACATTATGGGGCTATTTATACCATCTGAAGAAAACAAAGAAATCTTCCCTTGAAGGAAGCTTGCAGGGTATCAGGAAAAACAGAGCTACTGTATTTGAAATGGTGAGAGAAACATGCTACTGAGCTGTGGGCACAGAGTGAACTATCTGGGTGTTCAAGTTCATCCACATCTTTCACTCAACACATGTGAGGTTTGGAAAACAGCTCTAAAAAGCACAAGGTCATACCCAAGCAAACTGTGTTATTACAAGCTCCATTTCCTTTCCAATGCAAGAACTAGTTCTGAATTGCCTTCCATAAGCAAATTGGAGCACCTTATTGAGATGGTCTGAGAGGCCCCTGTGTAGGCATTAGCTGCTGTTGTACAGCACAGCTGGTTTTGTGTATCTGTCCTGTAGCAGCATTAGAGCTGCCAATCAGCCACAACACAGCTCCATAGCTCAATGTGAGACTGAGACTTTCTTCAAAGTTTCATGGGTTTTAGATCCAAAGGTCCAGTTTAGGACCAACCTCTAATCACTCACCCCCTCCTTCACCAGCAGAGATGTATCTTTACAACGGGCAAGCAGTACAACCATATATAAACTAACATGAAGAGGGTCCAACAAGAAAGTTTTTCTGGACAAGTGTAATGTAGAAATATTCTTTTTAAACATGCTTCATCCAACCCCAGCAGGACAACAGCTGCCAGCCCCTTGCACCCACCTAGGCTGCTCAGACTAAAAAAGCCCTGCACATGTCCCTCACAGCCAAGCACCACACAGCAATTTCTGACCACTGTGCCAGCACAAAATACTGAGTGCAGACACGGCCACTGCTTTTGTGGGAGTTGTGTACAAGGCAGCTCATCATTCATGAAAGCTTTCTCTGTTTCCATAATGGAACAGCAGGGGCTGATTTTGTCTTTGCGTGTGTACACTTGCTGAACTCACAGAAAATGTGAAAACATGAACAGAAAAAGGCAGCTTTCTCAAAGTGGAAAGCTGTCTTCAGAAACCTGACTTCTTATGACAAAGACATGACTGCTTGTGCTGTTGTGCTCCCATTACATCCTCAAATAGTGTCATCTCATCCAAGCTGTGTGGCCATGCCATGACCGATAAAATATGGCCTGTCTTGCCATTTCAGATTCAGACTATCCTTATTATTCAGCCCTGCGGATATTGTGCCTGTTAGATAGCCCAGTGGTTTCACAGGAACTGCCTGGGTTATCTTGCTGGAGTGTAACCACAGTGCCAACCACAAAGAAAATATTTCCGCCCACGTAAATATTTAATACAAGCATTTTCTTTATGTAGAAGAAAGGATTAGCAGGGACCCCTGTGAGACTATCCTGAGCACACTGACTACAGCAGTATCAACTCACTTCAGTAGAAATTGTCCATACCTGTTATCTCTCAGAGGCAAGACTTACAAGTTTTATAACCTTTTACACGGTGAGTTTACTCAAGTCAGAGAAGAGATATAAGGAACCCTTTTAGTGTGACCTATCCACACCTTGGGTCAGATCCCAATGTGAAAAAAAAAATCCTCTCCCTTTTCACTCCTAAATTATGTGCTTAATTATCCAAGTATCAAACTGTGCTTGCAAATAACTAGGAAGGCCAGATCAGAAAGAGACAGACCTCTAAAAGCCAGTTTCAGGATCTAGTCCTTTCCATGGCAGACATGTGAGTACATTACAATTAGAACTCAGTAACAGTTCTTACAAGTTTCTCCTACAAAGGCCACAAACAAGGAACGAACAAAGGGTCTTTTCTATGCACTTTTAGTTAGACAGGATTTCAATTTCAGCAGTTTCCTATGTGAACATCTAACATATGGAGCAGGAGGTAATGAACTGTCTCATTATGGAGAGTTGTTCAGACTCCTCATGATGTTCTCCACATCTCTAGTCATCCACTAATTTTCTATGTAGCTCTCCTATTCTCTCCAGGCTGTTCCTTGCTCCCACTCAACTCAAAATCCACCCTATTTGATATCAGAAGTAGCAGCAGGCTCTACTTACTCTCCCACCCAGAAAAAGCAAGTGAGGTCTCAGTGAACCCAAATCAAACATCCCGTTTTCCAGGTGCTTTCAGAAGCCCTATGAGTGACTGAAGGGATTTCCTTGTGCCTGAAAGTAAGAATGACATCCCTTCACCAAGGAAAAGGCACTGTCTTCTACCATTTCATGTGCAAATAGTTGCTGCCTCTGCTTTCATTAAACCTCCAAGCTCATTAGAGCTTACATGCTAACCCATGAGAAAAGCCCAGAGCACAGAAACAATGGCATGGAGACATTACAGCTTTAATCCTTCATAGGATTGGGTTGTTTAAATTTGATGAGGTGGAAAGAAAAATAAAGGAGACACATGAAAAGACACCTGGTTATATCACCTCAGCAGTTCCATGAGTGTCTTTTCTTGTACTATTTTCTTCCCTTTCTTTTTTTAACATTTCGAGGGATCTCAAGTGAGTCAAAATGTCCTTTACTCTCACGCACAAGAGGAGCTGCAAAACATGTCACAGAATTTACATCTTTGAAGAGCCAGAAACAAAAAAACAGATTCTGCTGCAGCATTAAACATGAATTACACAGCACAAGCCCTGAGCTTTTCCCTAGAGTTGGCACCTTGCTTTTCTTGCCTCCAAACATGCAAGCCCTGCTTGGATGTGTTTGGTGCATTCCTGTCATCCCTTCTACAGGAAAAAAAAATAAAAATAACTTGGGGCAGAAAAAGTTCATTTTGCAAATGAACAGCAGAGAAAAGGAACTGGGTGAGAAACGCCAGCATCAGATATGGGAAAATGAGAAGCCAAAAGGGAAGTATTGTGCAAAGTGCTTGGAGTGCCTAGGAGCAGTGAAGGAAAGTTGTGCAAGACTGAAAAGCAGGAAAAAACATGTAGTCTCTATGTGTGCATGTACTGGGAGAGGAAACAGATGATAGCAAAAGACACGCAAATATTTGTCAAAAAGAACAACTTGAACTCCTTTTTTTTTATTTTTTTTTAAATAACTTTTCATTTCCCCTCCTCACCATGTGTTTCCCTGTGTGCTTGACTGGAACATTCAGTCCAAAACCACAGACCTGAGTGCTTACACCTCACATTTATGTATGCGACCCTTTTCTCATAACAGCTGGGCATACAATTTTCCCTAATGATAGGCAGAGGATGTTCATTATCTGTAAAACCTTTGCTTTTCCAGTTTAACTGAATGTAGGTGTTCATCTCTAAAAATTTAACCTTGGGGCTTTCTTTCCAGCCTCCACCAGTAAAATAGATACGGTGAAGTGTTTCTTCAGGGACAAGTACAACAGTGAGGAAAAAAATAGCAGGATTTATCACATCCTTCCTCTCTTTTTAATTAGGGGAAAAATGGAGGGAAGACACTGGAAACAAAATCAATTTGCTGCTCTTGATTTGGCTTTTTATTTAGTGACAATTTGACTCCTAAGACCAAATTATCTCTGGGGAAATAATTTCACTTACTTCAAGGCAATTTCTCCAGCAGACAAGATGCTTACCCTTCTTTCTCAGGGCTGTGTGCTTCCCCTCTTTGTCCTCTGCAATATCTTTAATTTCAAGGCTTTCCTCCATTGGCCTTTTAAACGAGATCTTCAAAGTGAGGAGCATTTTCTCTATACAACTAAGCTTCTCTCCATACCTATAACAAGTTTTAAGGCAAATTAGAAATTACTTTATCTGCAAAACACCAGGGAAAAGACATTTTGGATTATGCAGCATGCTGATTAGAAGAGCGAGCAAGGGAAACACCTTGGCCAATTTGAAGTCTATGTGACAGAAGAAAAATGACCTTTGGTTAGACCCATAATTCATTAATAAAGTTCCCCACCTCCCCTCTGTAAGCCAGTCCTATTGCTGGCTATATTGTACATCAGCACAACTATTTAAGCATTCTTAATCCAAATCACAATCCAAAAAATTATCATTTATTTCTGCCTTTTTTTTTTTGCTTTACATTTCCAGAGCTTTAACTTTATTTGGAACTGATGTCAAAATAAATTTTGAGGATCCTGATTGTGGGTTTAGTTGAACCTAAGCTGTTTAGAATTTATGTTCTACTTCACAGTTTCAGCCCTGGTATTTCTTTGTAAGATTTCCCACTGGGAACTAACCAGAAAACCATTTCCTTTTTTTTGGAGGGGTGGGGAGGGGGGATCTTAAAAGTCACGTAAGAAAGATGAAATGACCATCAATAGTTCCCTAGGGGAAGACTGGAAATAGAGGAGATTCATGAGCAGTTCTTAATGCATCAGCTTTTCCCACACATTCAAAAGCCACATGAAAATCAGAACCCATGCAGTAAAAGCCCTTATGAGCTTGTGCACCACTTAAAAATTTAAACAGTCCTCTAATGGAAAAAGATAACCTATTAAAGGCAAGAGTGCCCATCTAACAATGTAATGTTCATTCTGCTCAGACTGCTGGGCCTCTCTATTTTGCTATTAAAGTCCTTTCTGCTTTTTTCTTTTGTGAAGCACCAACAGAGATGGAAGCCTAACAAAGGTGTCATTTCCCAGGAGGGATCTTTGCTTTCTTTCTTGCCTGTACAGAGAGACCTGGGAGACACCCAAATGTGACCACTAGGTAATGGGGATGAAATGCTGACAGTGTGGCAAGATTAATGGGAGCCGATCCACTGGCATTTTCTTTCATAACTCTTCAGTCCTTTGTAAATTGTATATGCTATTCCAATTTTATGCTTCCGATGTGGGCAGTTCTCTTCTTCAGTTTTTCCTCTGAGTAGCATCACCTCAAGGCTACGGACCAACCACTGTCAAGGAACTTTCCTGGAAGGACAAAATCCAATCTCTCTTTACCTTGAGAAACCCCTGAAGGAAGGTTTCCATCCACAGCAAAGGGGATACACTGCTACTAGACAGTAGTAGCTGCAAGAGCAGCCTTCATTCTGGTGAAATGTGGCTTGAGAGACATTGAGAGAAATGTGGCAGGAACACCCACCTGAGCTGAACATTCAGGAGAGTATTTCTATGTGAGCACATCCACCATCCATTCTGGAGGCAGGCTGAGAGTTCACTTATGGTGAGTTACGATGGCTCAGGTGATGAGTGACTCTCTTAGTGGAGAAGGAGCACAGGACAACTGAGTCCATCCAAAATTTCACTGCCACAGTTGAAAGGGGGAAGTCCTACACCACTTACATCACTCTTGGACATGCTGTCTTGCTTACCTTTCACCAGTTTTGATGCTCACTGGGAGCTTCTGGGAATTGATACAATCCAGTCATCCAGCAGGAAATTATCTCAGAAAAAGCAATTTAATTTTCTTCCAGGACAGGGGCAAAGTTGGTTCAGTGAAAAGTTTTACAAGCTGCAGAGTTAGCACAAGAGTGCACAGCTGAAAGCAAGAGCAGGGGTAGATAGAACAAGGAGAATCTTACCCCCTCAACAGATATTAAGACTCACACACGACAAAGAACTTCACCTTTGGGATCCATGTTGTCTCCCATCACAATAAAGTCATCCAAATGGAGTGGTGAGGAAAAGTGCTTTGGAGTGCTCTGACAGAAAAAGAAAAAATTGTGTAATAGAGTTGTCCAAACATACATTTTTGTGGAAGAAAATTGCAGGGTTACTATTTTAGTAAAGAGGATATTTAAGTCCTTTTTTCTTTTTTTAATCTTCTTAACATTAATCACAAACAAACATTTGGCACAAAGTATTGCCTTGTTAATGATTCAGTGCCCTGGTTCTTCCAGTGATGGGAAGCACTGAAATTCAGCATTTACAGTCTGGGTAACAAGTTGTTAAACTGGGAAAACTCCTAGCCTTTGTAGTGAAGAAGAGAAAAGAGAAAAGGAAGGGGAGAAGGAAAGAGAAAGGAATACATCATTATACAACACAAAAATAGATCACAAACTTCATTCTTTTTTAGGTCTTTGCAGGTTCCTTTTCAAGTAAAAGATGTGACTTTTAAAAACCTTGGAACAGGACTGCCTTGCACTTTTCATAAAGACTTCTAAAAGTCATTAACTTCCCTGTGGCCCACAGCCTTTTCCTTCAGGGGAGACATGAAATGGCTGTTTTCTGCTCTCACAGCCAAACATCTTGCCCTGTAACCAGAACAGTTGCGTGTCTACCCAGGAGCAGTGCCCATAGGGCTCCCCTTGCCACTGGGACCTGTGAGGCATCAATGACCAATTGGTGCTGCCACCACACCAATGAAGTCCTCAAAAGCCATCCCCAATCTGGGAAGCAGGTCTATGAGGGTAGAAATTGCATCTCCTAACAGCATACACCTCCCCAAACTCAGGAAAAAAACCATCACAAGGGCAGGTCAGAAACATGGATGGGTAGGAAAAAGTTTCTTTCTGCATAACTACTACATGGATTGATATCATTGTATGATTTCCTCCTCTCATGGACCAAAGACAAGCTATGCAGCAGCACACAGAGTGCCCGTGGTGGCCTGCAGGTATTTATTATTTACTGCAATCTCAGGAGGTCCACACTAAAAGCAGCCCAGGGAAGCAGGCTGTGTTTCATCCACATGACCCAGTTTCCAGCAGCTCTGACAAGCCCTTCTGTCACCAGCGACAGGGCTGACTAATGTTCAGTGAAGTAGGTGATGAGCTACGTGAAACTAGCTTCCAGAGGAAATTAATTTCCACACAGAGGCTCTGGCTACTTGAACTTTGTCTTAAAAAGATTGTGTTTTATTGCAGTCTAAGTTAATGAAGAAGGGTAGCTGTCAGGCTGCTGCACTGGCCGTGTTATCTCTCAGCCACCTTTCTTCCAGCAGCAGTGGAATATGAGCATCCACTGAAATGAGCTTCCATTTGCACTCATTTTCCTGTATCTCTTCCTACTGCCACATCTACTGCTCTACTATTGCCATGATAAATAATCAAACCTACTTTTAATACAATGCTGTTCACAAGACATCTCTGCCAAGACCATTCTCAAGCAGAGGAACAGATTGCAAAAAGTACCACATGCTCAGCTTTCTGCCTGGGAACTTAGGTAGGAGATAACATCCATATAATGCTCAGTATTCCTTATGAGCACCCAATCTTCAAAAAAAGTTCTTTTATTCTGCCAGACTCACCACAGTGAATCTCCCTCCAAGGTTATCATCTCTATGCCCCATGCTTAACCTAGTCTTTGCATGATGAAAGATTTTGGAGGCCCTTAACTGAAACCTTAGTCCAGAGAGTAGGATAAAGGTAGTATTAAGTACATCAATCTGAAGAATGTGTTCTCCATATTACATCCATATTATGAAATTTACCCTAAAATTTAGGATAAATTACTTTGTGGATCCTGTGTACAACAAATACTGCACTCACACCCAGGTAGGTTACTGCTTCTAATATTACTTACCTCAAACATCTCAGTTACAACATCTATTGGCTCCAACATGTTCAAAAGTATGACTTTCTACGTTTCAGACATGTGGGATAATGTGGCAAAAATGTAAAAGAATCTTTTACTGTGGAGTGGCTGCTATTCCACACTGTTAATCTTAGCACAGAAAATCAGGCACACATGTCTCTGCTCAGGATCCTTTGCATGAACATTGCTGGAAAACACACTTTGGTGCAATCAGATCCTTTGCATTAATCAGAAAGCAGCACATGGGTTAAAGCAAAAACTTCACAAAAAGGGATTTTCTTGTGGTATTTTATATAGTTATTTCAAAGAAAAAAAGTGATGGAAACATAAAGATCTCGGAGGTGCTTTAGTTTGCATTTCTTTGGGGTCCCATGTGTTTGCAAAGAATCAGATAAAAGCATGTACAAACTGCAAAAAGACTTTTAAAAAGCAATGCTCAAAATAGCAGAAACTGAGACATGTTTAGGCATACGCCTTAGCCTGGTCACAGGAAAGGAAAAAAGGAATCTCCCACCTACTTTTAGCTGGTCCAGGAAATATAGATACAAGACTAACAACTTCACAGTCTTTATCTATATTTATCCTAGTCCTTCACAGAGTATTTCACATGTTTGGTTAGACACCACGAAGATGTCCAATGTACTTTGATTGGATGAAAAGCTCCTCACTAGTGCAATGGCAGGGTTTCCTACAATAAACCCAAAATGTGCAGCTGCTTTCCTTAAGGTTTTGAGATATTCTGATCAGTATTAGATTCGGCCATGTCTGATTCAGTGGAGTGCACACTCAGCCTTCTGACCAGTACCTTCCATCCATTAGCATTCAAAATTAATGACTCGGTTTCTCATCAGACTGCTTTAGAAATAGAAGGGGGTTTTAAACAATTATGAATTCTAAGGAGATTTATTTGTCTTTGGATTTTTGGTGTTGATGTTTTTTGCTTCTCAAACTCTTCTATGTAGTCACCAACATTATAATCTCACTTTTTAAAAACAGATATATGATGGTCTTGTGAAATAACTCCAGAAGGCCATGCTATGTAATGAAAATAGATGCATGAAGCTAGATATTTGTTAGCTTAACAAGCTTTGTGTACAGTCCAGAGCAACGAGTCAGGTCTAGAAAAAGGCAGTCCTTGTTTTTCAGAGGGACAAGAGGCAGCAGTGGAGTGGGAGATCCCTGCCCTCAGGAGCAGGGAAAACAGCAAGTAAGAGCAGAACCATGACTCTTCACTTGGGCACCCCAGGGTGGTGCAGGGGATGAGCTGCACCTTCTGCAGCAGTGACATGACATAAATAAGCAATACACAAGGTCCTTCAATTTCCTTTGCAATGTAACTGGAAGCAATAGCCAGAAACCTCTAAGTGAGGGACAAAATTTCCATTGTCTTCTTTGAGTGGAAATGAACACACAGACCTAAATCTCGATGTCTCACAGAACACACCAGATGTACAGGGAGTAAAACTCTAATACATCAAAACTAACTTCAGATCTGGGAAAACCCTGGGGTACTATCCTTCCAAGAATATATTTACGCCAAATTATTTACTTCTGCTCTAAACCATTTTAGCTGTTAAAAAGTCAGAGGGTAGGGGGACACCAAAACTTGTTTTATATAACAAAAAGGAGTTTTCCTTTTTCATTCCACTTCTAACTAGAAACATTTGACCAGTGCTGCTCAAACTATTTACTTCCAAGAGAAAGATCATGTTAGATTTTTACTGACAGCATAAATGGTCTCAGAAAGACGTGTGACTGACAAAAATAAAGAAAACACATGAAAAGACAGAGGACTAGAATAAAAAAGCTTATGTCACTTCAGCCTTCAAAGTTTTCCCTGTCTTTCTGCAGATACACCTTCATTTTTCTCAGCATTTCACTACAATTGTCATGAGCTGGGATCTGTTCTGTGGGAGAATGATGTCATGGCAATACGGATTCCTGAGACTTTTACATCTGATGTGAGAAAAGGTGCTGTTCTCCAGGTCTAATGGGGACCAGGCTGTAGTCCTGCTACTTGCCTTGTTCATCTACAGAACAGTGGTGGCAAAACAGCCCACAAGACAATGAAATTCCAGCTGGGCACTTTAACCAGATGGGGTGCTAAGAGAAAACAGCAGCCCAAAGTAGAGGAGTGAATGAAAACCCTGCAGTTACCCTGGGCAGATCAGAGGGGCTTCTCTGTCAGAAGGTGAAAGCCAACTGTGTGCAGGCATGTGCATAGCCATCAGAAATGAAAATATGTCTTCAAGCTAAATCCCTTGTCATAATTAAACTCAGCAGAAGTTCCCATGTGTGTCTCTATGCTTATTTCCATAATCTTACCCGCAATTCTCTGCTGTGCATCAACTCTGGTCAGCACAGCAGGGGCAGGTCACGCAGATAAAATCCCTGACATTTTGCAGCTCTTCTTAAAAGTCTGCATCCATGCAGGGACCACGAGAGCTGCTGGACTGACAGCCCTGAAGAGCAGGTTGCTGCAGGTTGGAGCAGCTGTGGCACAGTGGGCAGTGCTGTGTGTCCCCTCTGTGCCAGCCCGATGCAAAGAGACCGCAGCAGGGGGGAGTCAGACTCAGAGGAGTGCTTTAGTTTCTCTGCTGAAAGATGCCAAGCTTGCAGTCATCAATTTATTTTATTCAGGGTCTCTCCCCGGGGCAGGGGCAGGAGCCACCACCTCATGTCACCATCTGGTGAGCAGGCACCGCAAATTTGTACCAAGAGTCAAGAAGTGCAAAGGCAGATTCTGCTCTCCCCTGCATGGGGAGAGGACAGCTCTGATCTGCAAAGCTGCCTCAGCCTGTCCCTCCAATTCAAGCAGTTCAGAGCCTCTTTCCAAGGAGACAAATGTTTCATTTGCATTTCCCTTTCCCACGTCGGGTGGTAGGAACACATCGCTGACGGCAATCACACAGGCTGTACATCACACCGCACTTCTGAAATCTCCTTTTGCGTGTGTCACCATCAGATTGATTTGAAAACCCACAGTGGCATGGGTCATCCTCCAAGTCACAGTATTTCCTAGGAGAAGAGAAACATGCAAGGCCTAATGTTGTATCATCTGAATGAATGTTGGAAGCTTCCTCAGTACAGTGACTGGTAACACTCGAGGTTTTTTACAAAGTGTTGAAACTTCGGTTTAAGTGAAACACATCTGCTAGCAAAGATATAAGTCATTTTCTAAAACACAGTGTATATTACAGATCCAGACTGTACCACCATTGCACCACTGCCCTTCTTTGAAACATGGCTAAAGGAAAGGGTTGGGCTTCCAAATCTAGACACACAGTGAAATCTTCATTTACCATGTACCAATATCCTAATGCTTGATCTGCCTCCCTCAGCCAGGACCTTATCCTCAAACACTTCCACGTCTGAAAGCCTGGATCCATCCCCAAACCTCTCTGCACCTGAGGGTCTGAAGGACCCCATCCCTGTCACAGCTCTTACCTGAGGTGCTGCTGCCCCTCTGAAAGCGGTCAGGAGCCACATTTTGCTCTCTCACAGAAGACAGATCCTGTGCTGGGCAGAAGAGCTATACCTCAAGGATTTGCAATCCCCAGAAAGCCCAGAAGCAGCTTTTTGTCCACCTCTGGGTAGGATGGCATTAAAAATAGGCATGCACCATCTTTTCTTAGTAAATGTACAGGTTCGAGTCTTGCCATCTTTTCATTTGTCTCCAACGTAAAAGCCATCCCATCACTTTGAAAGCTAATGGAGAAAGAGAGAAAGAGTAGAAATATCATAAAACCCCTGTATTACCTATGAGCTGCTAGTTGGAAAGGAATCAGAGCAAAAGAGACCTTCTGGACTTGTGCCCAAGCAAGCTGCTGTCCAAAGGACCCCTTGCATGCAAGTTGGAAAGGATGGGGCTGAAAATCACCATAGGCAAAGGAATCTTTTTTTTTCCTTTTCAGAATATTCCTTCAGTTGTGGAGGAGTAAGAATACAAATTCAGAACTACTGTTGTGACTTAATCCTCCTAAATAAAATTTCAAAGGAGGCCAAGAATCCTGCATTTTTAAGGAGTTTTCATAGACTGTCGATCTTAATATAATCTCTCACAAACGTTTATGAGGAGAGTTTTATTTAATACAGTCTGTGATCTGTAGAAACATCACCATGGTATTAGGCTAACCAAACTCTGAGCTGAACTGGAAGTCGTGTGGGAGCTTTATTTGGGATATTAAAGTAGCACAGTTCAAAGTATGATTTTATTTGCAGTAGACTGCTGGGAATTAGAGATTAGTCATATGGGGATTTTAACAGTTGTGTAGTTATGAGAGGTTGACTCAATGGTTTTTGTCTTGTAAAATGTCACCAAACTGTCTTGTTACTTCAAATTACAAGATTAAGTAGCTAAATACTTAAATCCCCAAATAAAGGCTTGAATTTTTGGGATGGGGGTGCAGGAGAAAAGCACAGAAGGAGAAAAGTCAAAAGTATCTGCAAACACAATTCCAAGCTATTCTAGTGGAATAACTAGTAGCTGGAAAAATGGCACTAGAGCTTCCAAATTTAATTTTCTCTCCATGACCCTGTGTCAGATTCATTCAGTTTACAAGTCGATTTCGTATTATTAATTGCCAGCCTTGAAAACTCCACTAGGGATCCACAAATCAGGTTGTGTCTCTTTATGCCTCTTAAATCACCAGTAATGAAGATTCTGCCCTTTGTAATTTACCTGTGGGTGCTTTGGAGATCCAGACCCAAATCTATCTTGCTCACTCCTGCAGTGACTGCACGTGCTGGCTCTGGATCTTTTTTATAGAAGCATTGTTGTTAAAACTTGGAGGAGACTAAGACAGACATTTCCCAAGATGCCTCACTTTTTTTCCTCTACTCTCTGCAAACAGCCTCTATGGGTTGCATGCATATTGCTGGGATGTTCAGAACATCTGTGA
Organism: Campylorhamphus procurvoides; assembly: GCA_013396655.1. Classification (NCBI taxonomy): domain Eukaryota; kingdom Metazoa; phylum Chordata; class Aves; order Passeriformes; family Dendrocolaptidae; genus Campylorhamphus; species Campylorhamphus procurvoides. The sequence continues at coordinate 677,954 of WBMV01002325.1, read as the reverse complement.
AAGATAGGTCTTAAAATATTGGAAAAGATGAACTAGTGAAGGATGAGATGTGATTACTCGCTTTGTTGCCCCGAACTATATGATGATTATCTCAGTAGAAGAGCAAGTAGAGGAGAAAAACAGAAAATGATGGGGACAACTTCACCACCATAGCAGAGTTTGAATATATCTTGCATTCACTCGGTTTTATTTCATATGTACACAGGAATCTGGGTTTCTGTGGCATCAAAATTCTTGGTGCTTTGCCACCAGTATCAATAACTACTATTTGTTATTAACAGGGAGCACTTGTTCTATTAGAAGTCCATTTTTCTTCACATTCTAGGCTTGATATTGAGTAAATTTGCACAATCATACAAGTACATAAGTTTATTTAAGCTTATGCTTTTAGGAAAGAGATAGTGCTTTACATTAGGAAGTGTCACTTGCTGGATTCACATATGGCAATTGCATGGTGAGTTGAAAAGGAAGCAATGAAGGGCTGTGCGTGGGAGTTCATAACTTGTGCCTCTCTGCCAGGTATAAAGGCAGAGACAGAACAAACTCTTCTAGCAAAAACATCACTAATTTTGATCTCTCACACAAAACCAAGATGAGGGGCCAGTTGTGATGTCTTTGCCACCTCTGGACTCTGTGTATTGAAAGCTGTGTTATTCTGCCTGCAGTCCAGTTTCTGATGATCATTCTGCCCCAGAATGGGCAGAGGTGATCTGAAACCACAAACTTTGTATTGACTCCCTCAAACATCAAACCAACTCCAAAATCCATACAGTAATTGTAAGCTTAAAATTTTGTATCATACCACTTTGGAGGATGGAAAAATGCCAGTGGTCCATGACTTTCACTCCATTCATTCATCCAATTCCTGGGATCGTGGAGGCAGGAGGAAGAAAATCACCACACAGACATTAAACAGATGCCACTGAAAACTACAACCTGTTAAGAAAAGCTAGCTATACAAGACTGCAACAAATACTGAATGTAGTTAATTCTCTGCTGAACCAAGACTCTCTTTGCAAAAACACCCTCTCCTCAGCATTCTCATCAGTCAGGATGTCTAAATAGTTGCAGAACAGAGGCCTGAGATATGTTCTTATGATCTTAGTCGTATCTCATTTTCCCCCTGCCCTTACTTCCAATTTACAGGGGCCTAAAACAATCACTGTTCTGGGTTAAGCAAAGTAATTCTGGTGTAACTTTAATCTCAGGATTTCACAGGGAATAGAAGGAAAGTGTGTCAGGGTAGGCACCAACCTCTGACACACCATGGCAGTTTTTATTTTCCCACAAACTTTTCCAACAGGTAGAGTTATGATGGTACTCTTCCTCTGGGAGACCGAGTAAGCAAATACACCTCAACCAGTAGTGTTTTGTGGCTTGCTCCCTTGCTCTTCAAAGCTTTAGCTTAAGAATTTACACCATGTAGAATGGTAGTTTGCTGTCACATCTTAGTACCTGAACAACCTAGTGGGTCACCTAGTGATGCCATAACCACTCCTAGAAGCAGAAATGATAACCATCTTTTATTCTTGTTTTGAGAGGAATAACCCTTCCTTACCTTCCTGACTTCCAACTACTAAACTCCTCAATCATTGATGAACTACCATTAAGGTAATCTGTGTCGTGGTTTTAATTCCTTTTAAATGTTTGGACTTGCTCACATACCGTGGCAGTGAGTTCCACTTCTTATCAATCACTGAGAGTTCTTCCTTGAAGACCTCTAAACCTGTTTCCTCAGTGAATTTCACCAGGTATTCTTGTATTATAGCAGCCCACAGCAGTTCCTCACCCTCTTTCTCCATGCTGTTCCCAGCAAACCTCCATGGCAACCCTCAACTGTCTCCCCACAGTCACTTTTTCCATAAACTGGAGAATGTGACTTATTCTTACTCCATATATGCCACAGTATCTATCATCCTTGCCCTTTCCTGAGCATTTTTCAGTCCTACTGCATCTTATTTGAGATAGTGTGATCAGAACTGTGTAGACTTTTATAGGGGATGGAGGAATGTTAGATCTCCATTCCTTTTCTGGTCATGTCCAGCCTTCTGTCCTGAGGTCATGAGGGAACTGAAATGACACTTTTTATAATATAGAGGAAGTACCTCTGTGCCCCAGCTAAAACAGCCTTGGTTACAGGGGATCCAGGCTCAGATGAATGAGAGGATGCCACCAATAAAAGCAAAAAAGTGAAGTTAAATAAAATGAGGCAGTCAGCTTAGAATTTATTTTAAAACCCGAGATAGTGAGATAATAAAAAAGAAAAATGTATGCAAGCTCTCCTAACACAGTGTTTTGGAGGGGTGAAAAGAAAAATCATATTTTATTTTCAAGCTGTGGTTTGAAAAAGTGTCACTGAGGAAACCATACCAGAAATTTAGGATATGCCTGTGCTGCACAGTGCTAATTTGCCCAGCTGAGCTCTGTGCAAATGCAGCTATATTGCTTACAGTACTTAGAGGTAACTAGTTTAGGGGTCTCCGAAATCTCCTCACCATATTGCACAGTGAAATGGAGAAGTACATTTTTCAGTCTTCAGCACTGCAGGGCACCTTGAAAAGGCAGGTACCACCCTACTGTCTCTTTTAAACCAGTACAATAGTGGCTGTTCTACCCTTGACAGCTTAGAGTGTTAAATCCATCTTGCAGAAAGACCCCAGTCAGGACAACATATGACCTTAAATGTGCATACATTAAATATGCCTACAAATTTCAACAGAGGTGCTCCCAGGCACAAAGTTAAAGCCAGGCATAGGGGTCTTCTGCAGCAGTAGGGCCCCAGACCTGTAATAACCTCCACCCTATGCAATGAAAATCAGCTCTTCAGCAGAGCCTGTGCAAGATACTGTGCTATTGAGGTGATGCTGACAAACACAAATAGGTGTTGTACCTTGGTTAGAGCACCTACCACACACTTGAATGCACTTTACACAGGCTCAAAACATAACAGCTGGACTGTGTCTTGCACAATTTAAAAATGCAGCTGGAACAGTCCACACCAACAGTGCTAAGTGGTACTTGGAGGGGAAAAACCCCAACTTTTCCAGGTAGCTCTTCACTAAAACAGGAACCAAAGAATCACACCAGTGGCTGGTCTGGGAGAAACTCAGTACTCAATTAACAGCTACCCATGACACACGCAAATGACATGATGGCTGATGTATTTTTGGCCTTATTCCTGTCTGTCAGCTCCCTTTGGTGAATTTTCTCCTTAGCTAATTTTAACCAAATTTGAAAGAAGGTCTGGAGTCTCACAGATAATTATATTTTTATAAGTTTCAGGGATCTGACAGCTGCAGAGAGAATAAAGACCGAAATTAGTGCTTTCCATTAAGGGAAAGCAGGCAAAACTCAGCCACTTTCCAGCTGTTTGTATAATCCAGCAAACCTAAGACAGCCAACAAACCTGTACACATTTGGCAGCAAAGTAGCACCACTGGTGTTTGCTCTTGCCAGAGCTGGTAGTTTTGCAGTAGTGCATGGTTTAGGACACAAACTCATAAGTGTCCAGGTTTAATTAGTTCTGCTATTCCCATTACAGTTTCTATCATTTTGTTGAGTAATTTGTAATAGCAGAGCATCAACTGAAATTAGGATGATTTGTGAAGGAGCAGCCAAAATTATCTATTTTATTGCAGGGGGAAAAAAAGTGATTATGACACCTTGGAAATTACTTTTATTATTCTTGAAAAGTCTGTTTTCCAATTTTTAATCCTGCAGTTACTAGAGAGTAAGATTGGGCAGCAAAATTTGTGATTATTAGAAAAGGCACTCAAAACATCTCAGACCAATCTTCTGTTTTGTGTCAAATTAAGAGAAAATGTGTTTTGCCTTTAAATTAAAAAGAAAAACAATTCGTGAGGAATAAAAATGTCATTGTTCAAGGAAAATAATAAAGTATGAATGCCTCTCCTTCAGATGACTGTCTTTGCAAATGTGCAAGAACTCTGAGGTCAATAAACTGCCATTGCCCAAGCTCCATAAATCCTCAGTGGTTGGATTTTACCACATAGTTTAAGTTACAAGACCTTAGAAGAGGCCAAGAAAGATTCATTTGGAGTATTTATAGGCAAAGACAAGTGCTCCAAACTTCTTCAATTGTTTCTTGCAGCGTCAAGATGGAAAAAGCTGCTCATCGTGGGCACTGCTGGTACTAAAACACAGCCCTCTGCATGTGCAACCATTAATAAAGGCCTGTGGTTTTACATGTTCATTATCAAGCACGGCTTTGCTATCAGATCAGCTGCAGAAGGTAATGAAAAAAGCAGGAAAAATTAAGTTTAAACCAGGGCCAGCACAGATACAAACAGCAAATATCCCTGAAACTTGAAGCTCAACATAGTAAAGCAGGAGAATTTATTAAAATAGGAGCTAAAATATGACCATGATATGACCACTAAGTTGCACGAATCTTACAGAGAACTATCCAGAGACTGCAGATGGGATCCTCCTGTAAGGATTCAGCACCTCCATACAACGACATGCAGAACTGTAAAGGATATATAACACTACAATTTGAAAGGGGAAAATCAGGGGAAAAAAGGGGAAAAAAATAAACAGAATGTCTAGTGTACACTATGAAAATAAAAGACTGATGAAAAGCACTTTGTGCCTTGTGGAAAACAAGTCTCAACTTGTCTGCATTGTCCTGTAAATAGAGTGTGAGGGAAATGTCTATATTTGGGTACAACATCCTGAAAAAAATTTGCAAATCTAGATCTAATTAACTGTCAGTGAAATTTGGGCTTCTGGGTACTCTAACCTCCTTAAACTTGGAGCCTCTGTCACTTAGACACTTCAGATGAATTTTACTCCCTCGCTCCCTTTGAGTGAAGTAAACTCAGCAGGCTGGGCACTGCCTTAGATGTTTATCTCTATCATGATCCCAAAATACATGCAATAACTTGCCATCCTTCTCTAGAAGAACAGAGAGGCCTCTATGGCAATGTATAAATATGAGAAAGCCACCATGACTGAACTCTGAGCCAGACCAGAGGGGGAGAGGGACCACAGGAAAAGTTGTTAATTAAGCACTGCTTCTACTATTAATAGGCTGATGGAGGGCATCATTATCAAAAGGAAACATGCTTCATACAAGCTTTTTCTTGTACATGCTTGCTTAACAAGGAAGCCACTTGAGTATGTCAGATTAAGATTACTATTACACACTGTCATGGGAAGTCCTTGAAAGCAACTTATGCACTTAACAACACACAGCATAGGATAACCTTCAGAGCACAGGTTTTACTGTTCCCATGCCTTTGTACAGCACTTGGTGACCTTAAATATTCTGAGCAGGGGCACAGGAAGGCTGTATTAAAAGGAATTATTAAATATTGATTTATTTTTTTCTTGGCATTGGGTATCAAGATAAATGCCAGAAATTCATCTGTTCTGTTGCAGCTGACCCAGAAAAGGTGTTTCATCAAGTTCAAGTCCATGGAAAAAGAGACAGGGGCAATGAAGAAAGAAACTTTTCCATCTTACCCATCACAGATCACTCATCAAAACTCATGATGTGATACTGAAACCACAAAATTTGGCAAAAGGGACTTATGCAAGTGCTTATGCACTTCAGGAACTTTGCTCCTGGCAGTTTTGTGTCTTCCCACAGAACGCAGGCCATAACCTCTCAGCCAGGAATTCCTAGGTCATACTCAGTAACCTGTGGCATCTTTCTGCTCAGCTGGCACATGCTGCAATGTACCCAGCTTGTGGCAGCTTCAGCAAAAAAAGATTCAAGATCAACATATCTTTGCACAAGATCTCAAACAGAAACCCTGAAGTGTCTTGCTTTACTAGCAGCTAACAAAGGAGTACCCCTACAGCAATTGTTTCTCTCATTCATACCAAGTTAACCAAAAAAAAAAAAACATCCCCATGTTTCTTCCAGGGGTTCAGCTCTGAATTTTAAGGCCAGTGTGACTTCGTCCAGAACTGGATGAGTTCCAGGGCTGAAGGCAAGGAGAGTGCCAGCGCTTGTGATTGCATTGAAGCTCAGCTGCAACTCAAACCACGATACAGTCTTCCTGGCACCTCCACTGCTACAGGATCCACTTGACAAAGGGAAGGCTGGAGGACATTTTAATGACTTATTCAGGCTGTAGTCAGGTTGCTCACAGTTCTCTGCTGACAATGCAACGTACTCCTTTGAACTAGGGCTTTAGCTTACTGACACTTTTCCAGAAATTTTGGAACAACTGACCTCTTTAGAAGAGTTGTAGCCCAAAGAGTTTGGGCAGTTTTTGTCCTTGGAGGTTTTAATGGCCTGACTGAGTAAATCCTGAGTAACCTGGTCTAACTTCACTGCCTATCCTACTTTAAGCAAGAGGTGGGACTACGACTTCTCAAAACCAATTTCAGCTTGAATTGCCCTATGATCCTGTGAAAACATGGGAAAATTGTGGATAAACAGTCTTCTGCAATTTTTTTTCTCCCACAGAGATGAGATTTTTTTCAAAACTTAAAGAAAAATCAGTATTTTCTTTGTGTCTTACTTAGAAATGCTGGTATGGACTAACAGCATTTGGCTGATCCAAAGCATGGACCCTCATTTCAACCTTTTGATATCCAAGCCAAATTCTCTGTTTCATTTTAAATGTTGACATAATGGTTATTTTCAGTCTGCTTAGGCCTGGTGGACTGAAACTTTAGGGTGGAAAAAAGAAGGAGAATTCATCAATGACTTTGGTTGCTGAAAAGAGAGAACACTCCCTGAAAAATCTCCCTCAGTAAGAACTGACCCAGGAAGAAGTTTTCCATGAGAATCTGTTGAGGAGCACAGGGAAATACCTGGACAGCAGTAGGATGAAGAAAGCCTAATTTTTTGTGTGTGTGTTTTCATATGCATTTTGATCTCTTCATTAAAGCACACGTTTTCAGCTGGAGATGGGTCTAATAGCCATTTTCACATACAGGAAAATAAAGGCAAAACCAAAGTTCATTGTGTATGGGGTGAGGAGTGGCAGCCTGCAAAGTTGTGGCAAAGCTGCTCATGGCATGGAGAGTCTTGAAGGAGTTTTGTTTCTTCCAAGCAAGATGCTTGCTTGGAAGTCTTTCTGGTGAATTAGAGAGGCATTACAGATTGTGTAAGACATTTGCTCAAAGTCTTGCACAAAGTCATGGAACTAGAGTCTAATTTATTTACAAAAGCACATCTGGATGTCATCTAGTCCAACTTCCAAAGTTGAATACCTTCAAAGATGAGATACCACAGTGCTTCTGGACCAATTCTTTCCGTGTTTGACAACCTTGCCTGTGAAATTTTCTTCCTTATATCTAGCTGCAATTTCTCTTGCTGTGACTTGTGTCTGTTGCTTCTTGTCCTTCCTCTGCTTCTGCTTGTATGTTATATGCCCCAGCCCACTACAAATCTCAGCAGACTCACTCCAGCTTGCCAACATGCATCCTGTGCTAGGAACTCTGAACTGGGCATGGTACATCAGACATGGCCTAACAGGAGCCACACAAAGGAAGATCACCACCTCCCTTGATCTGCTGGATAAGGTACTGCTAACACAGCCCAGTCTACAGCTGGTTCTGTATTAGCATACACAAAGCTGCCAGAGATGGAAGTAGCCAAGCTGTTTTGCATGGGCTGGCAACAGAAAGAGAAATAGATCCACCCCCCTCCATGTCTCTTTGGAGTTCTTACTGGCACCCCTGCCTGCCCAGCCATCACCCTGGAAACATCTGAGAACAGTTGGAGGGCTCAGATCAGTTTACACTGAGGTCTGAAACATGTTTGATGATTCTCAAAGTCCAGGCTTCCTTAAGAGATGGACAAGCAAAGACATCAGCTGGCAGATGGACTGACAGAGCATACAGGAACCATGTCTGGTGAGAAAAGTGACTAATGGGTGATAGAGAGAGGTGCAGCATCTACTTTTAAGCAGGAAAGTAAAATCTGCTATATTTACTCTTTCATGCAAAATCTGAACTTACTTAACTCATGGCTGAAGTACTGTAAAATCATAGTGTGAAATACTGGGAAATGTCAGCCATGCTGCTGAAAAAACCTATCCTGAGCCAAAATTTAGACACTGCTTTAAATAGCAATTTCCATTGTAATTGTCCTCCCTTCACCAAGTTGCTCTAGAATGGCAATAATTCTTCTTTCTTCACCTAGAGCATAAGGTAAGTTCATTAATTTGCTGCTTACTTTGAAAACCAACGAAGTGTTATTAAAAATGACCATTCCATTTCTGTCACTTGTATTTGTAGTAAGTCATGTTTTGCCCTATGACTAGTCCTGTTTATTTCTGGGATGATAAAAGTGGCAAATTTTGGCCCATAATATCTGTGTGCATGAGAAAAAGAGAGTGCAAGGGAGATAGTGAGAAGTGATTAGAGTACCATGTAGAGTAACCACCCACATATGCCTGCACCCCCACAGAAAAGAAGTCTCACTCTGCAAAAAGTTATTAATTGTATTTTAAAGATCTACAGATCACTTTCATTCTGTCATTACATTTGGTCAGGTTAAAAATCCAATTATGTTTTTTAAAAATCTACTCTGAAGCCCACTAAAGACTATGATGGAGTCTAGGACACCCTCACATTCTTTTCCACACTGCCTGCTTTCTTTGCATATCATGAATACTGGCATCAGCTTTTCATACAGCTAACTTCCAGACAATATCCTCTTTTTACAAGCTGGCTTGCCCTTCAGCAGTTTTCAGTGAGCACTTTGTATCATAGAGTACAAGCCTGGAAAAACATGAAGGTATACTTCAAGTTTAAAGAGAATAAAACACAAACAAAAACTTCCAAAACCCACTCAAAAAAAGGAGAGATGAAGAAGAAAGGGCTTTAAAGGAGTCAAAAAGTTTGATTTTTCCAGAAATATTAGTGAAGCTTCTGGCAGGATGGTGATTAAAGTTTTCAGTCACAAAAAGTACATCCCAGACTAACACTACTTGTCCAGCAAATGTTCCCACTGTCCTCACTGGATTTGGGCCCTTTTTGGGGGAAGCCAGCCCCAGGAATCAAAGGACAGATATGATATTGTACCTGGGATAATCAGACCTCTCTGAGTGTTCTTGCAGAAACTGCATCAAAACATACAATAAGAGAAAATATACCATACATCTACACACACAGACACAGGGCAGACTTGAATGGCACAGTGATAGGCTGTCCATGCTCTGCAGACTTCCACTCTCTACAGACTTCACAAAATCTTAAAACCAAAAACACCCTAAAGCAAAAACCCTAGAGATTTTTACAATTAAAGCCTGTTCCAGGCAGTTTGGTGCTGAGGGCTAGTTCGTGTACCAAGAGTACACAGCAGACCCCTTTGAACAGCAGAGTCTAGACAGTGTCATCAGCATGAAACTCTTGCTCAATCTCAAAAAAGCCATCAGACTTGTGAATGCAATACTATGTCCACATTTTTCCAGCTTCCAGATCCTACCTCTGTTCTGCACAGTGTATGGCAAGAGCTTCATATGACGCAGAGCATCAAACCTTGTTTGCAGGACCTTACTTATAGCGCAGCATCAGGTGACTTGTTGCATAGGCACATACTGTGCCTACAAACTGCAATAGTGACATATTACCATCAATATTGACATATTAAGATAGACAAGCTGAGATGGAAAAGTGAAAAGATGAGCAGTCTACCTCATTTGTCACCCTCAGCAGAGTTGTGGAGCTTAGTTCCAAACTACCAAACTTTCTCCTCCGCATCTGTCAAGATGACCCCTGATTTCCCACACAGCTACCAGATTGGTCTATTCACAGCTTCTCTCCTTCACTCTAGCTCAGAGGCAGCAGAAGCAGCCAGCAGTAATGAAGAGCAGGCACATTTTGCAGCCCATCCCTGTGGGGCTCAAGGCAGCAGAGTGGTTTCTGAGCATACAGGGATGGAGACAGCTTTCAGGTACACATGGCCTCCTTTCCTTCTGCTGGGTGTGATAGAGTCACAATAACCTTTGTTACTGGCAGGCTGCCCAAATCACCACCAACACCATCAATGGAGAGAGCTGAAGAAGTTGGGATGATTACAGGACTTCTCTGGTTGGATTAGTTTCTCACTAGCAAAGCACAGTGCTGCACAGCACTAGTTATCGGTGTGAGACTTCATTCACCACGAAAGCTGTGCAGTCCAGAAAAGCCAGGAGCGCAGTACAAACTGTTGCACAGTCATATAAACGACACTGGAACAGGCAACACCTTCCCACTGGCTTTTCCTCAGTCAGCAGGTGAGGAGGGAAGCACTGCCACCAGCACATCTGCATCACACAGCTGGGACATTCTGCTGCCACTCCACTGCCAACAGAGCAACATCCTCCCTCTCAGCTGGCAGCTGCTGGGTAAACTACCTTTATAGACCCCTGCTGTCAACCTCGGTACTCTATCCCAGCTTCTTCTTTTGCAGTTGGTTCAGCAATAAAACACCTAATGATGCTGCTGCCTGAATCATCAGTGGACTCTGAGACAAATGGCTTGGGTCTCCCTCTGCAGAACTATTGCTCCAGGCTCTTTGCAGTCTCAAGCAGGCATTAACACCGGCATGTGTCTCCTGCACACTGTGCCCTGCTTCCATTAGGATGTTTTGCATCAAGATAAATTGGTCTCACCGCCTACTGTGCTGCAAGTACTTATTCTTCAGAGGGAGTCTCTGATTCCAGCAGAGCCTCCCTCCCGAAGGTGTGGCACTGCGGGAAGGAAAGCCAGCCTTGGTACTGCACTTAGAATGAATGGGAAGAGGTGGATGTTCTTGCTACTTCATTAAAAGAGCCCTTTCCCCTCGAGCAGCTCTGATTCCAGGGATATTTAAGTACAATCGAGGTGAGATAAAGAGTATTATTGTATTAATATATATCTGTATTCCTCCCTCTTCCAACGTCAGCAGTTAGCAAGCCTGATGATGAGAGATGCAGCAAGGAAACAGTTTCAGGTTGAGTGCATCAGGTACTGACTCACTGCCATGAAGCTCTACACTTCGACAGAATTCCTGGTGAACAATGATGAAATATTCATCAGTTCATATTTGTAAATGGCCCAGCAACATACTGAGTAAATGACCTCCGACGAAGTGCCTCGCATTAAAATGGAAGAGCAACCAGCTGAAATGAGGGAACTACAAACTACGCATGTGTTTTGTCAGCACAAACAAGCAGCAAACACAAAGAAATATAGTTGGGCTCATCATCCTGACAGTGAGAAACAAATAGGAAGCCAGCCTGTTCACTCTAGTGGGACCCACTGGATTTGCTGTCTGTGGAAAGAGTGAGTGGGGTGACCTGGGCTAAATATTATTTCCTATCCTCTGTGACAAGCAGAAAGTGAACAAGGCAAGGCAGGAGGGTGAGCAGCTTTGTTCTCCCCACATGCTGGACGTGGCTGTTCATCACCTCTATGCCCTATCCTCTTGCACCCACACTGCAAAGCACCACTAGTCCTTAACTGTGGGTCTTGGCCCCTAAAATGGGAAACAGAAGCCTGCACCCTGCAAAGCAAATGGGGAGCCTGACCCTCCCAATGGGCACCTGGTGCTGGGCAGGAGCATCCCCACAGTTTGCACTTCTTTCCCTGCCTACACATTTTGATGCTGGCCCCTATAGAGAGTGAGCCAGGTTTGCAAGGGGGGCAGGCTGAGGGAACAGGGGGGATCACCAAGCACTGCTCTTTTGTCTGGGGTGCTGTTAGGCAGTCCTGATTTAAAGAGCAAAAGGGTGGATTTTCTGCCCTGCTTTCAGCTCTCATCACTATTCAAGATGCGTGATTTCCAGGGAGGTTGCCAGAGCTGCACTGCACCGCTTGTGGTGGTTAATCCTTGTAGGGGAAAGCTCCACAATGGAAACTGTGAGGAGAATGCAAAATAAATTAGGAAAATCTAGCAAGCCATCATCAGCCTCCGCAAAACGCAGAGGCACCCAGGCCTGGAGTCCCCCAGACCTTTTCCAAGGCATTTGCTTGAAATTGAGCTTAAAAACCCATCTGTCACTGCCCCAGGGCCTCATGGAGAGGTGAGCTCCCACCACCAGCACCAGGTGGGCGATGCAGCCCTTTTTTTAATCATTTATTTATTAATTAAACGCCCTGTGATGAGGCAGATCTACATGCAGGTCCACACACAGCTCTGCAGTCTCAGAGAGCCCTGGGCAGCCGGGAACTTGAACAAACAGCACCATCAGGTGGCTCTCCGGGAAATAGATGTGTGGATCCACCCAGGACATCTCCAGCTGCACCTGGACATCCCTCTGCTCTCCTCTTCCAACCCTCCCTCCCACCAGAGAGGGCTCACAGTCCCTCCCTGGAAAATCCGAGTCCAAAATTGTTACAGAACCCTTCAATGGCAGCAAGGCACGCTCAGGAAAAGTCTTAAGGGAAAACTTAGAGTGTGCTTCCTTCCCCTCTGCCATGCAAGCATTTTATGTCCTGTCCTTTCCATTGCTGACAGCTCTATGTGTCTCAGCTTTAACTATATAGTTTAACTGAGTCCTTAACAGGCTATCAGGCATCCAGAGAACCAATGTGTGTGAAGTAAAAGTCCCAATTCCCTCCCTCAGCTTCTTCAAATTTCGGGGGCACTGGCAAATTGTTTTCCCCTTGAAAACTAATTCTGGTGTATAAATCCCTTTTGAGGCACTGCTGGCCTCCACCTCCCCCTGCCTGCATAAGGAAGGAGAAGGATCCCTTGTTCAGCCTCAGGCAGGTGCCCTTTCACCAAAGACTGCCTTTGAAATAACTTGGCTCCTCCAGCATCTTTGCTGCCTTCTCTTGCTGCTCACATATTTGGTCAGTGCAAACTGGGAGCAGAAGCATTTTCCGCTAGCCAGAGCTGCTTCAATCCCCTGAGAGTCACAGAGCAGATACAGTCCCAAGACACACAGAGACAACAGATGAGAATTCAGCTCTTAGACTCCAGACCTCAGGCATTTCACAACATCTGCCCTCAGGCTCCTGCCCACCACCTTTACGTATCCCTATAAAGAGAGGAGAGCACTGGATAAGACAATGTGAAGGAAAGCAAAATGCTATTGCTCTCACAGCACTACAATGCCTGCAGCCATACCCACGCTATTTCCATGGGCAGGGACCTCTGCCATCAGCCTTAGCTGGTTTTCTCATCCCTGGATAAGGTTTTTCTTCAGGGTATTCTCCACTTCAGTGAATAATTAGGCATTTCTAATTGTCTCCTAGGAGAACTGAGGCCATTTAAATAGAAATGTATATAAATAATATTTTTAGTTGTTTGTATTCTTGTTTATACATATATACCTTCTATAAGTAAATATAGGTAAGTTTCATGTTTATTAAGATACAGAAAAAATATGTAAATAAACACATACACAGTTACATTTACAGACTTAAAAGAAAGCTATTCAAATTGTGGTTACTCAGTTCCTCTAGGAAACACCTCAGTTCACAGTTGCAGCCTTGAGTGCCCACAGTTAGACCTTACAGCAACAACCCTGAAAATCAGGACTTTCTGTAGCTATGTTTGTGCATAGAGAAGGATTGATTAACATACCTAATTTCAGGTCTCTAATTTTCAAAAATTTCCCGTGTTTCCAGTTTTACTGCCCCAGGGGGCACTTCTGTACAAAGCGCATCATTCAGTCACCTTGAAGGGATGTCAAAGCATTGCAAGTTGTTGACAGCCCATCTCAAAATTCTCTGCCTTCTGTAATAAAGAGACCTCTCAATTCCCAGATATGCTCAATGCAATAAAATTTCTGAATCCCATATAAAGACAATAACAGAGCACCTAACACGAAAGACAAAAAAAGAAGAGGAAATGAGATTATATTTCCCATCATGGCATCTGCATTAAGCTCAATAGCTGTTTATTTCTGCTGTAATTGTGCCAAAGCCATTTTGAATTTCATTTTCTTTACGCACCTTGCTCTGAAGCTGAGATATTTTGGGAAAAACAATGCACAGGACAGCACTTAAATGCAATGGCAACATCTCACCAGTTGCTACTAATGATGTCAGAGGAGGTCAGGTGGGCACAGAAGTATGAATTGTCTCTACATTTGTACACTTTTTGAGTGACTAAAGAGCACCCAGGAGAACTGAGGTCTTCCTAGGACAGTAGGAAAATAGAACACTAAGAAGAAGGAATGTCTTTTTTCCTGCCACCTTAATTCTCTTTGCTTTCAAACTCTTCCCTAGCCCTTGCCTTTTATTTTTCTCTAAAAGGAGAATGCAGTGCTAAGGGAACTCAGCTTGCAGCAGCACTGGATCATGGGAAAGTCTGCACAAGCCACCTCCAGGCACTTCTATAAGTACTTCTTTCCTGCACTGGGTTGTCAGTTGTGCTGCTCTATTCTAAGTGTAGAGCCATGGAGCAAGATGCTTGGGGTGGATTTGTTGGCAGATCAGTAGGGAATCATAATATTCCTGCCAAATTCATTTTCTCATGTGACCTGAGCTTGACTTAGAACATGGATTTCCTACAGAGACAAGTTTGAGCAGTGCCAGGAATTTGAAGGCCAGGTGGTCTGCAAAGCTTCTCCCCAGGCTCTGAGATCCCATTTCTTCACGTCATTCTTTCCAGACAGCATGGAGTGTGGACTGCAGTGCTCACAGCAAACTGAGTCCCCAAAACCAATGCAATTGCTCCTTCCCACCACCACAATCCTCTGGAAAAGACTGTGACAGAAGTGGGAGGCAGGATGAGCACGTTTCTGCAAGGAAACAGTTTCAGACAGGCTTTGACCAAGAATGCTAGTGAAACTTTTCTCTGCCAGAGGAAACTCTAAAAAAATCGCGTTTTTTTATCTCAGCAACATCCAAATTGGGCTTAGCTAGTCCAAACTGCTGTGTCTTTGCTAACTCAGAAAGGCTATATTTGCCTGTTTGTGAGGGAAAGCTATCGTGCAATGGAAGATAGACAGGTTTTTCTGAAGAAAGCTATCCATACTCACACAGGTCTCTTGGGACAAGAAGGTCCATATATTAATTTTAGATCTCTGGCATTCCACACAGTAGAAGTACCTTATGGCTCTGATCCATACTGACTTCTATTAAGGAAACAAAAGCTAGAATGAGCTGGAAGCTCTCCCAGATGATGCTGTCTGAATATTCGTTGAGAAAAAGCAGCCTACTCTAATATATTACTTGCCCCATCACCAAGAAACTCTTTCAAAATAAAGCAAGTTAGGCATAATAGTGCTGTTAGCATTGCAATGGACCAAACATCACAGAGTCACAGAATGGTTAAGGCTGAAAGGCACCAAAGGTCGTTTAGTCCAACTCCATGCTCAGGCAGGGTTCCATAAAGCACCTGTGTCCAGATGGCTCTCTAATTTAATCTCCAGAAGAAGAGAGTCCTCACCATCTCCAGGCAATCAGTTCCAGTGCTCAGTCACTTGAGCAGTAAAGAAGTTCTTTCTCATGTACAGGTGCAAATTCCTGTGCATCAGTTTCTGGCTGTCACATCTTCTCCTGTTGCTTGGCACCATCAAGAGAAGCTGCTTTTCTCAGTGTTTTGTCTCAGAAGGAACCAGGTGTAACACACACATTATAGCTGTCTAATTCTGGACTTCTGAATCTTCTCATACCTCTAAGGAAGAATCTCTGCTGTCCCACTCCTGACACAGAGCAGGGAGTAACAGCCTCATCCTAAAATGGCTCCGGTCTTTCTCTCTATAAACCCTAGAGCAGTGGCAATGGCCCAGCACACATACAATCCCATGACTATAATTGCTGCCTTGTTGGCAAATTCCCATCACAGATTGCACAGTTCTATCCCACCCTCACATCAGATGCAATCCACACCAACCTGTGCCTGCTGGAGCGCCTGGCTGAGGTGGAGAATAGGATGGGATGGAGAATAGCTCAGTGCACTGGCACTCTTGGGAGACGGAGCAGAGAACTCAGATTTCAGCAAGTCTGAAACCTCCACCTTGGCTGAAGCCATCCATATATCAGCTCTGTCCCCCGAGGGCCTGAGGAAGGGATGGATGTAGCACACTTCTCCCTCATTGCAGAAAGAGAAGCCTGTACCAGGCTCTCCTCCCTCCTGTCCAGCTTAGATTCAAGCTCTCCTTGCACAATTACAATAATGCTCAACACAGAGGGAGTGATGTCTTCCACTGAAGCAGCATTTGAAACAGCACAAGTCACTGAGAAAGCAACATCCCTGCATTCTTGGTGTTGGCATCATGCTGGCAACATGCAGAACTCTGTGTTTCTATAGTCAGAGAATGGAGGGATAAACTCAGGAATAGCTTCACCAGGAGCAACTGCAAACTCCCTTAGAATGCTTCTGGAAGAACGTAGCTGGGAGAACGTCAGCAGCAGCTAAGAAATTCATTTGCATCAGTCTCACAACTTTCTGGCAGTAGGCTGACCAGTCTGAAATTCACTCCTAAAAATCCATCAGAATCCAGTCTAAATTTTGTCTTCCTCCCACTGTAGTTCCTTTGCTGCCTGATGTCCATGCATTTGAATGAATCTAACCTCACCACCCATTAAGTCAGAAAGCAGAGAAACATAGGCTAGGGAAGACTCAGGGACCAAAAGGGAATAAATGGCATAGTAAGTCAATGAAATCCAAAATTCTTGCCTAATTTAAGCCTAGCTTTCTTGCTTGGAAAAGTCTAGCTGCTAGTTCACAATGTCTGTCACTGGTAACAGACTTGCACTTTCAATTGCTCTCCCTTTTACAGTGCTCTCAGTGAACAGACTCTTCTTTATACACCTGCCAGCACATGACTATGAGACCATTTTTAAAGATTTCATGTCAGGCATCTGTGGAAATCAATTAAATCATTTTAGGGGAGAAAGACTGTGATCCAGAAGCACAAGGGCAGCTATTTTGGACATCTATCCCTGCTTGCAGATAATTGTTCAATCCAAAACCCTGCTAAGCTGACAAGTTCCCCAACACAATACTTGTGCGACTACAAAATGTCACACTGCTGCACTGTGTCCATTTGCTGTAGATATGTGATATCTATAGATATCACTTCCTGCCCTGTTAAGTCACCTGTAAACAGAATTTGTCTGCAGAGCCAGAAACTCTGTTCGTTACATCAAACATTAACTAGTCCTTGGCTGAGTCTGCTCTGTCACAAGGTCCCAGGGCGCATTATCAAAGGAGTGCCTGAGCTCTGCTGAGCATTTCCTAGGCAGCAAACTGAGCTTATTCTACACAGAGAGTCGCTTCCCCACGAGCACAGAGGAAGCTGCATTAGCCAGGATGGAGAAACGCTTCCTCCAGAAATGGAGAAACATTTCCACCAGTTACAGAAGCCAATATCACGTGACTCAATTCAACTACCCTGGTGTGCTGTTCCATACTGCCTAACATGCACTGATCTGCATTGATCCAGAATCAGACTCCAGCACCACAATGTTGGCAAACAAATTCATTCCTTCCAGGAGGGCCACTGGGTTGTAACAGAGGCTATTGATCCACTGTGACCCTGACTCAACACCAATTTAAACATATTGCCTGGCCAAAGACCTGCTCACGAGCACAGTTATGAAGTAACACAGGAGGGATTGACTTCTGACATAATGAGACCTACCTATTTCATGCTAAACCAGAGGTTGTTTCCATAGCTAATTGAAGGTGCCTCACCAAAGCCATGCACTGAGAGGCAGTCCACAAAAGGGAGAGCACAGCAGCGTGCAACACCCTTTTATACTCCTTTGAAGCTTGAGGTTTCAAAGCTTCTCCCATTCTGAGCTTCATCTGAGCAGGAGGGCACCTCCATGGCAGGTAGGAGTCACTTAGCCTAGAAGAAATCCCCATACAGGTCCCTATTTTGATCTCCAGACTCACAAGAAGTAAAAGAGTTCCTTAACCTATACAGGCTAGTCTGGAAATGGAGCTTTCTTCTAACTGCAGTGCTTGGTCCTGGTGCTGAAAAAATTCTTCTGCACATTTCCATAACATTGAACCAGCACTTTCATAGGAAGCTTATGAAGTGAAGTGGTATTTTCTGGGGAGAACAGTACTCACTAGAAAATTCCCACCCACCTCAAACCTAACTGCTGCAGTAAAAACTCCACACAGCTACTGAGACTGGTTGGCGGCACTGAGGACGGGAGATGCAGAAGCAGATGAATGCTTTTTTTATTTTGCACCAAAGCTTGTTTTGTCTCTTCTATCTCTACTATGATTTTAGAGACCACATGACTCCAAGGCCAGCATTTCTTTTCAGCCTTAGGTCATGTACATTTGCATTATGAACATGCAATACAAACCACAAATAATCATATGCATGTGTGGTTGTCTCTGCTCTGAGTGGTGCTCAGCCTGCTTTCCTCCTTCCCATTCCCTTATTCAGTGGTGCACACTGCAGATGACAAATGTAGCAACACTTGTCCAAGAATAACATCCCAAACTCTCACTCACTCACTGTACATGGACACATGTCACCTTAGCTGCATCACAAGTATGGCTTTCCTCTTCAGAGAGCACCAGAACAAACTCATCGTACCTTTTAGCCCTGCATGCAAACAATTGCTAGAGGGATAGCACATAAAACCCACCTTCCTGCTCTAGAATCATAAAATGGTTTGCAGGAACTTTAAGGATCACCTAATCCAACCCCTCTGCAATAAGCAGGTACATTTTCAACTGGATCAGGTTGTTCAGAGCTCAGTCTAACCTGGCCTTGAATGTTTCCAGGCTCTCTGTACAACCTGTTCCTGTATCTAACTAAACTCATAAAAAATTTCTTCCTTATATCTAATCTAAATCTGTCCTCTCTTAGTTTCAAAGCAATACCCCTTGTCTTATTGCTACAGACTTAATTAACAAGTTTGTCCCCTTATTTCTTACAAGCCTTTAAGTTTTGAAAGGTTGCAATAAGGTGTCCCTGGAGCCTTCTTTTCTCCAGGCTGAACAACCCCAGCTCTCTCAGCCTTTCCTCATAGGAGAGGTGTGTGACACTCCAGCCCCGGAGCTATGAGCTCAGCCAGGACATTGACTTTAAAGCATATATATAGGGTTCTTAAATACCTCAAGACAGTGTCAAGAGAGCAAGCCACAAACTTGTTCCCAAGGGGTATCTTTATTAATTTAGGAGAGAAAATAAGGGAACTTGGCAAAGGTTCAAAAAGGGCACTACTCAAGCTAGAGGAAACATTCCACCACAATACCAACCCAGCACATGCTAATCCACAGCACTTAAGTCAGAATCCAATCCCTCTGCAACATTTAAGTCAAAATCCAATCTGTCCAGCTCCAAGCCGCTCAAAGCATCCAGAGAGGAGCAAAGAAAGAAAAGAAGGAGCAAGAACAGAACAGGAGGAAGAGGAGGAGGCAGATCATACAGCTACCACTGGAACCTGATGGCAGACCAGCTCTCTCACACATCCAGATGGCAGAGCTGAGACACATGAAACACTTATGCTTCTGGTTTTATCTGTTCTGGTCTGTATGGCCAAACCTCCAGGCGTGGCCTTTGACATACACGCATACACACACACCTCACTAGGTGGTTCTGACCCAATAATTATGGATCTGGCGTCTAACAAGGTGTTCCATCCCTCTGATCATTTCTGTGGCCCTCCTCCAAACATGAGGAACACGGTTGCTTCATGACAGCGCATTAATTTCACCCCTTATATGTGACTGTCCACCAGTTTACTCCAGCAAAGACTAGTCTGTAAGGAGAGGGAAAGGCTTCACACTGCACACAGCTATTACATCTGCGTGGCCCAAGGTATGTTGTGTATGTTGGTGCAAACGCACACCCTCTCACTGGGTAGCAGATGACTCAGGAAGCTTTAGTCTGTCTCACAGGCTGTAGACTCCAGATGGAGTTCTGAAAAGCTGCAACAACACACAACTTAGTTTTCTTAACATTTAATAAAAAATCTAAAGAGGAGAAAGTTCTTTCCTTTACACCATGGCACTGATGTCTCCCTTTTCCTAAAAGCTTTAATTTCAAAAAGAGCAATTAAAATTAACACAGTAGCTAACACAGTACTCTGCTACAGTTTAGGGTGTCAGAGTGAAATTAAAACCTGACCTGTATAAAACCATGTAGACTCAGGATATATATAATATAAACAGCACCAGTGTTCCACAAGGGGCAGGTACTCCTGAGCAGCAGTCCAACCCCAGGCAGAGACTCAGGGATTGAGCTGAGACCGTGCCAGGGCTCAGCAAAGCCCAGCTTTACAGTGCTTAGGAAAAACACTACACAGCAGCCCCATTTGCAAGTCCCTCTTGCATCAAATGTGGTCACTTTGCAGCAGACTCAGCCCCAGGTTTGGTCCTGGAGCGCTTGCAGGGACAAGAAGGCATTGGAAGAGCTGGGTGCCCACACCAGGTGCTGGGTTAGCAGCCAACAGGGCTGGTGGATCCCAGAAACTTTCCCACCCTGCGGAAGGAAGAAGCCCTGGGGGCCTGAGGCTCTGCTGGTCTCTTCTCCTGCAGGGCTTACAGAATGCATGAGCCCCATCAGGCACTCTGCTGAGAGCACAGCACCTCAAACATCCCCAGCACTGAGGAGATCTCAGAAAACAAAACTCACCTTCTCTCAGGTGCAGTTGTAAAGGGGATGGGAGGATGGCACGTTACCTTGAATTGCTTTTCTAGGCCTTGTTCTTTTTTAACTATAAAACACTAAATACACTATTACAAGCACGGTAGGAAAAGTTGACTTTTATGGAGGGAAAAGGTATCACCTCTGAAAAGTCTTGTGTGTTTGCTGGGAAATTTTCACTCACTGTCTTTGACTAGCAGGAAATCCATGCTGAGAAATATGAAGCAGAAAGCTTTTGTTGAGAGCCAATTGCAAGAAAAAGGAAGATAAATCAGTGAGGATTTTAATGTGAAGTTTTCCCTCTGGCAACATTTCATTGTATGATACAGGCATACAAAGATGCCAAAGGCAAGGAAGAAAACCACTTTGGTTTGGAAGAAAGAACTTAAACTTAGGTTAAGACTCACCTTATATTGTACTTGCTCAATAGTGGAAAAAAATCTTTAAATAAAAAAGCTCTTAAGAGGAAACTCCATTGCTGAGGTGAAACCCTCTCCAGGTCTATGTTTGAAAAAGTTTTTCAAACATGACTACTTGGCTAGGAGCATTGGAAAAACAACATACCCATAGCTATTTTGGCAAAAGGCACAGTGTAGGCACAGCTGTATGAATGCAAGCAAGAGACTCCTCTGGACTACCAAACCTCATGACTAGCTAATCCTCTGCAGGGAACCCAGAGAATAATTAAACCAATTCAAGGGCAAGGATGCTATGTGAGCACAAAACAGCTATTTTGAGGGGGTTGTGTGTGAGTGTGTGTGTGTGACTTGCTTATATCAACAGTCATATCAGCAATCTTGTATCAGGCGACCCAAGAAGTCACTGACATTAATGTAAGATTTATCTTCTCATCAGTCTGCCTTGTATCTTTTTCCTCTTCCCAATTCTATTACAGATAAAATAATCTTCTTGATAAGAAACAAGAGATTTTTTCACCCTTTAATACATGAGAAACATCCAAACAAAGTGAAGAGTGCTCTAAATACACGAAGCCACTGCCCCTCTAGGTAAATAACTTTCTTTACAGACATTTTTGAGCTGTTTATCTCCATGGTCAAAGCCTTCAATCAGGCAGATAAAGAAACACGCTTGTTGGGCAGCTAAGCAACATGCCAAAACAGAATTCCCACTGCCAGCACTGATACCACTTCGTTTATATGTAGTTTCTCATCCCACAGGCTTTGGCTGTTTGAAGGGAAAGTAGTTCTCTGAACAGATGGAGTTGGTAATATAGCTCTTTCTAGGAGATATAAGGATTACACAGGGAATGAAATGGCGAAACAGTGTCTGCAGTACACGTTGTAAAACTTGAACCACTCCAAGTAAAATTCCCTCCCCACTGAGAACAACATGATGGGACGAAGTGGAAGTGACAGTGTGCCTTTCCAAAACATTAGCTATATCATAGCTCTTTCCCCTCAGAACATTGGCTACCCAAAACCTACTTGAGACACACGTTCCAACCTCACACTCACAAAAAAATCTTATGACTTGTCATTTTGAGTCAGTGTCAGAAGCACTGCCAAAAAAAAAAGATGAAATAGCTGTCTTAAAAGAGCAAGAGAGTCTATGCAGCAGACGGGGAAACAGTGCCTGTGTATATCAGAGCTCCCAAGCTCAGCTACAGAGTCTTATTTGGTTTCCTCTAGATCTACCCCAGGCATCTTGCTTTCAGTGAAGCTGGAAGACTTGTATCCCACAAGTCCAATGTTAATCCATGTTCCCAGGCTGCCTGCCCGTGCTTAGACTGGAATCTCTGCAAGGCTAGGCACAGAATCCTGGCTATCTGCAGAGAAGCTCCCTTGTGCAAAGATGACAGACTGGTTTGAGTCAGACTTGGAAAGCCACAACCACTGACCATGCTGTTCCAATGGGATGGGGCAGGCAGAGGGAAAGAAAATAAAGAAAAATTCCATTGTCCAGGTAAACCATTCTAATCCAGACCAAAGCTCCATTTTGCCCAGTAACCTGTGCCCAGCAGTGTGGACAGGAGGGTATGCAGGGAGCACAAAGAGCAAGCCAAGCAAGTATGGTATTTCTGCCACATATTTTCGCAGCTTCCAATGATTTTCATTTCAGGACAGGTCCTGATCCCCATTTGGTTTCTTTATTGAATGATCCCCAGTGGGCTTCTCTTTGAAGCATTTGCCCTACCTTTTCATTTGCTTTGTTCATTGCTACTGAGCATGAAGCTGACATTTTAAGTGAAGGACCATGATGATGTCATTCCTAAAAAAAAATTTCTGGAGGTTATGCTCTCAAGGTCCTGATCTGAAATACTTTGCATTTTGTAATAAATTGCTATATACATTTTTTCACTGTCTTTGTAGACCATACCAGGGCCTTTTTTTATGTGATCCTGGTTTAAAAGTATTAATCTTACACATTGTCTCTCCTTACTATTCCATTTTCAATTGCTCTTACACTGGTCAACTATCAGAGGGGTATAACCAAAATCCAGTCAAACCAGACAGATCTGTAACTCAAATCTCATTGTGTGACTCATATATGTTCCATGCCTAAGGACAGTTGCCTGGATTCTCACTCTGGTCCTGGACATATAATTTACCATTACGAGAGTATCCAAAAATATGAGGCAGGCCTGAGCCTCATTATTTAAAGCAAGATCTCTCAGATTTTACTGAATTGGCTTTTAAATTTAATACATTGTGGTTGAAATCTTGGCTCCCACTTTAATCTGTGGGATTACTTTTATTACCCTTGTTCAGGCCAGGATTTTGCCTGAAGAACTTCTCTACTGTTTAGCATTATTTCATAATTAACGTGTTAGGTGCTCTCCTGTTTGCTAAAGCACATAGGTTTTCCTCTCTTCAACTTTCCTCAATGGCAGACAAAATGACACTTGCAGCCTTCAGAGCAAGAAAGACTGAGATGGCCAAAGTGGTCTTTTATCTAACTTTGTCATGCTATAGAGCCTATTTCTCCCTGGATTCAGCTCAGAGAAGATTGTTGCAGACATTTTCTTTAGGGTTGAATTTAGCTTTCAGCATTTTTCCAGCTGATGCTTTGTCCAGGAAAGTCCTTTTTGGCAACTGCGGTTTGAAATTCTACTCCAGCCCTGGATCTTAAACTGAACCAGAGAATTTTACTGGAGATGAAGAAACTCTCCCTCCTTTCCTTACTGATCACTCCCTGCCATCTGCAAGAGCCACTAATTTCTGCAAAAAGCACAGCTTTAGAAGAGCTAGTGCAAATTACAAATGCACAGTTTCATTAGCAGGCAGTTGAATAACCAGAAAGACAGAAGGAAAAAAACTAAGTCTAGGTTTATCTATTTGGGTATACTGTGAAATAGCACATTCCCAAGAACCACTGAGCAAAATGAACATAATAGTCAAGTAGAAAGTATTCATTCTTGAAAGTTTAAAGATTTGCTTATTTGGTGTCAGCTTTGTGAGACACACCTGCCTTCCCTGTAGCAGACAGATTTGTTACTAGGAAAAACACAGGAACCAAACATTCCATCTTCCACACCGACCTGGTATGATTAAGACGGGACAATTTCGATTGTAACATCTTGCAGGCAGAAGGGCTGCAAAATAAGCCCGTCTGAAGTTTTGCCCCAAATGCTTTGACTTCAAGAGAAGGAACTGGCAGCAAGAGAGGAAATAAACATTGACTGCATTGTTCCAGCAGGCACTGAGGCAGGGCTGTGGGTAGGTGTGATTAGCTCATTTGCCATTAGTTGAACACGAAGCAGAAAGCAGAAGTCTAAGCACACGGAAATAGCACCCTGCAATACTGATTAGACTCTTGTTTATACCACATTGTGGCAAGCTAAGCCTGCATAGGCTCACTTCACCCCTCTGCAGGCACGAGTGTTGTAATTCCCGTGTCCCTTGGAGAAAGGAACACCTCCCTCCAGAGTGTTTGCAAGAGAAGAGAAGTGATCCTGCAAACTACCACCACCACCATGAAGACATCAAATGCTCTTGTTCTCCTCCTAGTCCTGCTTTACATCAATGCCAGCACAGAATGGCCTACGCACACAGTCTGCAAAGAGGACAACTTGGAAATATATTACAAAAGTTGTGGTGAGATTTTTTTTAAACTTCCATTTTCTTTGTAGCTGCTCAATGAAGTTGTTCCTATGCAGTGAGAGACACTTATAAGCCAGGCAATGAATGGAAGGGTTATACTCCCAAGCCAGCTCTGGGTTTCGCCTCTAGAATAGTTTTAGTCTTTCAAGTATAGCTGGTTTTGGTTCACACGCACACAAATCTAACTGTATTTAGATAAAAGATAATAAAGAGCAATAATATAACTTAATTCCGAATAATACACATCTGTCAAAACCCCAGTTCAGCACGAAAGAGATGACTAGGAATTTTATCTAGAAGTTAGGTTAAAAAAAATAAAAGAGGAAGACCCTGGATATTTATCTTTTTTACCCCTGGGACAAAACAGGCTCTTCAATGATCTGCTGTTTTCCTAATATGCGATGAGACTGTGGTGTGACAAGGGACCCAGTGTGACAGTGGGAAGGATTCGTGTCTTCTGCCACTGCCACCTTGCTTAGCAAGACTTCAGCAGCATCCCTTACCAGAGGCATTTCCCAGGGATCATAGGGTTTTGTTTGCTCTTTAAATCTGTAGAGAAGAAAAGGAGCAAGTGCCACTGGAATTGACTGAAAATGAATTCACTTGAATGCTGCCTGCTCTCCACTTCTCGCTTTGCTGGCCTTGTGCCTCTCCTATTGTGCTGATCTGCTTTACAACTGGGACAAAGGGAATTAGATTCACAGACGCCTCATTCATTTTCCGCACGTGATGTGAAAAGCGATTCATGGCAAATGAGCACCCTAGAGTTTGTTTTTCCAATTCATCCTGATACAAAGGGTTTTCCCCGGGGGCTTTTTCTCCCCTGTAGCTTTCATGCATTTTTGCACACCCATTAAAATAAAGCCAGCGAGGGACAAGAGAAGTAAATAAATATTTGCAATGCTATTCTTTATTGGCATGCTCCCAGGGGACTAAAGTCAAGCTTCACATACTATCAATGGGTATAATGCATTAAGAAAATATATAATTAAATATTGAACATGAGCTTTAGTATTACCTTTATTTTAGTAAGAATTTATTGTGTAAGTGAATTCTGTTCCCTCAACAAGTCTCAGTTAGCATGAGATGCTTTGACACAGAGGTACAGGCTGAGTTTGAGTCAATTCAAATGATGATGAATTTGTCTGCTGGCATGTGCCAGTTAAGGATTGCTTCTTACTATGCACATCACTGGCCTAGCTAACAATATGCATTTGTTTAGAGTCATTTGTTTCTGTCACTTATTTTGGTTTGCCACAAACAGAAGGATAAGAGGTACATTCATTCAGGGCGAATTCACAGCTTGAGAAGCACGAGCCAGAGATCATAAAGGTCAGGTCCCACCACTAAGAGTGGTTTTCTGTTCCCCTGGTTACAGCTATGGGAGATGAAGAGATTACACAGACATGGAAACAATGCAAGAATTAAATTAAATTCCTTGCTTGAAGCCAGATTCCTTGCTCCCTTATAGCTCTGTCACATTCAAGTTGTTGCAATTCACAACTTCCATCACAGTTTTCTGCCCTGCCTTCTTTCCAGAGGCTGCAACACCTGTAGTATCACACCAGGATGCACCATCTGCATCCCTGCTGACCCAGTTAGTAGTCTGCTATTTTGCACAAAGGAGAAAAATATAAGATGTTTTGGGTTGAGCCCAAAAATCTACAGGTGGGGAGGATAAATCCAAATACACTGATCTATGTCCCCTTCAGAGAAGACATTGCTCTTACTGAGCTCACTGGCAAGCTCACAAGGGTGCCAAAGGTGCTGGTCACCTTTTCAGCAGAGGGGAAGCTTTGTCCCTACTTCATTTCACTGTAAATCATAACTAGATGGACAGAACATAGCTTTATTTTTCATTTGTGTCCTGCCAATTGTTCTCACCCAGGAGAAAACAGACTTGTTAGTGCCTAGGTTTGACAAGACCCTTTCCCAACAAACCTTCTCATGACAAATTTATAATACCAGCAAACACAGAATCAATCCTATGTTGAGTGCCCATGCTCTTTAGCTATTTCAGCAGAATACTGCCCCACATGTCCTTCCAGTCTGAAAAATCCCTTTGGTATTTCCTCCTCCACTGAAGATGTCAGAGGATGACCCATTTTTGGGATACAAGAGCCACAGTGAGGTAACTAGTACGAAATCTTGGGTAACATATTCCCTGTTGGCATCAAAAGGGTCAGGATTTGACCTCTGTTGTTGTTACTATAGATTCTAGGATGTTATTACTGAATTAGGATTGAATCAAGTGAAATATAAGGAAATTGAGAGAATTTTAACCAAGTACTTCAGAACTTTATCTCTGGAGTTGAATGTCCTCTATCAATAAATTAATAGAGTTCAGTCTGAGCATTTAAAAAGGAGCCTAGTGCTCATTTTTGCCTTGCAGTTTATCAGGTCTTCTCCTATAATGCAGTAAAAATCTGACTAAAGCCAAAAATATGACCTAATATAACTGTGATTAATGCAGCAGAGAAGTTTATGTGGATAACTGAAAACTGAGAAAGTCTAGCAATCTCCTGTAGCCAGAAGCAAATCCCAACTGCTTGTCACAAGCAATTGTTCTAGCTGCATCCTGCCCCTATAACATGTAAGATACAAGCATGCATCAAGCCTCCAGCCTCAATCCATGCCCTATATCCCATAGGAAAGGATCCACATTCCCACTCAGCCACGCCAGACTACATGTTCTGTTACCAGGACCCTAAGACATGCATCAAAAGAAAAGGCTAGACAAGATCCTAGTGATCAATAAAAAAGTAATCCAAAAGAAATCAGACAAAAATTCTCAGCAGCAAGTCCATGGCTGAGGGATGGGTGGTCTAAAAGTAGAGTAAATAGACAGTGTGCTGCCTCCTCTGTGTAACCACAGGAGACATAACACCGAGACAGGCTATAAATAGCAAGACATTTCCATAGTTCCAGGGCCACTCTTGCTCCCAGCAACAAGTGACAAAAATGAAGGAAGGTCTCAGATGGCCACAAATCACTTTAGAAACCTGGGCAGAGATCCCGAGATAAAAGCAGCACAGGTTAACATCTCTGACTGAGAAAAGAGAACCTTAATTGGCAAGTCTATGCACAGGCATGAAAAGAACCTGCTACACAAAGGGCCAATCCCTATCCCTTTTAATTTCACAGTGATTTTTACAGTAATAATGCCTTAGATATTCCCAGCTACACTTTAAAAAGCAATTGTCTGGGAAGGGAAGGGCAGGTAGGCAATGGTAACAAAGTGCCCGGAGCAGATTCCAGTGCTATTTGAGTAATAGGCATCCACTTGGAAGGGCAAAGTGCAGTGAAGTCAGAGATGACAAAACAAAACTCCTCAAGAGGTCTAAAAGCACCTGCTTCTAGATCATTCATGTAAGCCTAATTGTCTTAATTAGCCATGGAGACATTCTCACTATATAGTGTTCAAACAAGACCCCCTCCATAGGGGAAAGCAGGTGATTCCTCCTACAGACACAGGAAAACCACTTTCCAATTATTTTTACAGCTCTTGAAACGTTAGCTGGCCTTGCAATAATGAATTTGTGGTTCAGAATGTCAGTTTTATTGTCAACCATCAACTCCAGACCAGTATGCTCAGTGATTATAAAAGTTCTACATTTAGATTGGGACCCAGGAGATTTCAGAGCTGCCCACTGCCTAAAACTGTGGATTTCCTGACAGTGTTGCAAAGGAAATTGATAAAGCATAAAGTTCTTAGAAAGGGTTTGGTCACCACTGACCATGAAGGACTTTGTTTTCTATGCAGGGAATTTCAGAGGGACCCTCAGGAGCATCAAAGTACTACTAATCAAAGACCACATCTTCAGAAATATTCCCAAGGCTTTATAAAACACGGTTTAGGCCACGTGGGATTTTTAAATATCACAGACACATTTCCCATTGCCTGATTTTGCTTGCTTTTTCTTCTTTTGTTCACCTGAAGTGAGGTTAATAGCCACTAATAGCTGAAGTTTCAGGAGAAAATGGCAAAGAAACATCTGAAAAAAGAATCTCACCTCATGGCTCTTCGGGGCAAAGATTCTTCTAGACACTTGATAAAGGGAGTTCTTTTTCCATTATTCTTCAAGTTTTTGGCAGACAGATTGAGCCAGATGCTTCTCTTGGACTTATTTATTTATTTCTCTCAAACAGGCTTCAGCAATTGCTTCTAAATTATTTAAAGCCACACAACACCAGCTCCCCTCTGATCTTTTGTTGCATAGATTGCTAGTGGGCAAACAATCAAAGGACTTAAGAATTTCACTTGAAAACAATTTTTTTGTTTGTTTACTCTGTCCAAGCCATCTTAATATCATAGCTTTGCTGCTGTACTCATCTGGTATAACTTACTTATTCCAAGGGGAAGACCAGATGTTGACATGCATATTTCTGGCACCAGATCCTAACAAACTGAGGCTATCATCAGAATCAAGGTAGCATAGTTATGAGTGTACATGCAGATATTCTTTTAAAATTTTGGTGCCTCCATGACTTAAAACTACCTCATCTATTTAATTCTCTACTTCATTAGAGAGGGTTAAACTTTCTTTCCTATGTGAACTCTTGAGGTGGTTCTGAATATCATTTTACCCCATCTTTCAGAGACAGGAAAGTACTTAGTAAATTTTAAAAAGTAAATGGCAAAAAGGAGCAGGAGACAATCTCATACCTCCAAGGTATTCTGGCAAAAACATTAGATTCAGCATCTAGACTTTAAACCATTTAGTAAAATCAATATTAATGCTTTCAGTGAGACTAGTAGTGGACAGAATTAACCTCAGCTGAACCTTTCCCACCAGGCTTTAAATTTTCCCATCTAATTTTGTTCTCAGTGGTTTTCTCACAGTGCCAAATTCTTCACCAAATCAATTAAGGTCCTGCATCATGGACTGCAAAAGAGGGTTGTTTATGTGTGACACCTTCTCCTGCTTATCTCCAGATGTTAAATCTAAAAGGGTTGGCATCTTTTTCACCTGCTGACATTTGACATGTCTTTGATTGTTGTAGCCACTGAGTCACTAAGGTAATCATAAACAGGAGGGATAAGAATTCTCAAGGCAAGCCACAGGAACATGTGCTCTCCCCTTTGGAAAAAAAAATAGAAGAAACATACCTAAAAAGTGGTGTTGCATTACAGTCAAGAACTACTGTGGGCAAGGCAACACTGTGATTTACTGTTGGATACCGAATTTGAGTCTTTATGGAGGGAGCACTCTAACATACTAAACAAGTGAGTCACAGCTATTTTAACAGTTTGATAAAAATTTGAGATTAACTCCTGCATTACACAAAGCCAAAATTATCAAGAGGCACATTCACTGCATAAAGTCAGGAGCAAGGGCAAACCACAGCTGATTATAGGTGGTTCAGGTAAATCTTTCTTGCAAGTTTATGAGGCATCACCTCGCTTTCTTGACATTGTCACACCATCTCACATAGAGCTGCCATCAAGACATCAAAATATCTCTGGATTCTACTATGCTTACAGTTTACCAAGGAAAATAAAGGCAACAGATCAGGTGTTTACAGCAATTTAACATTCATCAGCAAAAATATCCAAAATAATCTAAATAAAACTAACACACCTCAAAAATGCAAAAACTGCTTCAGCGTTATTGTGTGTTGGTGTTACTGTACCAACTTTAAGGAGGCCGATGGCAACCTAAATCTAGGGAGAAAGAGTGGCCATCAGGGACAAGCTGTCCAAATGCCCTATACAGATTCATCATGTGCTGAATCTAAAACCTTTGATCTGTTCCAGATGGTGCATTTAGACCCATGAGAGCTTCCAGTTGCCAAAAGCTAGGATCTTAAAAGCTACCACAAATTAATTCAATGCTTCAGTTTCCTCTTCACCTGAAGATGGATGGCTCCTGCCAAATGATCCAGCAGTGATCAGGCAGGTGGGAACCCAGCTAGTTTCCTCGGCAGAGGGAACATGGCATTTCAGCTACAGCTTACTGCCATGCTCCTGTGGTGGATTTCAACCCATCCTGGGAAAATGGGAACATTTAGCCCATTTATATGCTGCTGATTACTGTTCTGTATAATCAGCAGTATACCCTGCTATCCCAGAGCATGGCATGTGTCTAACAGCAGGGCAGTTTCTAGTAATGTTTGGTTCTATTTCTGGCACCAGCCTGAAAGTCTGTTGTGAATCCCCAGTCGTACTGGCAAGCACTGATGTCCAGAGATCTTCGTGTCAAGTAGGGCAGTATGAAAAAAGATTATTAAAAAATATATGAGGAGGGAAGAGACAGATCTGATTAGGAATACTGGCAGTTACTGTATGCATCTTATTTGTGCAGTGCATGGTGTTTTCTTACCAACAGAAGAACAAAGACTTTCTCTCTCTAATACATTCCCTGCTGGGCCCAAATTAATGCAGTATTTTCTTGTTACACTGCTGCAGCTGAAGCCTGCCCTGTCTGCCTTTCTCTCTCAAAGCTAACTAGGACAAATCAGGATTATCAAATACAGATCTGTATGTGCTATCCCTCAAAGCCAGCATCTTTGAGTTTTGTCTTCTTAAACAGGCTTGGATAAAGCTTTGCCATACCACACAAAGCACAGAAATCCCGCTTTCCAAATACCACCTCTGGCAAAAGCAAGGAAAGGCTCCATGAACCTTCAAACACTGGACCTCCCCTTGAGCCTGAGCAAACAGCTCTAACAAGCCTGATCTCAAGAAAGATGATTCAGGCAGGAAAAGGCAGGCAGACTCAGGGCTTAGCTTTGGCAATGCTGTTTTATCGTGCTAGGGACATTCCCCCAACCCCAAACACAGCCCTGTGCAAAGAGCCCCTCACACCTGCTGTCTTTGCAGGGGCTTCCCTCCAACTCATCACATCAGCCTGGTGCCAGAAAATTTCCTCCTCTCTTGTCCACCTGACATTTGGAGAAGCCTTCTGAGTTATTGATTCTGAATATTTGCATATTTGGACATCATGTACACAGCAATGAGTTTTATTTGAAATAGCAAGAGACAAAGCCTTTGTCCTTTATTTAAACTAATTTTCTAAAACACTGGAGTCACCTGGCTCCAAAACTAAGGCCATAATGACCAGCCAGTAGTGCCTGTGCCTTAATCTAACCAAGAAGTACATAATTGCTCTTTGCATGAACAGTGTTCAGTATTCTTGAGAGGAGTGGTAATTATTTAACTTGCACAAACACTTATTTTTTAAGCCATACTTTAAGTCTCTTTCACTAGAGCTCTGTGTTTGTTTAGTTTATACATTAGACTGCAACCAAATCCTTAGGTTTCTTTCTACAACCATGTCAGTTTCATCAGAAAAGTAGCAGAGTTATTCGCTCCATTAAGTCATCTCCAAGAGCTTTGGGTTTGAGCAGACCACAAGCTGATACCACTGTTTGCAAAGGGGAACTCACACAGTCTGTAACCCCAGGAAATTTAGGATACATGAACTCTCATCTTCCCTATTCCTTCCCCTCTATGTTGCCTAAGCAAGCCAGAAAAAAATCAGGTGATAAAATATACAGTGACTAGAGCTCTTAGACACTTAGGGTGCCTGTTTGAACTAGGCAAAAGCCTGGATCTTGTCATGGCTAAGACAGGTGAAGCATTCTTATAACAAAGTAGACACAAGCAACACGAGTCTCACAATTTATTCTGCTCTCCTCTGAACAGAGGGTCACTCTGCACCCCCCAGACACACCTGGAAGGGGCAGTGGCATGCAGTGAAGGCAGGCCCAAAAGGAAGTTCATTAAATTGAAGGTGCTCAGGGAAATCTAGATGCATAATCAGAGAGCTGCTAATTCATCTGATGCTTCTTCCTCAGTGCCTTATAAGTAGATTCCAGTGTAAAATATAACCTTGAGCATTCAGGTTAATTTATTTAAATAGACATTAAAGGGAAACTGTTGAACGAACACATAAAGTCTGAAATCCCAAACAGTTAGTTCCTCATTCTTTCCCTCTCCTTTCATCACCTTGAATGCTGTAAAGACTAATGATTTAATTTTATAAAGAGCTCTGAAGGTGAGGAGTGTTGGGTAATTGCTAAGTACATTTCTTCCTTGTACTAATATCCAGCTCCTCTAGCACCACTCTGTCCTTATTTGACCCCAGCCAAGTGCAGCTATGTCATTTCATCCAATTCTGTGGCTTATCTTCTCCTAGAAGTGTTATTTTGAAACACCCAAAATTTTACCAATCTGGAGAGTCTTCCCACCACTTTAGGGCTTACAGATGTGGACTCTTACAAGCACAGCTCATCTGCTTGCTGCTGCTATTCAGTCACACCACTGATTTTCACGCTCATATGGAAACAATGTGATTTTAGAGCAGATTCAGATG
Source organism: Campylorhamphus procurvoides (assembly GCA_013396655.1). Taxonomy (NCBI): domain Eukaryota; kingdom Metazoa; phylum Chordata; class Aves; order Passeriformes; family Dendrocolaptidae; genus Campylorhamphus; species Campylorhamphus procurvoides. Next base: position 645,104 of record WBMV01002325.1, on the reverse strand, counting down.
AGAGTGAAGCCAGTAGAGGATTGCTACAAGATGGGGGGAGGGAGAGAGAAGAATAAAAGGCAGAGGCTGTTGTACACCAGCCCGGCAAAATTCCTTTAACAGGTGCTTCCCATTTGTCCATGCAGTTTCTGTAATTCCCAGTTAGTCATCCAGGAGCTCAGGCTTGGAGGGACATGGCCACAGTGGGTTAGCACATTATCATTCCCAGCTGTCTGCTTTGTCCCATGCTCTGGAGATCATCTCCCAGAGCCTGTGAGGACAGTTCCAGTCACAGTCCTGGGGCTTTGTGCACACCCCTGTTCAACAGGGCCACGAGCCACTGGCCCCACAACTGCAGTAACTGGGGCATGAAAGTGAGATCCCATCTGCTGTCCCCATCACTGGGGTTACACAACTGTAAGTATGTCTGAGCTAATTTTTACCTATGAACCTCCTGCCAAGAACAAAGGCAGGGGGGAAAAACTCCAGGGAGAAAAGTTCAGGAACTTATCTGGGCTATTAGGCTGTGTTACACACACCTGTTCAGTCTTGTAAAAAAAACCCAGGCAAACCCATCACTGTGAGCACCTCAAAATAGGCTGAAATCTTGCACTGTGGTGCCAGTGCAGGTGGTATGCAAGGAAAACCACATCCCGAGTCAATATAGCAACAAATCTGCACCAGGGTGCCACCAGATAAGGGTGAGATGGGAGAGGGGATGCATCACTAATAGTAAACCATGTAAGGGGTGGTTGGTGGCAAGATGCCAAGTACATCCCAAATTTATCTCTCGCCAAGAAGGATTGTACTACAGAAGCCAGTCTTCAGCAAGAGCTGTACATTCAGTGCTGGATACAGTGGGAGCTCAGCATCAACCACAGCACCAGATTCAAATAACAGATCTAAGAGATCTTAGAGGGCACTGATTGTTTACAAAAGCCAAAGACTTGCCCCCTTTTCCAACAAATTGTCTGAATGACTTAGAACTATGTAGAGAGAAACTTGAGCCCAAATTCTGCTCCGAGGCACCTTCATGCAAGCTGTAAATATGTTGCAGCCCGAGTCCTTCACATTAGATGCACAAAGGATGCCCTTTTTCCCCTCAGTAAGCAGATTTTCACTGATAAACCTCAATGTGTTTGCAACATTTCCAACAACGTTTTTAGTGTTGGTAATATATCAAAGCTGAACTGGAAAAGCAAAGCTCTGCAACCAGTTGAAGAGTTTCTAGCTTTAATTATGGAAGAGGGAGCAGATTGAAGGGAGTGGGTGGAGGGAAGTCTGGGAACATACAGTACTGTGCACCATGAAATGTTGCAGGGAAGTGGAAGGCTGAAGGGCAGCCCCACATATTTTAAAGATTTAACAGTAAATGTTATTGCTCTGCACATGTGAAAGACATAACATGTATTTTTTTCAGTCTAACCAGCTCACTTCAGATTGAGGCAAACACAGAAGAATAAGTATTAAACCTCCATAAGAAACACACAGTGACTCACAGTTGTGCATCTGAGATGAAAAACAAAAATGGCAATTGCCTCGAGTTGCCTTTGCCACAGGAGGGGCTCCTCACCATTTAAAGAAAGAGGGGTATGGCACACTCCCTTAGTGCATAATGCACAGCTGAATTTACAGCTGATCAAATAGTTAAAACCCACTATTTTCATTAATTTCCTTTTTAGCACCAACCTTTCTGCCTACATGTTCTGGAATACAGTCTCCCTGGTACCACAGCTTTTTCTTTCACACACAGCTATTCTTTCAATTGATTTCAGCAGGAGGCCCCCACGTACACCACAGTATCTAAGATGTTGGATTGCAAAGTCTTAGCCTGAGTTTCCACAGGGAGATGGTCAGAAAATTAATTGGGGTTTCCTTTGACAGTGGAAAATTTTACATTTCTCAGCAACACAGTAACAACACAAAATCCAAGTGCTTCAATTCACAAATTTCGCTGGAATTTCTTATGTGAGTGCTTCCACACACTCTTCCTCTCTGGGGACCAGACAACACTTCTCTGGGTATATCAGAGCCCTATGCTGCATCACTAGTGGTGCAGTAAAAGGCACCCATGGCTAGAAGGCACCATGAAATATGTCATCTGGTAAAGGAGCTCAACCCAGAGAAATAAAACAAATAGACACAAGACATCCGAACTAAAATAACCCTGAGGTTAGGGTCATTTTTAGAAGTACAAGCTTTCCAGAGAAGCTTGGCTTCATGAACATCCCCTTACAACCCAGTTATTGATGAGAAATTTTGAACTGAAAATTCAATTTCTAGCCCTAAAACCATGATATAACTTGTTAATTAAAGTGCAGCCTATTCACTTAGAAAAGAGAAGAGCATCATGTATTTTGCAGTGCCATGTTTGACCATAACTCCTTCTGGAAATTACAGAACTGACAATTTTAGTAATTTGGCTACCAGCACTATTTGAAGCCCTCAGTGCCCAAGTTGCTTTGAATCTGAGCAGCTGCTTCCTGAACCTTATCATGACACCATACACTAAACAGAAATGAGAGGAACTCTTGCAGAAGTCCAGAGGAAAGCGGAAACCAAGCCCTGAGAGATGGCAGAAACCAGAGGGGAAGCAGGAGCAACGGTCCTGGAGAAAAGAGAAGTCTGAGATGCTTTCTGGCTGGAGCAGGAAACTAACTCCTAACTGACTCCAACAGCTTCTGAGGCTGAAAAAAACAAAGTGAGAATTTACAGGAATATGGGCAGGGAGGAATTCTGGTCTCACTTGATAAACAACTCCAGCAACTAACTTTTTGTCCCAAGCAGATTATGCAACTGCAGAGACTGCTTTAGTGGTGTGGAGGACCAAATCCAGCACAGGGACACAGAGCTGTGGGAAATACAAGTTCCTTTTACCTTCCTCCTTTAAAGAGTTATTTTAATTTAGCAGAACTTAGGGCTCAGGTACTCTTTTTAGACCACACTGACAACCTGTGGGCTCACAGAACCTGGTTTAGTTAGGGTCCAGGTTCTCCCAGCACTTTCATTCATTTCATGATGCCCTCTAAGCAATCAGGTTTTGGTCTCACAGACTTGCTGGCTGCCAGCTGTTACAGCTGTGGGGCACTGCTGCAAAAACAGGGCTGAGGGCATGCTAGCTCAGCCTCACAGAGGACACTCATGACTCAAGTTTCACCACAGCATCAAAGGAAACTTCTCCCAACCTGTCATTTTCAATTCAATGAGAAGATTAGCTCAAGCAACAATAAGTTAAAAAACAGAACTCAGTTCCCAAGGTTATATTCGTCCCTACCAGCTCTGTGTAAACCAAGGAGTCAATGGCTGTTTCTGCACATGCCACAGTTCTCTTTTTTCCACAGAGAGGGAAGTTGGATGTGCAGGCTGACTGGCAAGCCATGATGAAGGACAAAACTATGCCTAAAGCAAGCCTTGAGGCTCAAGATGGGTTTCCAAACTGACCAAATCTTTCACTTCCAGCCATAGCTTTGGAAAACACTTGCACATTCTGCTGGCTGTGTCAGATGAGCTGTCAGTTGTTGCTGCCTCCTGTCACCAGAGAGTGACACATCAACAAGCCTTCAGGCATAGCATGAAGTCTCTTGGAGGCTACCAAGGGAGAAGGTGGAGGTGGTGGGAAAACAATTAGGTTTGCACAAGAGTTTTAGAACTTGATGCAGAAGAAAGAATACTGTAGGAACTGGCAAGAACCATGTTCATGACAATCATCAGTTAAAGGGCTCCTTTTGAGCCCAGCTCTTCTAAAGTCTCCCAGAAAGGCAGAAACATAGAGTATTTCTTGGGTTAGAAATATCATGGGATGGTGGACCCAGCATAAAGTACTGCATTATATCAGTTACACAATTTATTTTTCAGTTTTGGACTTTCCATCCCACTTCTGGATTCAGTTTCCTAATTAGCCTCACCAAGACATCTTGTGATATAAATTAATTAAAAAATGCCTTCATAACCAATTGCTCATCTGTGCTGAGGAAGGAATGGCAGCACACAGAGTCTGGGAAGAGCAGTTGTACTAAGACTTCATTGTTGAATAAGTATTGACTTGCTTTTTTTGAACTTGTCTTATTTTCCTACACATAAGGCTTTAGTCTCATCTGACAGTGCTTCAGATTGAAGTGGCAGGAAGGACAGAGGTAGCTATGTAGCTATTGAACACAGGGTATGAGGGCTTTGAGCACTTCTTGGAGAATTTTTAAGGAATATGTAATTTGTTTTTTCTAACACCTCTGTGTTCATTTGTCTTCTTCTGCACAGTCATTACATTTCATTACAGATACAGCTTGTTACCCACTGCTTTGTGTCTTCAAACAGATCCCCAGCAAGATTTTGCTTTAAGCATTGACAAGTGTTCTGATGTCGCAACCCACACCTTTAATGTCAGAGCTTCAATGACCCTAAGTAAGTGAATTGCTATTTTCTCACACCATAAACAGGTAATTCACATGTGAGTGCTGGTATTGAGGTAAGCAAGAGTGACAACCTTCCATAAAATATGAATGGGGTTCATTTCTTAGAAATTTCAAAACCTCTGCAGGGCTACAGAAATGTCAGTTCTGTTACCAGCTCAATCTCAGACTATGTATGTAATCCTAAGCAGGTTATATCAGCCCCCAACCCCTGTCCCTCTCCTACCCTTCATTTGTACACATGGATAGCCAAGGCAGGGAGGGGGCTGCACTAGAGCTTACCTTCATAGCTAAATCTTCTGGGAACACTCTTGTTGAATGAGAAGCTACAGCACCCACCCTCCTGTGTCAGCACCAGCAGCACTCACCAAATTGCCAAGGCTGTGACCCTTAAAGATAGGGGACTGAATGGACTCCCACAGAGCAAGGTGTGGACATCTCTCTGCCCCTCCTGGGCACACAGAGAAATATGCTGGGGAAGTGCTAGCCTGAGGCAATAGTCATGCCATCAATTTACCACCTGCACCAGCCGAAATTATACCCTTCAACAGCTGACTGATCAGCAGTAAAAGGTCAAAACTGGGTGCACAAGTTAACATTAGTCATAGCTACCTTTGTGATCCTTGCACAGAAAAGCCACCTCCTTGGAAACCTGTTGGCCCCAAGCTCACCTAGAACCTGTACTACCAGAGCATAAATATGAAAGTGCTGCTGTACATTATTGATGCTGAAAATAAATTTGTGTGCCAAGTGTCTTTTAACACTTGGGAATGCTTCCTTGTATGCAAATACAGACCTTTCTCTGAGACATACTACCCATTTGCCTGGAAAGCATCCGTTTTTAGGTGGCTGCAAAGTTAAACAAGCCTGCAAAAACCACATTACAGGCATTGTAAATATTGTTCCCACAAGTAAGAGTACAAGACCTCACTCTAAATCCAGTAGCCTCACTGGCTCTGTCTATGTTAGCAAGCCAGGCACAACCAGGCAACCTCCTAGCACTGCCCAGCTGATGTGCTGGTCCCTGGCACAAGCTTGGCACAAGAGAACTACTTTTTTCCCAGGCAGAGGTTACAGGTCACAGGTTGCTCCCAGGGGCCCATTGGATATGATCTGTCTGCTAAGGAGAGCAGAAAAGAAAGTTTAGATGTAAGGCCATAAGACTGTTGTAAGGACAACTAGCTATGCTAGTTGACCTTGGAGTCAGAGAATGGCCATAGGTGTAGTTTATGTAACAATAAAGATATATGTTATTATGTCCCCTGTCATACACCTTGAAGGGCTTAGAGACTTGTTCCTCAAGCATGGATTTCTACATATCAGGAGTTCCCAGTGAGGAGAAAAGATTTAATAGCGCAAGCAGAAGGTGGGGGAAATGTAATCTTTTTTAAAATAAAATGATAAATCTGTTTACCCTTGCACATTCTCTGAGGTTTCTTTCTGCTTTGTGTGTAGGACAAAGCATCAAGGAACTACATGCCAAGCTCAACCTGATCATAAATGGGAAGACGGTCTTAACCTACTCAGAGACGCTCTGCGGGCCGGGTCATTCTAAGCTTATTTTCTGTGGAATGCAGAAAGGAGGTAATTTAGGTAGCACTCTAAGTGTTTGATGGCTACTGAATGCTCCAAGCAGGATGCACCCGCTGTGCTGTTGAACACACCAATACATCGTAATGTTCTGTTTACTTCAACAGCATGTTAATGGATGACAGAAACACAGTAGGACAGAGACGTTTTAATTTAAGAGCCTGCTTTCCCCTCTAACCTGTTTGCTTTTCTTTTAATCACAGAATATTGCACACACATGGGATTTCAAGTCCATAAAAAATAACTGTGGTTATGTGACACCATCCAACAGCACAGAGGTTCATAAGCCCTATTTATGGGCACGTGGTTGTCATGCGAGCAAGAAGTATGGCAAAAATAAAAGCTAGTTCTGTAAAAGAAATGGCTGAGCAAACAACCAACCATTCTGAACATGTTCTTCACTATTAAGCAAGTAATACTTCCTGTCCTTAAAAGCTATTTTCAACTCACTCTAAGAGAAATTATGCTTGAATAAGGATATTTAGACCAAGATACTATTTGATAGCATCTATGGTTTACATTTTATTTCTGCTCAGCACGTGCCAGTGTGGCAGTCAGATGGATTCAGTTCATGCCAGTCAAACTGCCAACTGGTGAAGTCACCTTACTGGGGTATTAGCTGCCCCCAAAAAGTAGGCATCTTTGGTCCCAGGTGAGCCAGGGCACCTCAAAGTCCCTTCTGCCACAACCCAGACTAGGTAGTTCTGAGTTAGCCACGCTGTTCGGAAGAGCTATGGTCATACTTCTGGACTTTAATATCCACATATCTTAAGCAGTTATTTTTAAATCCCTCTTAGATCATGAATAATCTCTTTAGGCTGATTTTAAAATGAGCAGGTAGAGTCACAGAGAAGTTTGAGTTGTTAGAGCATCAGTTAGTTACAGAAGCTCTGCTTTCCTTCTATCCACTTGCATCTTCATCCTGATAACACTGCAATAACTCATGTGCAAGGGCTGTGAGTTTAAAGACCATGCACAGCACTATTGCTAAGACAGCCCCTGGAAAATTACTAAGACATTTCACACAGCACAGAAATATCACAAAGAATAATAGAGAAATGCTGCATGAGCAACCAATTATGTAAATCCTGTAAGCCAGACAGACAAAAAAATTAAATTCAGAAGTTTCTTCAATTGAGTATTGAAGCACAAGAGGAAAAAACCACCCACAGACCTACTGAAAAACTACCTTATTCTGATGAAGTATTAAACATCCTTTAGAGAATACATTAAGGAGAAGTAGAGTCAGCCCTGAGCTGAGCACAAACTGCTATTCACACATTAAGCCACAAAGCCAAAACCTCCCGGGGTTTCCAAGTCCCTTAATCTTAAACTGACAGGCGATTGTTTCTACTAATTGAAGTACATTATGATATAAACCCATAGTTGGTTGTTTAAATAATACTATATATCTTCATTTAGAAACATCCCTGCTTCAGTGCAAGAACCTCTGCCACAAACTTTTTAATACACACCCTCTTGTTCAGTCACTGTTTTTATTTAGTAATTAAGTCACAGTGGGAAAGAAGTGAACTTTCTCAGAGTAAGGTTCAAACTGAAAATGTGGTATTTCTTAATTAGTTGACAGTTGATTCCAACCCATGTTTTAGGACACAGAATTGAGCTGAAGACCAATTTAAGGCAGTTCAGGCATAATTTACCATATTAGCACAGCTGTAAATCTGACCTAATACCTGTGCAGAGAAGACAACATGTGAATGGCCAAGTATGTAGCCTCCCAAAGGTACAGGTGAGCAGATCGTGCTTTCAGCTGAAGCTTTTCATGGAGAGCCCATTTTTCCCTGTTGTACAGGCAACATTTCCAGCATCTGACCAGACCTGACCTGAGTTTAAATATAGTTTCACACAAAATATCCTTGCTTTTCACAAGGAGGCCAAAAACTGCCTGTTCCTCCCTCTCCCAAAATTAGACAGAATATTGTTCTGCTTCAGGCATCATTGATCCACTCACTCCTGTGGAAGGGCAGAGCAGAAGTTACAAGAAAAAGAGACTTATAAGAACTGGATGTGGCAAAGTATTGGATATTTGAGATTGTGTTCTTTTTTTTTTAATTATTTTTTTATTTTTATTTGCTCTCCTGTAATACTACAGTTTTGTCATGACTGGAAATACTCTCTGAGCTGGAAAGACCTAATATAGCTGGAGGCTTCATGTTGACCAGAATCATATAGTATTTACTATTTTTGTTAAGCAAAGGTCACATCTGGCACTGCTCACAATAGGATTCTAAGATCTTTTTCTTTGAACTATACACCTGTTGTGAAGATGTTAGCTCAAAGGAAGTTGGCCATTGTCCATTTAAGAACAATATCAGCAAGACTGCTGCATTCTTTGTATTCTTTGCTGTATTCTTTGGCATATCATGAACTCAGGTCTTCCTCTTTTTTAGTACAAAGTGATGGTTATTCCCCATTTCCTTCAAAGAAAACAGTTACATAAGATTTAACAGATTTCCCAAAGCAACCACTAAAATCAGAGTAAAAGATCTACCAGGGTAATATTTAGCTGTGTGCCAACCACAACTTGCAGGCTTAAAGAAAGTTTCCTGACAAAAAGATTGCTGCATCCCCTGCAAGTTTCATCCCAGGCCCAACTGACAAAGGCACCATCAGAGCACTTGCACAATCCTTGTGCACGCTCCCAAACCATAGAGAAACCCCCACCTTGCTTCAGACCTCCATCCTTTACATTATTGTAGGTGTTAGAGCATGCAAGTTTCTAAAATGGTATTTGTGAATAAAAGTAGAACACATAACATGAATTACAAGACTGGCTATCACACTGAGAGTTTGGGTATCTGTTCCTGAGAAAGCAGGCTACACCACAAAGCTAGACCTTTGGGCTGATGCACAGTGCCACCTTGCTCAGCCCCTTCATCTCATTTTTGCCTCCACAGTAAAGAGAATGAATGCTTCTCACCTGGCTAAGTATTTATATATGTTTTTCTCACTCAGCTATATGTCTGTAGCTGGCACTTACTCAGATCATCCCCACATCCACAAAGCCTGTGGAAGCTGTGTGCCAGTTGCATGGCTGCAAGATCGTGTCCTAGAAGAACTCAAACATGGAGCACTGAGGTTCTAAAAATATTTAGAACATAGAAAAAGGAAGAGGTGGGTGCAGATGTACAGGGCCTTTATATAGTACAAGAGTGTGAGAACGTATACAGATTTTCAGTGTAAGGAAGATTTGAGAAAATGGAGTGAGAATTTTGTTACAGGAGTTTTGTCAGGAAGGAGAGGCATCTTCATGATAAATGATAACTAGTAACTTGAAGCAATACTCAGGAAACTCTTACTTACACATTTGAAAGCTCTGCTTCAGATTGGAAGCTACTAAAGTCCTGCTCACTGGCAAAGAAAAGGACTAAGTTACTTTTGGTAGAAACAACAGCGAAAAGATGCTACAAAAATGCAATAATATCATGCTGAATCGATGGTACATTAGAAATATTTTCCAGGGTGCTCTACAAAAGTCACCTTCAGATAAGTCCTTAAGAAAAAGGGCTGAAAACACATCATTGTTGACAGCATGCTTGACATATAACATTGCTTACTAGCAGACCAATAAAGAAATAAGGGATTTTTTTAATTGGAAAAATGCACTCATGATTTATGCTCTTCCCAATGCTTGTACATTCTTTGCAACTACATTTGGGCTTTCTCTGAAAAGACCACAGAATTCTCTGAATGAGCTGCTCAGGGTTTGTGACAGTTACACTCACTGTTCATCCTCTTTCAATGGAGGAATGTAAAAATGTACAAATATATGGAGAAAAATGCATATGAAGAATGCTGTGGTAAACTACAGTCCTTAAGGCTTTGGAGGATGTTTACACTTCTGGAATTACAGCAGAAATCCTTATGTAACTGGAACATTGAATGGGCTTTGAAAGGCCTGATTCAGCCAGCATAGACACTGAGGAGGTTGCCATGGTCCAAAGTGAATATGAATGATAAAATTCAGCAGTTCTATGAATCCATATTCTTTCCTGACAGACCTCAACTAGATGAAAACAAAAGCTGCCCTTGCTTTTCCATAAGGACGTACTTCCAAAGCAGCATAGTTTCCTCCTCCCCATTGAAGCAAGAGATGTTACAGGAGTTTCCTAGAGGACTGGTTAAAGAAACACAGACTGGTTGAGGTTGGAAAGGACATCTGAAGATCATTTTGCCCAGTTCCCTCCTACTTCAAGCAAGGGCACCTACAGCCAGTTGCCCAGGACCATGTCCAAGACAGGGTTTTTAAATATGTTCAAGGATGGAGGCTCCACAAGCTCTGCAGGCAATCTCTGCCATTGCTCAGTCACCCTCACAGTAAAAAAAGTCTTTCCTGATGTTCAGGAGAAACCTCCTGTGTCCCAGTTTGTGCCCACTGCCTCTTGCACTGCCACTTGGCACCACTGGAAAGAGCTTGGCTCCATCCTCTTCACAACCCCTCTTCAGTTATTTGCACATATTTATGTGCTCTCCCCTAATCTTTCTGTTCTCCAGGCTGAACAGCCTTGGCTCCTTCAGTCTCTCCTCCTTGGAGAGATGTTCCAATCCCTGTAATAGTATCAGTGGCTCTTCACTGGGCTCTCTCCAGTAGCTCCATATCACCAGCAATTGTAAATCCCTGCAAGATCCCTGGTTAGAAGGAGCTAAATAAGGCCAGTGCTGAAGCACAGGGCAGTAAACACGGACCTCAAACTGAACATGCAGCACCCAGCTCTGTAGCTGAAAGTTCCCTACAAGGTAATACAGCCCATTAAAGTGACTTCTCTGATCACCAAGCAAAGGCATGTCTACAACACATCAGAGCAATCACAGCAAACTTCTCAGAGTGGGTTGAGGCAAAGCCCCAAGACTGCATTCATCTGGCTACTTCATTGCAGTGAAGTGTGTGTGAAAAAATAACTTCTACCTACACTAGATGAGAGATTAGCATTGCCACATTTCAGAAGCAAATTTATGGCCTGATGACTCCTACTTCATTTTAAAATACAGGCTTTTGCAGAGCTTGAATGCTGCATCTGTATTTTTAGATTCTGGATGGCTTTCTGAGAGCCTAGGTGAGATCCTAATGAGCCATGTGATCCAAGAGGAGTTTCCATGTCTCTGGGGAGAAGGACTTTGTGGAAGGGTGGTTGTTCACAGCCCAGTTTTCTCTCCATTCCCCTCTGCTGCTATTCAAGATTCGCTAGGCTCAGAGTTGTCTGAAAGAAAAGTAGTCATAAAAGGCTCTCTACTGAATGAAAGGACACACAAAACATGAGCCCCACCATTACATGGTCCACACCACCCTAAGGGGGCAGCTCACGATATGCCTTAGCACACATCCACACTCATACAGCATAAGTCCCAAGGGAGTCACTCATCACCTAAGTCATGCAGTCTGCAGTGCCTTTAATTCCCATTTCGACTCTATTAAAGTTGTGAACTGAGAAGTGGGCTGTACTATATTTTTAAAATTCTTGAGTCACTGCTCTCTGCAGTGAAGATGTGTCAGACTCCTGGGCTCTTGCTTCATGCACAGAAGCAAGCAGTGATGGTGGATGCTCTTTGAAAACGAAAAGACTTCTTGGTGTCCAGGTGAATTAGCCAGGGATGCAGAGAGGAACAAGTACAGTACAGGGGTTGTAGCACAGTTGATTGGTTTGAGATTGACAAGCCAAAATATTCTATTCTCTGTTTTAGTATTAAGTTTGCCAGGGAAACACTGAGCTGTTTTGTATCTTCTCCACCTCCCAGGATCATCAGGGCACTACATTAAACAAACTTCTCATTAATGCAAAGGTGCAGAACATTGATGATAGCTGAGGTTTCTCCTTTTCCTAGTTTATTTTATAGTCATGATTCTTTCAGAAAATTTTGTTACAAGACTAACATTTCATAGCATGTGTGGGAAGACCTTCTGTGGAATGTTTTCCAAGTCATGCATGGTGAGATGGACTGAACAACATAATGATGTTACAAACCTTTTGTCCAACCTTTCAGAATAAACAGTTTAAACCAACAGTGAGACTAGACTTAAACAACCCTCTAGAAGTGACAAACATCAAGATGCCAGCACATACTCAAATAAACATGATGAAACACTCCTCTGTCACTGTCAAAGTAAAGAATATTTCATGACACCCACAAAAGAGAATCCTTAAACAGTTCTTAAGACTTTTCCATGACTTGTGTGGGGCAAGTGGTGCAAGAAATTCTGAAATACTGAAACATCTACAAGTTTTATTTTCAGTCAAGTCTGTACAGTTTTGCCCACTAAGCTATGAAAAAGTAGGAGGAACTGCAAAACTGCTTGCTAATTCTCTCCATTAATGCCAAAGTTGCCCTTTCTTCAACAGCAAAGAGCAAGCATGCCTTGCACGATTAGGGAGACAAGGACTGGAAGGTGGAACTCCCAGGCTCTATTCCAGCCACCAACACAACTTGTGATGACTTTAATACCTCACGTAACTTCTTGGTAAACGCTCCCTCAGCAGTGAGATAGACATGTTCTGATTACTTTAAGGTCATGTTCAGAAAGCAGTCAGAAGTCTGCACCTACTCAAATGCTCAGCTCAGATTGTTTTTTATAAGTTCCCAAAACAGTACAGTTCAGCTATTGTGCCTGCAGGTGTTTAATAGTTCAAGCTAAAGGACTTGAGGCTGGCAATCCCCCTCCCCTTTCGTTTCCCCATTTGCAGGATGCATGCTGACATAGGAACACTCACCTTGTTGTGCAAAGCCATATCCCTCTCCTCCATTCAGGCAAGGGGCTGCACGTTCTCCTTGAGTCCAGGCTCTGCCTTGCTTTCCCCACAAGGCAATATTCATCCTGATATTTCTCTCAGGAGGGCTGTTGCAAGACTGTGCATAGAGCATTTTGCAGTTCCATAACACTTGTTACTGGAACACTTTGAAATGCTATTACAAAAAAAAAAAGCATCAGCTGCTTGTTTCCTTCATGTGCTGCATGCTTAACCACCCATCATCACTGCTGTTTTTCAGAACAACTCTACTATGAGGGACCAGTCACGCTGGGAATCAAAGAAATCCCACAGGTAAGTTGGTCACAGCTGTGCTCCCAAGCAGAAAAGCTTTCACAATGAGGTATGGTCAGAGGACTACCAGCAATCACATCAGCACATTCCCTGCTTAGCACGCTGGATCTGATAGTGTTTTTTACATGACTAATCCTTTCCAATATGAAATTAAGTGGCTTTGCTTATAAAGCATAGGAGAACCACTATTATCCAGAGACAGACAGATTTCCTTAGTATAGAAGATCTCCTGTAGCAGCACTAAATCATGCAGCCATACAGTTATTTAGTAAGTTCCCCCTCTCTTAGTCTCAAAATAGCAAGAAAAGAAGCAGTTCTAAGGGGCTCCCAAGAGACCAAAGCTACAATCTAGCTCAGTCCTTAGTGGACTGAACAATTCTGAGAAGCTCATTCATCCTCACTGACTATAAAGGCAATTTAGATAGTTATTGCAATTGAATGTGTTCCACTGTGCATGTATGGTGTTAGGTAGAGAGAGAGGTCCTTCTAGGTTGCAGACTGAAGGTACAAGTTATTGAGCCAAGAACACTTTCTCTGGACTTAGGGAAAAAAATAATTTCTTAGAAAGAAAGCAGGCAGTATTCTAGGCACTGCTCTGAATTTCCTGGTCATCCATTACAGATGCTTTTTACTAGCAGCCTTCTCCACGCTCAGCTAAATCTCCTTCTAGAAAGTCAGCCAAATTACATTGGAAAAAAAAAAAGATAGGTCTCAGAGGCACCACAGTCTCTTAACTGAGCACAGCATGAACCTATTTGTGGTCAGTAAATAACAAAGAATTTTTTAGTGACATACAACGAAGAGACTGGATTGAAGGGAAGAAGGTAAGATTGAGATTATCCAGGAATCTGTTTGAGAATGTGGCGGAGAAAGGATCACAGTCCTCACTGCAAAAGCATACGGCTCAGGTGGTCAGTCAAATACTCCTTAGATTTACTCAGAGAGGCACGGCATGAGCTCTCAGATCTTCATCAGCAGACAAAAAACCTGCTAGAGGCTCAAAGATGAGGTCTTGGTCCTGCTCAGCACTGGATTGGTCCAGGTGCAGGAAGAGAAGACAGGATCAAAACAGGATTAGAATGGGGATACAGAACAAAGACATGAGTCCCAAAGAACCAGGCTTGCCAAGACCTGCAGAGGTGATAACAAGAATAGTTGGCTTCTGGGAGGATCAAGTCTTCATACCAGCTACCATCTAAGATGTCTCAATCTTCCCTTGGTGATAGCAGCAACCACAATCTTCATTTTCCCAAGGTTTTCTCATAAGGAGCTGGGCCCCTTATGCAGGCTCTTATCCCACCCACACCTGCCTGCTTCCCTAAAGCCTATCCCTAGAGATGCTGTGCTGAGCAATGAGTTTTGATCTCTCAAAAGGGGTGTTTGAGCTCACATCAATCAGCATCCTGCTCCAGGAACAGCTTTACTCACATCCTGAGGACACTTAACTAGTAAAACCTCTAGACAAACTGAGGAAGAGATCTTTAAACCAAAATGGTTTGCAAGAGGAAGCCCTAGAAACATGCACACAGACCAACAAAACTCCAGTTCTGGGCAAATTAGCTGAAGTTGGAGCCAGATTGTTCACAATCCTTTTTAATAACAATTCTTCAACACAAGCAAAAAATTATTCTGGAGGAGGGAAAAAAATCCAATTACTAATAAGCAATAGAAATTAGTTATTACAAACTCCCTTCCATGAATTAAACTGTAAGCTTGTAGAGAGTGAATATGCTTGTGAGAAAGGGAGTAGGAAACCATTTCTGTTAATTAATCAATCAGGCAAATAACACCATCCTTCCATACTGGCTAAAAAGAGTTATTCCATTCAGCAATAGTCTTCTGATCCATGCAAAGAACAGCCTCATCTGAGCAGCCTGAGGGATATTTGCACAGCACTTACAACAAGGCTGTGTTCTCCTGAGCATGGTGCCATTGGGCCTCTCTCTAAATGTGGGTGTTACACTTCACTGGAACCTCTCTGCGAGGACACAGGCCAGATATTGCTTTAGAAATCACACTGGAAAAGGCAAATGTCAGAAAACCTGACTCATCCTAACCTTGCCTCCCTCTACTCCACAACCACAACCTCTACTTCACAACCAGAAGGGTTCTGAGCAGGGCAAGTGCTTTTTGTGGTTCAAAGCCAGGAGGTCACTGCTGCCAAGTTCTCCTACCCTGGGTTTTTCTCCCCTCCACCCTCCAGAAAAAAACACAGAAATAATTACTGCAGTGCCAGCAATCTAGTGTGAATGAAATCTAGTTCACCTCTTCCTCCAAACATGTTAAATAAGCTTATCACCTCCCAGAACTAGTGCTTCTCCTACTCCAAGTGTCTGGAGAGAGCGGTTTTCACAAACACAAGACAGTCATGGTTTCTTTAAGGTTCAGGGTTCTTTGCACTGTAATGATACAAATTCTCCCCAAAGCCTGAATCTGTAATTTTAAATACACTACTTGAAATTAAACTACCCCTTGTTTTATTATATAGGATTCATCGTAGATTGAGTAGTCTGTACACACACATTCCCCAAGGTTCTCTCTTATAAAAATTCATATCAATAACACTGAACAACAGGATGCAAGGAAGAGAAGTGCCAGACAAATAAGCACCTCTTTGCTTTCCAGTTACTAAACAGCACAGGCCATATCGTGCTTGCTCATAAGAAACATGAGAAGTTGCACAGATTTGAAGGGATTTTTATGCAGCAAAACATTTTGTTCCCCTTGCACTGTTTTAATTTTGAACTTGTGCTTGTCAGCATTGATATCCCTGATGAGAGTATTTTGGCAGAAAACATGGGCAAGTTCTTTACCACCTCTGAAACAGTTGGACCGGAAAGGTTTTGGAGAAACTCGATGGGAAAAGGGTTATTCTATTTCTGGGGAGAGGACTCAGAAATAGAAACAGAAGCAGTTACATACTACTGATGGGTTAATCTCTTGCTTTGCATTTGTCTCTTACAGGGAGATTACACTATTTCAGCAAAGCTGACTAATGAAGATCATGTCACTGTCGCTTGTGCTGATTTTACCATAAAAAATTATTTAGACTATTATTAGCAACGAGCCAATTTCATGAAAGCTACAGACTACAAAAACTACTAAAGGCAAGTAGGCTGCTTGCATGCTACAATGATTCTGAAGAAAATAATCCTCACATGGTGATTCTGGTGGTGCTCCTCTTTATAATTTGCTATTTTCAAGAATTTACTAGATCCTCTAGTGGTAATTTTATCTCTAAACGCACACTGCAGACTTACTTTTTTCTTCTAACATATACAGCTGTAAGTAGAAAGTATCCAATACCAACATTCTGATCTTAGGATGAAAATAGCACGAGGCAGAGCAGGCGAGAGCCTAAACATTTTTTTCCAGTAAGTTATGGAGTTATCCATTTCTAATACAGGCTAAAGATGACTTTCATATCTATATCACATATTATGCAGTTACAGCTCTCAACATCTTAAATCTTCTCTGGGGCCTGTCTGGAGATTCCTCTAGTACAGATTTTGTTATAACCACAGAACAAAACCATATAGGATGAGCATGCCTTTTTTCCAGTGATCCACGTCCTGTCACTGGATTCATAGCACTCTAGTTTTCTACCCTGGACTCCTCCACACGGAATTTTTTGTTCTTTAACGTCTTTTAAGTGATATGTGAATCATTCTGTACCTAAGCTATTTGCTCTTCTTGCTTCTCAATAAATTCATAATGAAAGAATGCTTTTTGTCATTTTTCATCATGAGTCTAGGATGATCTCTTCAAAGCTTAAGTGGGGGAGAGGAGAGTGGTGAAGGGGAAGCAGGGGGGGAGATTGAAGGGAATAAGTTAAATGAGCACATTTTAAATATGAAGGATCAATCATGTTTACACATATATTCAAAGAGGACAACCTGTTCCTTGCTCTGAGCATAAAGCCCCAGGAGAAGTAACACAAAACACATTTTAGGTGCATCACATCCCCAAAACATCTCATTCCAACAGCCCTTGCATCTGGCACAGCTGATGGGTAGCTAGATAGCCTAGTCAGGCAAAGGGCAGCACATGGGATTAGGATCTTAGGCTGGAGAGTATAGAGACCTGTTTGGGCTCCTTCCCTGTAAGGGAAAGCTTGGGGGTATGGTTGAATTCTGATTTGGAAAGGTATGGGCAGAAATCAGAGACACAGGAGGGCCCTGGAGCTGGGCACAAGTTTATCAGATGTTAACAAGCATTGGGCTGTGTGCCTCATCCTGGAGAGGTGCATTTGCAGCTAGGGCAGCTGTGGCTCACATCTGGCCACACAGGAGCTCTGACACGTGGCCTCCATCCTACACACCCACATTCTGCAGCTCAAATTCCTGGGCAGCAAGAGAATCCCTGCTGCACAGACAACCAACACTGCAGAGCAGCCAACACTAGTGGCAAGAGATAGTGTCTTGCTTTCCTCCTGCCCAGCAAAATTCTCACCTGCTATTCCAGCAAAGAACAAGTCTCTCAGCCCTACTCATGCAGAGGGAGGCTTAAGACTGCTGAACATGAACCAGCAAGCATCAAAAGATGGGACAGAGCACATTTCACATGCTGCACATTTCTATTACACCCTGGTTTGGGGAAAAAGAAAAAAAAGGAAAAAAATAGTAAAGAAAGCAGGCCAAGGGGTTCACCACAGTCTCAGACACCACTCCCCAGATGAGGGTTCAACTCTAAAGTGCTGGTGCTGTTTTGGAAACCGTTCATCCAAGTCACCACCATTGCTGCATTTAGGTCTTCTTAACTAGTAAAATAGTACCACAATGCAGACACAAGCTCAGGTTTTTCTCCTCACAGAGTCAGCAGCTCTTCAGATTCGCCTCTTTCTCCGTGATTCCCTTGATATGTCAGAAGAGCCATACCTTGTGGAGAAGCTAACAAAACTACATTCAGCAGCAGCACTCACACAAGAGTCCACTTGCTCAGCTCCATTCCACTGCAATCACACAACAAAAGCATGAATAAAACCCAGACTCCTGCCACCAAGCTTCTTGGTCTGTTATCTGATGAAAGACTCAGCAGATTAAAACCAGACACAGTGCTAGTTTGAGCACTTCTACTTGAAACCAATCCCATAATAGCAAAGATCTTCTTAGCCAAATTCACCAGGCTCCTTATGCCCTTGGGCACATCTGAAGGGGCCCCCATGCCCGCCACAGCAAACAAGCCAGCCTTTGCCTCCACATGGTGCAGAGGCTCCCCTAGGATAGCCTGTAGCAGAAGCTGCTGCAAGAGATCTCCACTGCCCCAAAAGTCGGAATTTAATCTCTAAAGCATCAGATTTCTGTCCCTTGAGATTTCCCATCACAGACCCTTCGCTGCCCAGCTCACACACAGACATTTCAGAGCCTGACTCCCAGCACCAGTGCACAACATTTGGCCTCCTATCCAAAAATTGCTTGCCCTTTTTCTATTGGAATTAAACTGAAAATCGAAGACTAAATCTTAAACCCATATTCCACCACTTAAACTGGAGCTTTCTCCATAGGAGGAGTAACGTAGGTTTGCCATACCACAGAGTCAGGGAGATTCTTTGTTTAAAACTCATTCAAGGCTTGGTAGCTCAAGGTCTCAATTGTCCTCTAAATTATAAAGGACTTTACTCCTTCTGTGTAAGAAATGCCTGGGTTTCTTCCTCAATTTCCTGTTTCTAATCAGACACCACTGTGCATTGTCAAGCAACAAAAACAAAGTTCATCTTCATTGATCCCAGCACAGCTAATGAATCCCTTGCTGTCCCAGAAGGTCTGTGGCTTATTCACACTATCCCATCTGAATTCAAATACATTTGGCAGTTACTGCAGTCATCTTTCTGAAATAGCCTCAAAAAGCTTAGTAAGGGCACTGTAGCAACAACCAGAGTGAATATAGCTCATCTGTGCACAGGTGAGAGCACTATCCCACAGGGATTTACAACCTGAGCAAGGAGGCAACTGGCTTTGGCCAAAACAAAAATGTGCACATTTCCACACAGCTCTCCTTGAAGTGATGGGTATGAGGAAAAAGTGAATCCCATGGCCAGATTCTGGGCCAGGTTCTCAGCCCTTCCTGGCAAGACTGCTTGAATTGAAAGTGTCTTTATGCTGTTACTTCTGTTATGTTGAAAGATGCTACTCTTTCCATAAAGATCCATTGTTCAAATTTCTCATACACCACCTCTCAAGTGCTCCAGTGTAGCCCTAAAATGATCCCAAAGTGGCTCCTTTTTTATTATTTTGATAGTGTTCTGCAGCATGAGAAAAGGGGAGTAAGGGGAGCAGGGACATCTGAAGGATGTTATTTCAACTAAAATCTAGTTTTTGTCCCCGAGGACACTGGGAAGGTAAAACATGAGCCTATCTTTACCCCCAGCTCTCATGCAATGGATCATAATGAAGAATCCACCTAAAGCATAGACCCCAGTCTTTTCAGTGGATTATTCTGGATGAACCTTCCTAGGACTGACAAATGCTTCAGTGAGGCAGATGGGATGGGAATCTGCTCCCCAGGAGCTCCCACAGGGCTCAGGCAAACACAAAGATCACTGTGCTACAAATACACTCACTGATCAGTTAAAGCTGAAATAAAACAGCCACTACAGTGTTTCTACCAAGTCATGCACAGTGTAGTCACAGAGACTTCTGTATCTCAGCAGGCAAAGGCCCAGACTGCCAGACACCAACAGATGTCCCATCACACCAGCACATCCCTAGTTCAGTGTGAAGGTCCACACACAAATCCAGCTCTACACACCCAGCCTCCTTATGGGGCTGAACACTGCAGAGACCCTCATTTCTGTGCATATGCTACAGTGTTCAACCAGCCTAGGACAGGAAAGCCTTCCTGGATCTCACATGCTGGATCCAGGACCTTCCTCAAGCAGTGCAAGAATGGTGATCATGGCAGATATGAGGGTAGAAACTCACAATGAAGCAATCCCCTGCAGACTAACAGGCACAGGGTTAACTTCCTGCAGTCTATTCTCTTCCCTTGCTGCTCAACTTGGTCTCCCCTTCGAGGCAGGGATGCTCTGTGGTTCTTCAGCACTGCCCTGAGCCAGCAAAGAGACTCATCATAATCATGAGAGATGCATTCAAGCCTAGCTTTCCTCTTGCTTCTCTAGTGCAAACACATTATGAGCTGGCCTTAAACTGAATCTCAGCTCAAGCACACTGGTCTCTATAATGATCTCCCTAACACAGTACAAACAAAAGAAATATAGAATTGACAAAAATGCTGAGGGAAAAGAAAAAAAAAAAGCACATGGAAAGAATTCAGAAGTAAAGCTGCCTTAGCTCTGTTAATATATAAAGTGAGATGCAAGATGCTTGCATAGAAAGATCCTGTTCCTGAGGACTGAAAACCTTCTCCTCCATCTCTCTCAAGAGACTTCTGTGCTCCTCAGCTGTGTACCTCCTCCCAAAAGACCTTTATGTATTTCCCCAGCCAGGGAGACTGAGCAAGAACACNCTCCATCTCTCTCAAGAGACTTCTCTGCTCCTCCCAGAAGATCTTTATGTATTTCCCCAGCCAGTGAGACTGAGCAAGAACATCACATTCACTAAGTGAGCATCCCCCACCAACCACGGAGCCTGAAAGGATCAGAGAGGAGAGGTTTGTTTCAGCCAAGTGACTCACTGCCAAGAGGGATTCAAGCAGCTCTTGTTGGGGGAGAAAAGGGGAACCCTGAACAAAGGGATCAGACAGAGAAAGGGGCTCTGGAAGGGCAGAGCCTGAGGCTCAAGGTGATTTCTGCCAGCGGGGCATTTTGTTGATAAGGGTTACAGAGCTACTCAGTCTGCCAAGCATGAGCCTGCAAATGGAAAAGCATTCCCTGTTGGCCCTGTGATAATGCCTGTACTACCTAGTTATACAATAAGCCTTAGGTTGTTTTCCTAAACCAGGCAGTGGCTGGAAAAGCTAAAATAAGCTGCTGTTGTCTCACACTGCAGTAAAGCAGCTTCACACATAATTTTTTTCTCCCTCCTGATACTTTCCCTCTTCCACTGAGCTGCACAGATGATACTGATGCCATCAATGCAAGATCAGGGCACTCCCCGACCATGCAGGGAACAACTTAAAAGAGGTTCAAACTCCAACCACTTTGATCAGGGGAGTGGTTCCACCAGAGCCAAAATAAATGTTTGCTGATAATCCTGTGCCCTCTGTTTGCTTGTGTGGCTCCCATTTTATTAGCCTTCCTATGGTAAATTTTACAGCTGGGGTTAGCAGAGTGATAAAATGCACAGATTATATTCTTCACTGTTGTTGATTTGCTTCTCCCCAATTTAATGCAGCTTCACCTTGAAAAACCAAGTACTTTGATCCAGGATGTTCTCTTGCCCCTTGCAAAGCTTCACTTCCTTCTACTCCTTGGCAATCATCAGTTCAGAAAACAACAGCCTGCTCCAGGGTGGGAGGAGGGCAAGTCATAATCAGATTTCCCTACTGAATGCTTGGGATGCTCTTTACAAGAGCCTTCAAATCAGATCCTCCTCAACTGCTGCACCACTGTGCTGACAGAAATTTACTTCTCCCTCACTGCAATGCCCTGACCGGGCTCCAACAGGGCCCCTCAAGTGTTGAAACACAAATAAGCACAAGATCAACACCACAGAAACTTGTTGGCATCCTATGAGTTGATTTCTCACCCCACCGTCACCGAGGCAGAAACTTCAGTGTCCATGCAACAGGTTTTGATTCGGCCCCAAACACAATGCCATAACTTTCATCTGTTCTTTCTCCTTGATTTTTTCAAGTTATGTCCCAGCTATTTCTCACTCTGAAAGCCAAGAGAGATGCCAGCAGAAGAAAGGAGCTTACTTTGCATTTATTTTTTCAAGTCCAAACTCCTCAGATTGAAAAGTACACTAACCTGCATCACTTAGCTGGGGACACCTTTGTTCTATCCAGTTAAAAATCAAAGGTGAACCAATTTATTAATTGGCACAGCAAAGGAAGAAGCTGCCAGTAACTCTCCAGTCCCAACATGGAATTCCTATTGCTTTGCAGAAGGCTGAGGAATTACTATTCAGTCTTTAATGTTGAATTTTATGAATGGAAAACAGTTTTGCCCCAGAGCTTATATTTATTATTCATAGCTTGGTTTGCTCCGTAAAAATAGGAAAGCAACATCAAATTCAAGGTCTCCCTGGATGTTAGGGAACTGCAGACCCAGATCAAGAACACACAATACTTTTCAATTTCTAATTCTTTTGTTCAGCATCTCCAAGGGTAAACACACAACAAGGACCATGAGATTTCAAAAAAACATTAGTACCTTGCAGATGATGAGTACAAACAAACAGGCCTAGAGCCACTACTGCAATGAGTTTTGGTACTGCAATTGCAGAAGGTGGCAAGTAAACAACACTGCAGGATTTTTTCACCTCCAAGTCACTGCTGCTTGCTAACACAGTCCTCTAATTTTATAGTATTGTCTGCAATAGCAAACTGCACTCACTCACCACCAAAAAAGAGCAATGTGAACACAAACTCCAATTACAGCCAAGCTAAGAAACTAAGTGGGCTCCTGGATGAGAGAGACCTAACAGAAAAAGACTAAATTTTGAAGATTTTCTGCTTGAAGTCAGGGGATGCAGCCAAATCAAGCAAAGCACTTGCCTGGAAAGACCGGTGCCTAAAGGATGGATTAAATGGAGGAAGCTTCCAGACACAGACTGGGACCACACAGCAGAGAGGACTGGTAAGACAAAAACTCATCATGAGCTATTTAAAAGTCCAAAATTATTAAATTGTATCTTGACAATATGGCTGAAGGAATTCCCGTTTGTATCAAGACACTGGACTTGCACTGTAGCTTTTTTTACTTACTTTAGGTTCAGAAAATTCTTTGGCTTGGCTCATACCACAAATCCTTCAGCCGGGCTGAAGGACAGAGGTCTCAGGGTGCAGCATTCCTCACATCAAATGCACTGCTAAGTTTTCTGCATTGCCCCACCACAGGATGAAGTGCTGCTCGGGAAGGCACTACCACACTACCAGGCTTTTTCTAGCAGAGCAAGTTCAAGATGCTCCTGCCTCTTTTCCTTGCTCAGTAGTAACTACACCCACAGGAAACACTGTAGAATGAGATGAAGGAGAGGAGGATGGGAAACACCACGAAATACAGATATGAATCCAAAACACTTGCTGAGGTGGTACATCAGAGGGAAGATTAGAAAGCCAGTCTGTTGTACTGCATAAGTGATAACTTTTTGTACCATCTAGAACAAAAAAACCCCAACATCCATGCTGTTACTGGAACATCTGCAAAGATAAATTGTTTACTTAAGGAGGGAAAATGCTGCCTGTACCTATAAGGTCCTGCACATCTCTTAAGTACTTTTGAGAGCATGTTGAAGCAGCCAAAGTGCCTGCTGAGGAAGACCTGCCCCAGCTGCACTGGGAGCTATCACAAACACATTACCCATGGCAGAGCAAAGCACCAAGGCCACTGGAGCTGTGCTCGTGTCCGTGTCACCTCAGCTGTGCACTCCCACTGCCTCCACTGCACCCTTACCTGGCTCATTCTGCTCTGCTGCCCACCTGTTCACAAGCCACACCAACAGAGAGCTGCTCACCTCAGCCTTGTGCCTTCTTCTTGAACTGGCCCTGCAGAGATCATAGGAGGGCCACAGACAGAAGTGGGGACACGGGGTGGGAGGTTAAGAGACACCTAAACTGCTGTGGGACTACAATTCATGCAAGACACTCCTGGATCCTGCTCAGCTTCCTGGAAAATCAGATGCAGCAGCAAAAATAAGTCTGTGAACCCAATCCTTTCGGGACACCAAAGTTCCCTCCAAAGCTGACACGCTGTTCCACTGGCATCCCTTAGTGCAGCTTTTTCCACAGTATCCCAAGCTACACGTAACTCCTCAGTCCAGGCAAGTCCTTGCTCTCCATCTGGTCCTTCTGTGTCAAGAAGGAGTCTAGCCATGCCATCCTCACATTGTTCTGGCTCAGGGGATATTTGCAGCAGTACCCAGAGCTGCCTGCCTACCTCCATGCTGCCTTTTGCATTGTCCTGTGCTACTTGGTGTTAATAGATGAGAGGCTAAGAGGATGGAACAATGGCTATCCCCTCACACCAGGAAATTCTGGCCCATTTCCTAAGGAAAAAGACTTAAAACAGTGCTACAGGAATGGGCCTTGCTTTTCAAAATACCTTTTTAATTGTAGCTTTCTATGAAATTCAAGTGTCAGCATTTGGATAATTGATCTGACCTTTCCAAAGAGGATCTGCCCTGCCCTCCATGAATCAAAACATTTTATGCTCTGAGCTCCCCATCCCTGGGGGAGGAGGCGAGTTCAGGATTTCTTTTCATCCAAAGAGAAAAAAAAAACTAAATAGAAGATGTGTGGTGTTTGTATGAAGTGGAAAAATCCCGCCCAGGCCAGCCTTTGCACACCAAAGGCCATTCCTGGCTGCTGCAATGACTGAGGATAAAGCCACAGCTGATTTTCCCCTTTGCAACCCCGTCCATCGCTTGGCAAGAAATCCATGTGTGGGACTCCACGGCTGCTGCTGCTGCTAATTAGGATTTGTAGGACACGTCAGTGCAAAGCTGGGACTCTCCTCCCTCCCAGGGCCAGCCAGGAGGTGGCACTGTTAAACTGCTGAGACTTTCCACCAGACTGGATTTTTGTTGGATTTTTTTTTTCCTACTCCTACCTCCCCCCAGTAATCTTTTTTTTTTTCCCCTTCCTTGAGGATGGCGAGACACCATTGCAAAAACTCGGCTGAAAAAATAAAATAAGAGCTCGTTTAACAGAGGATGGGTTGTGATTGCATGACATCAAAACTTTAAAGGGATGGGTAGCTAAGATGGAGAGGTTTACTCAGTGTAAGGTGATGTTATACAACTTTCTCCCTCTGGCAGCTGCCGGAACTGTTCTGCTTTAACCCTCTGACACCTTGACCCAGCCCATTCAAAGTCCCTTTTTTTTTTTAATTTCTTTTAAACAGCCTACACCCTTAACGCACAGCAATGCAGAACACCTACCGAGGCCCTGACCCAGCAGGCAAACAACAAAAGCACTTTATCTCGAGGGATGTGTTATCGCCTGACTCCCGCTCCCTGAGCAAACACCATTGGTTTTTGGGGACAGCCAGAGCTCCTCTGCCCAGTGCCCAGGCTGCTGGACACTGGAACATCCCTCAGGAGTTGGTTTGCTGAGCTGAGGGGACATAGTCTTCCCAGATAGGACTCAACAAGTCCCTAATCCCCAGGGAGGAGGCAGAGATGCTTCAAGGTTTTCCAGAATGCATCTGTCGGCACTTTCATGTCCCAGCAAGGCCCCAAGAGAGCATGGTTCGTTCACTGGAGGGAGGTGACTGAACAAGCTGCTGCAGTGAACAGCAGTGCTTTGACTCTCTGTGAACCTGGGGTAAAATTCAAAGTGGGAAGAACATTGCTGAAATGTCCTGGAATTATCTCTGCTCACACATTGATAATGCAGACATCAGCTTTCTTCACAGACATCTCCTCATTGGCCACACTCACTACATTGCAAAGCCCCATCATCCAGGAATTACTGATACTCCTGCA
The DNA here is from genome assembly GCA_013396655.1 of Campylorhamphus procurvoides. Taxonomy (NCBI): domain Eukaryota; kingdom Metazoa; phylum Chordata; class Aves; order Passeriformes; family Dendrocolaptidae; genus Campylorhamphus; species Campylorhamphus procurvoides. Next base: position 619,526 of record WBMV01002325.1, on the reverse strand, counting down.
ACTATCTTCTTGTCTGTTTTTAGGAGAAAGGTGACAATGAGAATGTATTCACAGGATTTTTACTTCTCAAACTTGTTTACCAGCAGTGGAAGCAACAGGTGGGAAGCAACTAGTCAGCTGTGACCTGCTAGCTCTCCCTAAGCTGCATCTGGCCATGGTTGGAGGGAAATCAGTGGTCAGAGGCTCAGCATGGGAACTGCTCACCTACACCAATTCTACTTTCAGGGCTCCAGCAAGTTCACAAATGAGTGCTGCTCCCTTGAGCAAGGAGGTCCACGACTGCTCAGCCTTCCTTTTTCAAATAACAGCCCAGATGAGTCATAGCAAAGATTGCAGTGTCTGTGTCTTTTTTTAGTGATTTAAAAGTTCTCATGGCCACTTTTTTCCTCCCTGAAACTTGGCCCTTCTCTACCACAACTGCAGAAACTCCCAGCAAATAAGGCTTTGCCAGCTCTGTGCTCTGGAACAGCAGTGCCCCAATTTCTAGCTAGAAAGGCCACGAGTTCTAACCACGTCAGTACTACACACGTGATCTTTCCAGAACTTCACATATCACACACAGGTGGAAGAGCTGACATGTACATGAGCTCAACACCTCTCAGAAATGCTGCTTTTGCTGCAGACACTCAGAAAAGCCAGTGCCCACCCTGCTTCCCACCACCAAGGCCATCAGAAGGATGGTCCTAACCTGGTGGTACCAGAGCAAACCATTTTCCAAGAGCTCCTGGAATTCATTAGAGAAGCTACACACAAGCACTGATTTTTCTGGAAACCATGCCAATTGCCATCTTTCCTGAGTGTCTGGCAGCCTTTCCTCTCCCACAGAGAGAGCTCACACCTGGCCTCCTGATACAGGAAAGACCATCATGAAACACAGATGGGGTTCCAGTGCCTCAGCTGCTACCTCTGCCAACATCTGCAGTGTAAGAGTAGCCTACTGCCTGCTTTGAGGGGCCCTCCAAACAGGTGACAAGGGCCAGGCCACAAGACTTACAAATTACCCCCCTGGAACCTTACTTGTCAGAGCAAATCTAGTGTCATACACCAACACAGTCCAAGTGTCTTGAAAATAGAAAGTTTCCAGTTATACAATCATCTCGATTTTTATCAAAGCCACATTCTTAGGATTTTACCATGTGAGGAGATATTTATCATTGAGGTCTTAGTGGCTTAAGTGTCATCTGTCTATAGTCAGAGATGATTTCAGCCCACATTGACAGGACAGAGCTTCCTCCTCATAACTAGAGCAACACCAACCCCAGCACAGTACTACTGTTACCCCTTCTGACCTCAGCAACCAGCCAAAAATGTAGGGAGTGGTAAGCTTCCATTACGAGCAGATTTGGTAGCTGAATGAGGTGTTCCCTCCATCTCTTGCAAAGAATGCACAAATGCTTTTTTCTCCCTCCCACCATCATGAACACACCAGAGATCAAACAAGCAGTGTATTTGCTCACATTCTCATGTCACCTTTTGAAATTCATTTAAACTCTGTTTAAAAGCCTCTTCAAACTTTGACAGTGGCCCTGTGAATGCTCTATTCCTGCTGCAGAACTCAAGGACACTGCCAGATGTGGGACTCTGACCCTTTCTGTGCCAGAAATTACTGCCCTGCAGAGGGGACAGCCAAGCAGAGCACATACTGCTCCCAAGCCACCTCCACTAGCAGGCTGGTGCACTAGCAAACCTCACAATACCAGGCATTAATAGATCTGCTCAACCCCTGCAGCAGATACAGACTCCTTTCATTAACAGCTTCAGCTGCCAACACGAGACTCAGCAGGTCTTTTTTCCTGGGAATCACCCTGAGATCACTGCCTCTTACATTCTTACCAAGCCCTGCCTGCAGCTGTGCTTCTCCCTCAGGCCAGCAGACCATCCCTACCATCCCACAGCAAGCAAAAAAAAAATAAAATATCAATGTTGGGGGAGTGTGAATGATTCTGGGTTTGTGTTTCCCCAGGTAGCTCACTTCATAGTCCAGAAGGAGGAACAGAGGAAAGGGGAAGGCTGGATGGTGTGTTCAGCAGCAGTTAGACATTAGGACAGCCTTCCTCTATCATTAAAAAGGCACCATCATTTTTCCCCTCCTCAATCCTTTCATAATTGAAAAGCCAATAGCCAGCTGAAGCCTCTGCTGCCCGTCATGAGTGTGTGTTTGAGACAGGAGCTCCAGTATTTCTACCTTGAGGTACTATTAGCTGTTTCCCACTTCTACCATAAATGGGGAGAGGGTGGGTGAGTGTGGAGGGGTGTGCAGATTCTCCCTCCACCACCAGTTTCAGTCTATTTGCAGTTTCACTTCAGTCTATTTGTGTCCACAGCAGTCCTCGCTGAAATCGATAGGAAAGAGCACCAATTAAGGTGGGAATTAAATTCCTGCTCTTTCCGAGCATCCTTGAAGTATTGCTTTCTCCTTTTTAACACTGCTGCAACCTGCAAGGTGGGGCTGAAATGGCCCCTTCTACTCACTTTCACCAAAGTGAAAACGGGGGATGAGCATGATCTGAAAACTCTAACTTGTGTTGTCCCAAATAAGGTCAAGCGATGCTTTCAAGAGGTTTAATTCTGTCTTATTTTGTTGGGATTTTAAGGCTGTTTGCAAAATCATCATTATTACATTGGGTTTCTGTTGTTTTTCAGGGGAGTTTCTGGTGGCTTGAGAAATACTTGATTTTTTTTCCCATGAAGCAGATAAATTAGCTGTTCTTCCTTCCAGGTATGGGGTGGGATTTCCCCTCCCCACCCACTTCCAGCCCCCCTCACCTCACAGCTTTAGGAATACAAAATAAACCTGGCCTTCTCTGATTCTGTAGAGATCAAGATGTTTTCAAAGCTGAGTACCTCGTGCTCTCATGACTTCTGTGAAAAAGAAGAGTGCTGAATGCTTAGGAAAACAACTCTCCCAAACACTTGGCCACTAAAAGTATTTACTGCATTAGTTTCCTCATTACCAGGATGCCATTCATGCTGGTCAAAACCTCTGTGTTAAGATTTAATAAGGACCTGTTTAGTGCATCCTAATGAAAAAGGGAACTCCCTCTTCTTTTTTCCTGTTACAAAAACTTTAAAAAAAATTTTACTCTCATATTACAGTAACAGCTGACACAAATGACCCTGAACTATTTTGCCAATTGATTGAGCTCAGCAAAGGAATAATAAAGGAAGCTACATGATGAAGAGTCTGTTAGATACCCAGATTATTTCCATCTGATGTGCCAGTGTTGCTAATAAAACCACAAAAGTGATAGTCCCATGAATAATCCCTTAAGTAATGTTCAATATTCCGGAGTTTGAACTCCATGACAGAGTAACTATTAGCTCTGTTTTGTTTCCAGGGCAAGCTGAGGCCAGCAGCACAGCTGGGAATCTCCTACACTTCCAGACTGCCAGCCCAGCATCCCCACTAGAAACTAACTGTCCCCTTCCTGTTTCTAACATCCCTCTGGATCCTCAAGCAAGAGACTGCCCCAAGAGAAACCAAGGAGCCAGCCCATGACTCACCTGCTCCCAGCTAGTTTCACCCATCTCCCTCCTCCAGCAGAGAAGGAGAGGGGCTGTGCCAGCTCCCCACCCGCACAGGCTGGGGCAATGCGAGACCTCAAAGCTTTGGGAGTGCACAGGCCTGCTCAGAGAGCCCAGGTGAGCCCCAGGCACATTGTCAGGGGTCTCTGCCAGCAAACACCAGTGTCTTTCCCAATCGCTGCTGAAGCGGACAGCACCAGGTGCGCTGCCTAACCAGACCGGGCGCGGCTCTTATCCATTGCAGCCAGACTCTGAGATCCTGCACCTTGAGTCAGATGCTGGCACACCTCCCAGGGAGGCAGTCTGCTTTGCATCCTCCATCACAGGGCAGCCCTGGCAGCAGGCAGAGGATGGGCACGCAGTGGTACACCTCTGTTCCAGGACAGCATCACATGTCCTCCTTGCTAATGCACACGTCTATAGGGGGAAATGAACAGTGTCCAGAAGCCATTGAATCAAAACAGGATTTGAGCTGTTTGGATAAACACCCAGAAACCCATATGAATGCACTTATGCGAGCTGACAACCGGTTTTTTATCTGGTTAGCGCTCATCAATTAATTACAGACCAGCATGTCCACACCATGGTTTCTCTGTGATTTAGTCAAGTCAATTTTCCAAAACAATTTTAACTAACCCAGTCACAATTGAATATGTAGAAACATATTTCATGATCTGGGACAGCAGAGTACAGTCAGGACTCCCAGGCACATACTGCACATAGATGCAGCCTTTCCAAACCCACTACAGAAACTTTGTGGGGCTGCTTACACTATCCATGCCCACCCAGCCGTCTTGCAGGGACTGCTGTACTCCCCAGGGATGCTGGAGGAAAGGGGTACATACCTGGGTCTTATTTGTTTTAGGCTAGAAAGGGGTACATTAAGTCTAAGCTGCCGAGGAAGGTTTGTGTTCAGACCCCAGCCTGCAAAAGCAGCTGAGGAGCAGTAGCATCTTAAACAGCTGCAGCTGTTTCCCCAGTGAACGTGATTCAGAGCCACAGTTTTCAAGAGCTGAAGCTCAGAACATAGCAACGATTCTTGCAAAATATTTTGCTTCTTGTCTTTTTTTTTTTTTCTTCTTCTTCTCCCCCACACAGCTTTTTAACCTCTTGGTGCCTATGCCGAGTTCCTCCCAAAAATAGGTTTCAGGGTGGAACATACTTGCCACTTGATCCATGGCTTGCTAAATTTAGCCAAACACAGACTGCCTGTATAAGATGGTTCTCTTGAAATGTCAGTAGCCACACGTAAAGTTGCCAATGTCATCCAGGAAGTGGGACACCACGGCAGTTATATTTTTTACTTAAAATAATAATAAAAAGAAACTTTTATACTCTGTGGAGATGCAACTATAAATTTGACTCCAAAAAGTAGAGAGAGTAAAGAAAGGACAGACTTCAGCAAAGCAGCACTTGAGCCAGAGGGTGGTTGGGCACTGGAACAGGCTCCCCCAGGGAAGTGGTCACAGCACCAAGCCTGACAGAGTTCAAGAAGCATTTGGACAATAGTCTCAGGCACATGATGTGATTCTTGGGGCTGTCCTGTGGAAGGAGTTGAATTCGATGATCTTTGTGTGTCCCTTTCAACTCAGGATATTTTATCATTCAGCTGAGTAAGGTGGGGCAGCCCTTAAGGCAAGGGAGTGCTGGATGGACCCAATTACCCCCACTTTGCAAATTCCCCTTTGGCCTCACAGACAAAGCTGCCCAGGCTCTGTTAGGTCTCATAGCATGGAAATTATCCCAGTTGTAAATAAGCCCCTCTCTATCAGCATGTGAGACTGGTCACTTGCTATGCTTTTCGGTGCATTAACTACTCAATTGGAGCTCAACTAAACTGAGCTTAGCTAAGCTAAAGGGAGGAGGTATCTAAACATGGGTGTAATTAATGGCTTGTTAGCATTCAAAATCATCATGGTTCCTACCCAAAGTCTATAGCAAAGCTAAGCAGAAGCAGAGCTTGGCTGGCTCAGGGCTGTTGAGGTTCTCATCCCAGAATGTACAAAAAAATGAGGGGCCCAAAACCTGGAGGAAGTTAGGAAGCATCCCTGGATGTAGGACGCTGAGAAGGAGTGGGGATACAGGTACACTTAGGCTCAAGAACTGTTTTCCTGCATTGACAGGGTGATGTCTCCTGGCTGGCTGATATGTCAGTCAGTAAAATGTGATATTGCACCCTCCTGATAAAAACAGTCCCCAGACTTAAAGATGCCTTTGTGGAATAACCTGTCACAACTCAAATTTAGCTAACTGTCTGAGCAGCACAGAGCTATTTCCAAGGAGGAGATGCCTGAAATGATCCTGTCAGAGACTGAGGCAAAGGAATGAGAGATTACTGTGAAGAAACGTGTGCACGTGGAGAAACAGAGCTGTTATTCAGTATCATGCAACGTTTTCCCATTTGAAGAGCTGCCTGACTCTTCAGATAGATAAGCCTCTGGCTGTGATGGGATGGTTGTGGAAAGGGATAATGCAGGGTTTTGGACATCTGTGGGACAAGACAGTGTTCACTGTGTGACCAGTGGTAAGATGCTGCAGTGTTTTGCCATCAGTGTTTTGCAGAACTCCTCATAAACTAAACTGCTGACCTACTTGCCTAAAGTCACAGGTGATTATCTTGGTATCCAATATAAATTTGCAAGATGTGGGTGTCACTGATACTGGGACAGTGCAACTTGCATCCTTTCTGGCATTCTGTGATCTGTAAAATAATCCTAACTATGTGCAGAGAATGATAATAGCAGAAAAAAGGGGAAGATGCATCATTAAAACCGGTGGGTGGAGCCACCAGCATCAAAATTGTGCTGATTCATCTTCCCCATATTTTGCATTTTAAACTTAAGCTTCCCCCCCACGACCCCCACTAAGTATCTCCAGGGTCAGCTGAAGGTCCAGCAGGTATATAGTTTCATAGTCCCCAAGTCAGCAACATAAAAATACTCACTTTTTTTTCAGCCTACTTACAACTTCTTGAGTCCTGATGACTCTGGCACAAATCAGAAAACTCAACCGAGTTCCTTGGAGATGTTCACCAGTGTAAAAGCTGCAAGCTAAAAGGGAAGCAGGGCCTTTATTGTTAATTAATTCTTATTTAACTCAAATATCTAGCAATCAGTTGGATGAAAATCTCTCTTTGTTTAACATTCAACAGCTGCTGTGCCTTCCATTAATGCTGGCATAAGCTACTAATCTGGGTTCCCCAAGGAAGACCTCCAGCAAGAAAAATCTGAGAGAAATATGAGATCTTAAAAACTGTGAGGTTTTTTTTCTGTAAGATGTGGAAGGGAGGGATGGAGCAGAGGGTTCAGAAACACTTTTCAAAGCTTTCAGACGCTTTGTACAGTTGCACACTCTCTGTAGATTCAGAGTTCCTGGCCAGGAACTTCCAGTTTTCACAGTCAATGGCAGCAAAAAGTTTCATGGGTGCATAGACCTCACAACCAACATGAGGAGGGTAAGCCCAGCAGGGAAGCTTAGGGCATAGACTGAGCAGATCCTGACAGATTTCTACACCTGCAAGCTTCCAATCATAACAAAAAGACCTGGAGAATCATCCTAGACCAGAGCTCTGCTGGATGCTAATGGTTTCAGAACCTGAGGCAGAGTCTTCGACTGCAAAAGCTCCTCCTGTTTGTGGTGTGAATGTCACCGTCTCTTAAGAAGAGAGAGAACAGCCCAAGCCATGGTGGCATCAGTCAGGTTGCACTACTGTCTTGGCCAACAGTGAGGTAAAACCACCATCATTTAGTCCAGTGCAAATGTTATCCTCATTAAGCTTGTGCCAAGTGATTTGCTAGTTCAGCTAATCTGAATTGGCTGTGGGTACTCGAATGCCAAATAAGCACTTCCCCCTCTTTAATTACAGCCTTTATGTTTCATGATTTAGGTTGCTCCTGTCATTGTTAGTAAGAGAGGATGGGGTTGCATAACAGTGTGTAACATGATACAGCTGCAGACGGGGTTGCTCGACCAGCACAAGCCCAAATAGAGAACAACTTCTTCTGTTAACCAAAGATGAACAACAGCAGGAAAATCTCACCCATCCCTTTTCCCCTACCAGTGGAAAAAAGAAGGCTTGTGGGCTGTTCCTTTACTCTGTTTACATCCAGCTCATTACAGCCACCAGCATTATCACGAAGATTCAGCAAAATTCTCTCTGGTGAGTTCAGCCTGGAAGAGGAAACCAAACCGATTCTGTGTGGAGCGTCGCTTTTGGTGAGAGTGCTGGCATGTTTCTTTGAAGAAAAGGGCACAGTCACCCCAACAATTTCACTTTTCATTCACCAAATGTCAAACCTGGTAGATTTCCTTCAGCCACAAATCCAACCTGTGTCAGCAGGACTGTTGGTTTTGCTTTGTTTTGTTGGTTTTGTTTTGTTTTGAACAAGGTCTGCAGGATCAAGCCCAACAACCCTTCAGCCATCATGCTTGGGTCCAGGATTAGTCTGTACTTGACTGGATCCTTGTTTTCCTGAGGGAAACTCTGTAGAAAGAAGGGACAGTGTTGCTTTACACGTTTCTGTGGCCTACAGGAGCATCTGAGATCAGAGCCTGGGACGAAATTTTTTTCTTGCATTCTTCAATGTAGTTCCTCTGAAGTCACTGTGACCAGATAAGCTATGGAGCATAGCACAACCTTATGTGGACACTTGGACTGAGCAGCTTATTTTTAGCTCAGAGCTCTACCTTAAGGGTTGACTGTTTTAACAATTCAGAACCGGCCTTGGTGGTACCTGTGAAAATTTTCCTGCATAATGTGCTATGCTTGGGTGGTGCAATATTAAACTTAAATGAGTTAAAAATCACACAACCACCTTGGAGTGTTGCAGATGTGTGTGGATGTTCAAGCTAGTTTGTATGGCACCTTGCATCCCAGTGTTTTAGTGGAAGAAGCTGCACAGATGTCACCATTTTTAAAATCAGTGCAGTTTCTGAGGTAAAAACTAGACTGCAACTCATTGGTTTCACTGTTCTACCCAAAATAGAAATTTTAAGTATGTTCACTGTGATTCTGGAGTATGAGGTGTAGGATTTATCAAATGAAATGAACAGCTGCACATGTTCTTTGCTGTGCAGACACAGACTGAGGAATTTAGAAGCTGCTGAGTGCTACTAGATATAGAAAGACCACCTGAAAACCCCACGGGTGCAAATGCTCAGCAACAGAGATGTGACCTAGAAATCCTTTTCACACTTGGCTCCTAGTTCAGTGTGTGTTGCACTGACCTACAAGGGCAGCTTAGAAAAAGCAGCCCATCTAACAGAGCAGTTTTTTAATTTGGTGCATGCCCAAACCTGATCCAAGCACATCCCATAGCGCTTTGGCTACCAAGTGTGGATTGCTATTAAACAGGCTGCTGCCTACATGAGTCAGGAACATTGCTTACTAAGTATGTTCAGACTTCTGGTTGTCTTGCACCCGCCTATTATCTGATCTTAAAAAGCTGCCCGGCATTCCCCTGCTCGTGAAGGCATTGCAGATGGCTACATGTCAGAATTGCAGCTCTCTGCAGATCAGGTTGGTCTGCAGCACATCATTTGCAGTTTGGGCAGCGACAGAGGAGATGGAGAGCACAAAAAAAGCATCTAAACCATGGCCAGCTAAACATGACTTCCATGCCAGTTCAGTTTCCTTGGGACTTTCCCAGCATTTTTACCCCAACTGTTTGCAGCAGTGTTAAGATTCAAGATTCCTTTTTCTGGCCCAGGCATCCTAGTAGTTCTTCAGCCTGGCTGCAAAACTGTATAAACAAAGATGAAATTCTGGCCCATGCAAATCATGGCAAAACTCCCACCGATTTGAATGAAGCCAGGCTTTCACCCCCCACCTTCCAAAATGTACAAACCCAGATTTAAAATACATTTTATAAACAGAGCACTAAAAGTGTTCTTTTCAGGCTGGATAGGAGAGAGAATATCAAAGACTGCAGCCTTGTTTCCTCATTAAACTTTCACTGGGGCTGGTTAACTGTGATGGAACAACAGTTGCGACCCTGTGTTTTCACTGAGATTGTTATCAAAATTAGCAAAGTAGTTATGTCAAAAGAGAGAAAAAGCTGTGAACAAAGTCAGGCCCCAGCCCCTGGAACTTTCCTCCAAGTGTTCTCAGAGTGCTTGTTTGTCTGCTTAACTACAATTCATCTTTCGTTCTCCCCTGTCGCTTATGGACTCCAAGCCTCAGTAGGATGTTAGATTCCTTGGCAAAGAGATGCAGGCTGTGTCGGTACCATTCTTCATACCCCACTGATCATTAACTCATCTGCAAATTCCTTCCAGATATTTTACTGCTTCCTTTGTGCTGCTCCGATACAGCAGCGTACCTCCAGACAAGTCTCAAACATTTTGGGTTCGGGGAGAAAACCAGAAGAACTCCACAACACTCGATGAGTGCCAGGCTTTTCAGGGAGCTCGTGCTGGTTCGGGAAGTGCTCCCGAGGGAACAGCATGCTGTACCTTGCCCGCTGATAAGCTGCAGCAAGCCGTACAGCAGGGAACTGCATGGTCCCACTTCCCAAGAAATGCAATCCCTCTAAGTCAACAAGGCAGGCAGGGCACCGATAATTTTCTCAGAACAGAGCAGACATTATTACATGTCTGGTAGTGAACTAGCAGAAGTTGTCGCTGTGTGTCTTTGTTACCACAGTAAAGCAGTTCACAAATAGAGCAGTCTGAACTCCCTCCAAGTGTTTGGCAAGTCCACAGCAGTGTCTCTCTGACCAGGTCTCCTGTGGTCTGAGGAAAGGTGATGGAGTTCAACGGCTGTGCTGTTGCTATTCTTTGTCCATCCCTCTAAATTGCATCTGAAGCTGTTAGAAAAGGCAAGTAACAGGAACCAAAGCAGGATGGGATGTGGCAGAAGCAAGGAACAAAAGATGGAGTTTGCACATAGTGCAGGGAAGAAGCACATTTTGCCACGAAGAGATCTCTCCACACTTTCTCCCCGGAGATTTGTCTCATGCTATGAAAACACTGGGAAAAGCCCTGAGGTAAGCAGATTTCTTTCACCGAACGAACAAAACCCGTGCTGCCCCAAAGCTTCCAGGAAAAGACAGCCATTAGAGGGCAGCAGGTATCCAACACATGCATTGATGGATCCCTTTCTGATACAGGATGTCCCAGCCAGCAGAACTTACTGGGCAAAACAAGAGACGAGGTATTTAACAAAAAAAAAAACTCCTTAAAGAAGCACTGTTAGCAAGCACCTACCCACAAGCAGGACAGCCACATACCATCCTAAGCCAGGAATAAAAGTGCTGTAATGCCTCATCCTGAATGAGACATCCACCATCCTACCCAGCTATTATCCTGGAGATATAAGAAAGAATTACATTTCTGGCAAACATCCTGACTTTGCAGCTAAATGAAAGTCTGAAGTGAAATATTCATCCCATGGGCTGCCCTCAGCCTCCAGCAATGAAAATAGAAAGGGAGAGAAGGGGGAAAGCCCCAAAAATACACGAGCTGGGATGCTTGTGACTGCAACATTATTTGTTTCGCAAGGAGCAATAAAAGCTGACCCTGCGAGATAGGTACAGGCTCCAATGTTTTGTGTCACCTGGTCCTCAGATAAGTGACCTGGCCACCGAAGTTGAGCTGTGCTCAGAGTAGTGCACCAGCAGAGTATCTCAAAAACAAGCAGCAGCATCTTTCCTGGGGAGAGTCAGGGCTCCTGCCCTGGCCGAGCACGCTTGGGCAGGAGGAACTATTTCACTGGCAGCTCCCCCCCACCCCACTGATCCAAAGGTGAAGCCTCTCAGCAAGCTATATGGTGTGGGGTGGAAACAAAACTGGACTGGCAAGCCAGCAGCCACTGAGCTCCCATCACTGAGAGTGGCTCACTCATCTGCTCACGTTGCCAACACTGAGGCAGCGAGAGCTTAAGCCCAAGTCAGAGACTTGAAGCACAACTTGATGCGAGTGATTTCAAGTGAGAGACACACCCAGAGAGCTTCTCAGCCATGGGCTAACTCCAGCAGCCAACCATGCACTGTGCCAGGAACAAAATGTCTGCAGGCTCCTGGGGACACCCTGTGCTGCTGCAGCACTGCCCTGGGGAGCCGGCTGCTCTCCCGAGCCCTGGCATCACAGCCAGCAACAGGATGGAGCAGCTGCCTCCTTCCATACCCCAAGATTCCCCTGCCTCTCACACGGGAAACTTTTCCCTGGACCATGAAACAAAATGGGAGCCAAAATGGTACTTTTTTTCCTCCTCAGGCAGGCAAACTGAGAGTACTATGGAAACTGCAAGCTACAGGCTGGTGAAAGTCCTGTGTGGAAATCAGGACAGCCCTGCACTGCTCACCCCTGGCATGGCTTGTCCCACAGACAGTGGTGCCAGCCCCAGGCAGGGCAGGGATATGGGGATCTGGAGACCAGCCCTGCTGCCACCTCATTTGGGCAGGGGCTGATGGTCCTGGGGTCCCAGGCCATGAGGCAGCCCTGTGTGGCCAGTCAGGGATGTGAAGGGCTGGCTCTACCCTCAGGGTCCGAGCAGGGAGCTCTGGATCTGCTGGGCCACCTCCCCAGCACACCACCAAACAGGCTTGGGTAGCTGATTCCCATGGGGCTTGGCCAGCCCATGGCTGCTGTACCCATCCTGCATGCACAGGTAGTGAGAGCCACACAACGTTCCCATGGGCTGCCCAAGCCCCCTGCCCTCAGCCTGCCAGCAGCAGTGCCTGACATCGACCTAACTTCCCATCTGGGTTTCTGCATGCCAGGTTTATGATGGCCATTTGCTTTTGTGTCAGCATTGTCCTTTAACTGAAATAGCTCCTCTTCCTCCTTAGCTTTAACCTCCAGGATGTATTTATAGAGAGCGATCATATCCCTCTCTCAGCCTTCGTGGTGCTGGACTAAATAAGCCAAGCTCTTTTAGTCTACTTTTATAACCTCAGCTCTCCCAACACCCTAATCCTCCTGCTGCCTTTCTCTGCACCTGTTCCAGCATGAATCAATCTTTTTGAACATGAATGACCATAACTGCCCCGCATTGTGCAGATGGCATGTCACACTGCTTTCTACAACAGAATTAGTATTTCCCCCTCTTGAGCACTGGCACTTTGCATCAGGCAGCCCAGGACCTCAACTGCTTCTGTCCTTATGGATGCAGAGTCATCCTGAATAACAAAGTAAGTTCTGAAAGGACCATGATATGCTGGGGTAAAATACCACTGGGTGACAGTGATATGAAGAAGCACATGATATAAACCCAGGAGCATCATATTTTAATGACTAGAAAAAAGTATTTGGGAGCAATATGGTGGACAAGATTCCTTTAATGTTCAGGCGATGGAAAAAATCAAAACTCTTTTTCTGTGACAATCTTACACTTAAAAAACCCAGCAAGTTTAATACGAAGAAAAACATTGTGAAAGGACTGTGTGGAAAAGGATTGTCATGAAAACTTTTCATAGGCAATAAAATTATCTTTACAACAGAAGAGCAAACCAAGTCAAAAGTGTGCTGTTCAGAGCAAATGGTGGCCCCTGTCCCACATGCCTTTTGCAGCATCTCTGAGCAACTGCTTTACTGCTCCTGTGTTGCTGCTGTGTTTTTTTATCTTGCAGCATCCCTTTTAACACACATAACTATCCTAGTATTTCCATCTTTAATCCTGCCACGCTCTGTCTGGTGAAAAGAGACAGTTTTCTCTTGGTTATGTGCAGGATTCTGAAAATCCATTACTTAGAGCAACTCCAGGGCTTTTCTGCACTGCAGTCTTCTGTGGTTACCAGCCAGGGTTCCCAGTCATGGCCCAGATACACCACACTGGAGCTCATATCACATCTGACCACACAGCTCGGTTCCTTTCTGAGCCCCCAAACACCAGGTGCTTGCACTGATAAAGGAGGATGGCCGTTCCACGTGCTTTCAGCTTCTGTCTTTATACTATCCATTAGGATGTTTCAAAGGGCTGGAAAAGCCATGCAATGCATGTATTCTGTTCTCCACCAGTGCTGGGGAGCAGATGGAGGCAAGAGAACTTCTGCCCAGCTTCCTGGAGACCTCCCTGCACCAGGAAATGGTCCTAGTGCCACCCAAAACATTTAAGGGTAAAGTGAAAAGCCGCAAATCTTCAGGCTCTTCGATTGAATCATCACCCCATGTGTTTCGCTTCTCCTATTTGTTCTCCATGCTAGATGCACATTTGCAGAAGGTGCAGATGCTTGGGTTCCAGAAGGTTTACCCCGGGGACTCCTGTCCCCCTGGTCCTGCCTTGTGGCCATCCGTGCCCATCCCACTCTGCTGCTGGGCTCTAGGGGCCACTCTCTTTGCTGCTGAGTGCAGCCAGCAGCTGTGTCTTGTCACTGTCCCCCCCTCCCACCCCTGCCTGCTGCCCTGCTCGGTGGAGCTTAGCTGGGAACCGGAGGGGAGAGCTGGGAGGGAGGCAGAGACAACTGGCAGGGATGCAGGGCAGGGATGCAGGGCAGGGCTGGTACTGGCTGGGAGTGGGGTGGTGGGAGAGGGGGAGGAGATGAGCTGAGGCTGGGAGAGGAGGAAGAAAAACATGCTGCTGCAAGTCCTTTCCCCATGGAGTCTGAGGAGAAGAAAGCTGATTGCTGACAGAGAAGATTAGGAGGCCCCCCCCTCACCCATGCTAGCCCATCCCTGCGAAAATCTGCCACTTGGGTCCTGCCCTGGGACTTGTGGCAGAGCACAGGGCTGGACCAGAGCGTGGGAACAGAGGGAACTCCAGCTTGCTTGAACACAGATGGGGCACATTTGGGGGAGGTTTCATCCTCCCCCAAATTCCAGCTGGAGGTAGCACCCCTGGTGCTGTGCATCACCCCATGTCTTCCTCAGAGAGGGAGGACCTGTAAGGGAGATACGGGGCAGAAGAGGAGGAGGTGCCAGGGAAGGCAGAGAGCAAGTAAGGCCAAGACGGGCCCTTGCCCCTGGAGAATCCCAACAGACAATTCTGAGATGCTCTCCCCTTAATATAGCACCATCTGCCCTGCTATTTTCTCCTCTGGCTCACACACAGGGAGCTCCACATTGCAACCAGTGTTTCTGGCATACTTGAGCTGGCTGCAGGCGAGCGGGGTCAGGCAGGGAGCGAGCACCGCAGGGGCACAGCAGCAGCGAGACCTTCAGCCCTGTCTCACAAAGGCAGCCAGTTCTCCAGGTCCCTGAGTTGCTTTTTTGCTGAAGGCCATGCTGCTCCCTCTTCCCTGCTTTGACCTGTGCTGACTAGATCAGCCAACATGTGCTGCCTTGCAACTTTTCAGGGCAGGCATGGCTCCATGTAGCAAGGGCTGGTATGCTGGATAAAGAGGAACAGGTACAATTGGGCACTGGTCTGAGAAACAGGTCTCATGATTTTGTACAAGTCACATTATTCCATATTTTTTCATCACACTTCAGTGATGAAAGCTTCATTCTTCAGTACAAACCTTACCTTGCAGAAGAAGCCAGTAAGAAGAATACCACTTTTGTAGTTTGCTGCTTATTTATTTCACTGAGCCTTGCATTTTGGAAGGTAAATTCATTTTTCTCTGATTCAGGGTGGTGGTAGAAGGAATTTTAAAAGACAACACATCTGATATCAGAGGATGTGCTTGCCTACATCTTTTTCGTCTTTTGGGGGAGTTTTTACCTACACAGGCTTTGTGGTCTCTAATGCAGAACCAGCACTTCACCTGTTTCTGTGTTTACCCTGCACCTCACAAAGTTTGAGCTGCCATGCAAATAATAATTACAACCATTTATATGGCTGAGCAAAAGCCTTATTTTTCTTTTCCCTCAAATGGGTGTGACAGGGGGACAGACTGTGCAAAGTTTGTGAAACATTTTGTACTTTATTCTAATTGCTCCATCTTTTAGACTGAATGAAGGCTCCAGAGAAGAGAGGGAATTTGCCAGGGAAGATCCAGCAAGGACTAGTGACTAGTCTGGCACAGTGGAGGCCTGTGCTTTCCCTGCAAAGATAGCATGATGTCCATCTATGTACCCTGAAACCAAACCCAATGATAAATTTTCTTTTGTATGAAGTAATCCTACAGCACAAATCAAGATTAATTGACGACATCCTTGTGCCTTCCACAGCTGCACAAATAGTTGGTACAGCACAAGTGGGGCCTGTTCACTAATCGTGAAGGAGCTGAGCAGACCTGGGATTACTGTGATCTATAGTAATATATCCCCTTCCATAAAAAGAAGAGAACATTGTGCTCTGTTTCCCAACACTGTTTCACCCCAGCTCATCAGTTGCCCAGCAATCACTCTCCTCTCCCAACACTTGCATAGCAGACGGGGTGGCTTTTAATCCTGGAGTTCTCCTGTGCTGAACTAAAGCAAAAGGAGCAGGGAGAAGCAGCTGGGAGAAAGGGGAGGAGTTTTTTGACAAGAGCAAGCAAAAAAAAAGAAAAAAAAAAAGAAGAAAAAAAAAAGCAGTGCTGGGGGAGTTTCCAGATTAACAGAAGTCTAAAGGCCACTCTGTCCATTTCAGTGGCTCCAGAGTGCAACAGGGAGAGGGAGAATATCTGATGGAGGGAGTGGACTTCTCTCTCCTCAGACTAATTTTATCTCTCACTGAACACTCAAAGGTGCTGTTCAGTTACTGCTCTGTTTCACTTACAGGAGCCTTTTAAAGCACATATGTTCTGCTCTCATGTTGTGAAACCTCTCATTTCGCAAACTGGCTGAAGTTTTCAGTCATTTTGCAAAATGACAGGAGATAATAGGCATGCACCTGAAATCCTCACCCTCTGGCTATTACTAACTCCCTAACTCAAAGAGAGATGCAAAACCGTTCTTATGTTCATTTCTACAACCAGGCAATCTTTTGTAATTACCTTTAAAGCCAGTCAGCAACACCCATCCCCTGACAAAGCTAACTAGTATTTTCACAATCAGGCATGGTTAACATCAACCATTACATTTCAGTCTTGCCTGTAACATCTACCTCTGACTCCCAGTGCTCTGGCCCACGACAGCTCCATCACCCAAGCCTCCCTCGAGTGAACATTGATCAACTGTCTGAGTCAATATAGAAGTTCCTTTCCATTTACCAAAAGAAAACCAAATAAATGGTCACAGAGACAGAGAGTGCATTTCAAGTGACCCAAGCACAAGGAACTATATGCTGTGAGAAATACATCAGTTCCCAGATCCAGGATGGTGACATCACCCTCTCGGTACAGGTTTTTGAGGAGGAGGATCAGGGTCACAGGCTGAATGTCAGTCAGTCAACGGTGCAACACCATTGGGAAAATGGCAAACAATGTGCTGGATGTACAAACAGGAGAAAAGCCCTCGGGACAAGTGAAGTAATCCTTCCACCCAGGGCTATCCAGGCTGGAGCTGGACTGCTCTCTGGTTTTGGAGGCAACACTTCAACACCAAACAACTGGAAAGAGTCCAAAAGAGAGGCGTGAGATAGACGAGAGGTCTGGAGAACATAACCTGTGATGAAGGACCAGAAGAACTCTGTCTGTCTGAGAACATCCCAGTCAATACAGAGTTTATGCAAGCACAGTTGCCCACAGACTAATCTATTTCTGATAGCTGTAGTGCAGCAGGATGCCCAGGATGCCAACTTTAGCACAAGTAGTACGATGGCAATGCCAGGCAGCTTGCAAATGACTCTAACTTTCCATCACTTGGCCTGGGGACAGAGAAGGGAAGAGAAATAAAGTAGGGAGGCAAAGTGCCTGTAATTCCTGTCCCCAAAAGACTAAACTTTTAGCAATTTTGTGAGTAAAACCTATTGCAAAGCCAAAAAAACCTGAAACCCTGAAGTCATTACATGAAATTATTTTACAGGATGAGTAACTCCCATATGAAAATATTTTTTTTAATTATTCTAATCAGTTGGGCTGTGTTGTCATAATACCTGAACAGCATGCAATCTCAGGTCCCTACAGAGACTACCAAGGGCTGTTTACTTCTTTTGCAAAAGGGCAGAAGGTTCCAAAAGATGGTTTACACGATTTAACCACAGAAACCACAGAAGTATTTGGCTGAACCAAGATCCAAAATGAAATCCTATAAATTCATGCCCACAGCCCTCTCCATGCACTCTCCACCTTTCACATTGTTTTTGTTCCTGGTCATCCCTCAGTACAAGGAGAACTATAACTATACATTGCCCAGCACAGCAAACTACCTGAATCCTATGGGAAGTAACACAGGTTATTCCTCCAAAATAGGGCTAAACCCAGTCACTTTTGATCTTGCAGGGAAATTCAGATTCAGAATCCAGGCTGATGGCTGAAATCACCTCCTAACCTAGCCCCTGCAAGGCTGAAATCACCTCCCACACCATACAGTCTGCATTAGATCAGAGAAGGCTGACATGTATGCAGAAACTGAGAATGGAAATATCAGGAAAAATCAAGAAAAGCTATCTGGTTATCACAGTCCTGGTTGTACAGGGCAGAAAATGTCTGGCTGCTTTCTGTTCAAATCCTTATGTGGCTCAAGGCCTGTGCACACACAACTTTCATTTCCCCTCCTCCATCCCTGCACTGACCCAAGCACACATTTCCCTGGAAGGGGACTGCCTAGAACTCCTTGTATCTGTTTTCTGACTGCCACAAGCAGCCTCTACAAAGAAAGATATGACTTTTCCTAGCAGCTCTCCTCTGGTGCCCACTGGACCCTCTGATCAGAACTGCTTCTACATGACTGCTGGCTGCCTGGTGGTACCCAGGGTGGGTGCCTGAGGTGACAGGGACATGTGCAGCTGCTGCAGCACAGGGCAGCAAGGGCTGCAAAACCCCATCTGGCAAGTCAGGTGAATGCCCTGGCAGCAAATCCTCAACCCAGTTCTGGGCTGCCCTGTCTATGCAGGCAGGTGAGCCTGTTCTGGGGAGGATGAAGTTAACTCTGCTCCCTCGGCACAGCCTGCAGGGTAGATTGATTGCAGTGCAAACACATCCCAAATTTCTAAGCCTGCCGGCCAGCCTCAAAACCCAACACTGATGCATCCCCAGAGAAATCTGAAAAAAGAACTGATTCCATGAAAAGTAGCCTATCGGTGTTAACTTCCCAAAGGCTTTTTCCTCCAGTTTATGCTGACGGATGCAAAGACTCTCCCCCCTCAGCTATGGCAGTGGTCTCGTGCCATCAGGACCCTCGGCTGTCGAGGTGCAGATTTACAGCACTGGCTTTTGCACAGTATAAGGCTGAGCCTTGGGGATCAAGGGTTATGACATTTTTATGGCCTCCCTTCTCCCCCCTCATATGAATATGAAGCAACCGTTGGGAAAAACATCTGGTTTCACTTTTCTTTTCTCAACCACTGTTCCCATCTGACAAAACCTTAAAAACTTGCCAGTGCTCTAGCAAGCCGTGTGTGCCAGCAGCCTGCAAGGAGCCAAGGCTTTTTTGGTGTCATCACAAGGGGGAGTACACTGGTCTGGAAGGACCAGCTCCATCATTGCTAGAAGGCAAGACTACCCAGATCTCATCCTACTGACAGATGCACTGGCAGCCCTCCTCCATTGCTAGAGCAGGCTGAAGGGCTGCTAAAAGACTATCCTTCCATCTTGATCTCATTACAGGCTGCATCTCCAGGGGGGAGTGGGGAACACTTTGTGATGAGGCAACCCCTGCTGTGGGCAGGGAAAACGAGTTGTGAGGAGAAGTCCTGCCTCACCTCAGAATCTTCAGAGGGATTCTTCTAGGGTGACAAAACAGGCTTGCTCTATTTCTGAACAGTGCCATGCAGAGGAAGGCTTGTGCCTTCCTCTGTGATCAGAGCCAGTCTGCAGTAGAAAGGACAGATGAGTCCCAAAACCCCCAGCTTGAGGAACTGCCTACACAGCTCCGAAGTCCAGGTGGGGACCCTCACTGACAGTCAGGAGAAGAAGCATAAAAGACTACAAATTCTGAGGCCAGTCTGGCAAAGATGGCCAAGTGCCTGTTTCCACAGCTGGAGGCCAAGAAACAGTATAATTGGTTCCCTCACATTATCTTATTTATCCAAGAAAAGATAAAATTAAAATATTTGAGGGAATCTGAAAGCATTTGTCCCTTATCTATAGGAGAGGAAGGCATCTATGCAACAGGCAGAGTAGCACCTATGGAAAACCTCCAGAAATAATCTCTTCTCAGGATCCCCCATCTTCAATCCACAGAGGAAACCGGGTGGGCTGTTTGGACACATCTTACAAAGGAGGGACAACTGTTGAGTGCTGGCCCCAGGGATGTGCTGCGGACTACTACTGGAGGCCATGAGATGTGAAGGTGCTTCACAGGGATGAGGTCCCAGGACTGTGTGGCAATCAAGATCACATGTTTGGCATTAGAAACAAATCCTAACAGTGAAGCACCCAGATAACAACCATGACCTCCAAGAAAGGTCTCTGAAGGACAGGAACTAAAAGTGCTCATGGCAAAGGATATTGAACACAAACATATTCTGTGCTGTGGGCTGCAAGAGAAGACCCAGAGTATTGTTTCCCAGTTTCTTTCTCTTTTTGACTGCCCTTCTTGACTATGCCAATAGAAAAAACTCCACTCCCTCCTCTTATTCTTTTTCTTTGTTTACTTAACTTTTTTTCCTCGTAGCAACTGCATAAAGATGAAGCCATCTGATATTTCCAAGTAACGAAGACCATTATTCACTGAAGGCACTGGCCTGGATCCTAATTGCTGCTGGTTTCATACTCAACACAAGCGTTGCAAACAGCTGTAAATATCGCTGTACAGTACTCCACTCATGTCAAGCTGACCCTAATTCTTACAAGTCCCCTGGGATACAAATGAAAGTGCTGCCAGAGAAAATAGGTGTGCTGGGTACACTTTGCAAGCACAAACAGCAACAAGAGAGGAGACAGGGTAGAAATACAGTTTTACACCCTTTATCAAGGCATGCAAAGGGGAAGCAGGTGAAAGGAGTCAGTGGTGACAGTACCTGCAGGCCACCTGAAAGGATGAAGAGACTTTACATCTGAGTAAAACTAGGGCAATGAGGACTTTCTGGATCATGTCCCAGCACCCAGTGAATGTTTGAGAAGGAGGCTGGAGCATCCCCTTCCCACGTTACTCTTCCAAACCCTTGTTCCAGGCATGCTGCTATTCTGGCATTACCCAATTTCTTCATCCTATTTCCCTCTATCCACACAATAGGCCTGTGTTTCACATGAACTTTTGTTTAAGGCTAAAGAGCATCATAACTGCCAGGTAGAAACATTGCATTACATGGGTGGCGAGATCAGGATAAAACCCCTGCTGAGGAAGAGAAGTCTCTGCTTTGCACCTCTCCTTGCCAAAGTCACAGAAAAGAGAAAAGAACAGGGTAGCAAAGCATGTGAAAGAGTGCAAAATATAGTACTTTTCTTTTTAATCTACTTCACTGCTATAACCAGAGGAATGCAAAAAAAAAAAAAGGTACAACAACCTGACTATTTCACACACACACAATGAAAGTCACTGAAAGATATTTTAGGTTACTTTTTTTCTTTCAAAACAGAGTCTGAGTATGGAGGATGGGAGGGATGCCCAATTTCTTACTAGCTCCCCAGAGGCTCAGGCACTTATAACACTTCCTCAACTTTTATTGCCCTTATTCTTCAAATCCTGCCCATCCCCTGTGTGATTTTACACTGCCCTTCTGCTCTCCTTCCCATCTATCACATGGTATCTCCCTTTTCTGCTCACTTCCTCCTCTTCTCTGATCAGATCATGCATTCCAGCTTCCCTTGCTCATCCCAGAGTTTGTTGGAACATCAACATTCCTCTGATGCCTTCAGCCCCTCATCCCACATAGCTGTCTGCACCCTGCCAAGGGGCTCCTGTCCTGACAGCTGTGCTGCAGGAGCAGAAATCCACTGCTTCCCGTGGCCAAGTCAATTCCACCACAAAGAAAAGCAGAAACTGTGGTGAGAGATTTCAGCCTAACTGGGGGAGGCGAAGAAGGCACAGTGTGAAAGTCCACTGCTGCATACCAGGAGATGGAAATCAGTAAAGCTGGTACTGTGTGTTCAGCTCTCAGCCAAAGTCCTTTCTCTCAAGGTTGTGCTGACAGACTACAAAAGCAACGGCTGAAAGCACAGCATGAAAGAGAGCAATGGGGAACTTGCCCCAGCAGAAAGAATCTGCAAAGAGGAAGGTTTAACGTGTTTGTTTAGATGTCAAGCCCTTGGCAAGGACTTCTCAGGAGGGACAATGAAAGGTGTAAATCCAATGCACACCTATTGCTTCTTGATGCACGTGTATTTCTTCCAGCCTTTTCACATAAAGTGCTCTCTTTAAGACTCAGTCTTTTCAGAGTGACATTTCAGAAGGACACTCCAGACCTCCCTCCCATCTGCTCCAGGACAGGAGGTATGCTGTAAATGAAGATATGTGGCAAGCAAATTTTTACTAGGAACAAATATTTGCCATTGTTCTGGATGGCTGCTATGCCACACTACATTCTTCCTGACACACTACAGTGAATAAATATTCTCGGAAAAGTAAGTAAATTTCTGCCATAACAAACAGATGACAAACACTTCAGGCCACTGAACCCTGGGTCTTCTTTTCTTCTTGTCAAGTTGGAGGCCCTACCCCAGGTAGGACTATGCACACAGCTGGCTCCTCATGTGTGCTGGTGAGATAAAAGATCTAGAGAGTCAGGTAAATAATAGTTGTTGGAAAGCTGTGGACTCCCAGAGCTGTGAGACCTGCATTAAGGGCTGCAGATACATACCCTGTGCTAACTAGCCACCTCTTAAGATCTCTCAAGGTTTCCACTGCCATTTTTTTTAATCTCTTGCTCAAGTGCCACGTCTACCTGGCAAACGAATTCCCTCTGTTCCCTTATGCCAAGTTTCACTCCAGCATGTCAAAACCACTGCCCGACACTGCAGCATTCCTTTCCAAGTGAACTATTCCCCCCCTCCCTCCCACGGGTCCTGCTGATGGCAGCTTGAAGTTGTATAACTGCGCACTCCCTCCTTGATAATAGCGAGAACCAGGATTTCCTGGTATGCCAGAAATGGGTTTGCCACTCCTGCCTGTGTGAAAGGGGTGGGACAGGAGGCAAAGCAGCCATCGTGTGTTACAGCTCTGGGTCGTGTCTGTGCACCTTGACATCCCGCCAGGCTATAATAAGAGAGACCTGCAGGGAGCAACATATGTCAAAGTTGGTAATTTTCCTTCCTGCCTTCACTCCTTGAAACCGCCTCAACTGGACCAGCGCCCTCCCAGTCCCTTCTTTGGACAGCCAATGAAGCATGCACACTGCAGGAGCAGCTGCCAGCTCCGCTGGAAAATGTACAGACCAAAAGATCACCTGCGAGCGTGCAGCCTTGGTGTGAGCTGTTCTGCACGTCTGCAGCTCCACAATGCTGCTGTGGCTTTGGGAGGCAACAGCACTGACCAGCCACTCGCAGAGGCGCCTCTGAAAACATGCTCCCTGCAGCAGGGACACAGTGGAGAAGCCTCACAAACCTTTTTAAGCTGAGCTGTGTTAATAATCCTCTCCCCTCCCCCAGCAGTTTTCAGCTTCCCTGGACAGCCACGGTGTCAGTCCACATCTGGAAAGGGCATCCCTGGACCATTTGCAGCTGGATCAGAGCCAGATGCAGGGAAGATTTGAGAGGTCCCTTGCACTGTCTTCCTTCAGGCTTCCTTAGCACTGCAATAACACCAAGACTGCAAGAGACTTCAGGTGGTCCCTTCTTGTGCCCCCTTGGCATGCCAGGCATCGAGCTGAGATGCAGCTCTGGCTCTGTGCAGCTGGACTTGGAGAACTTAAGTGGTGCTATTGTCTGTGGGGCCCACAGATTTGGCCTTCCAAGGAGAATCACCAAAAATTGCACAAAACACCCCCAGTCTCCTGAGGTTTGCAGAGGTTTTGATAACGTGTAAAGCATCTGGGTTGTCAACTGCTTCTGTGGGCATAATTCAGATGCCGCATTGAGTCTGACCCATCCCTTATTAGAGCCAAGCTGGTCTAAGGTTTCTTCTGAGGAAAAGCAATAAACTCACCTGACTGGTGATCTTTGAGCTCCCAGAGTTGCCAAAGCATATCTGCTTTGCTTGTCCTCCTTGTTTCTGCCTCCCTTCCTCCCAGCTACTGCACAAATGCATGGGGCCCACTTCACACTTTCTAAGCCCCTACTTGAATAAGGGATTTGCAGGCTGTTTATATCTGTGATGTTAGTTTCAGAGGAAAAGGGAGCGTCAATGTCATTATCACTTTATAGGTTCACCACATTTTCTGCATGAGCACAGGCAAGCTGGCAGCACTGCTTGACACTGGGGCACTCCTTTGACAGGAGCAGGAAAGGCCATGTACTCACACCAACTAATTCAGCTGATTTATTTTTAAATTCCATAACGCGGCAGGCACAGAGTGAATGGAGAAGCACAAACTCACTAAAATCTAGAAGGCACTGTGTGTTGTTTTATGCCTCTGCCTGCCTCCCACTTGTCTCTGCGAGTGATTCGGAAAACCCTGTTTAATCAGACTCAGCTCCTGCCATCTGTTAAGTGAGACACTATAGGGGTGGGGTATTGTAATGAAACGTGTATGAGAATTGCCTTTGATTTAGAGTACTTTGTGCAACATGTCCCATTGCCATCATTCACAGCAATCACAGTGAGGCTTTAAGGCTCCTTTTCTCTTTGGGGTGTAATGACTCACTGTGGTGGATGAACAGGCTACACTGACCCTCTGCATCCCCCCAGCTCTGAGTGACAGGCTGGGATTATAGGGACATGTTTAGGATTACAGGCAAATGCTCTTCCAGAAAGCTCCTTCTCTTCCCCCTCCACCAGTACCTTCCTCAACAGAGGTTGTGCATGCTCAGGGATGTGGCAGAAAGGATGGAAATTCAGGGAATCCCTGGACAGCTTGTGACTGTATAGCCAGGTGTCTGATCAAAGGTCCCTATTGATCAGCTTGGTCAGTGACACCCAGCACACATAAAGATGGGATCACATCAATCAGTCCATCCCTGTGCCAGGAAGTCTCTCAACACTAAAACAAAACTGTGTATTGGCAGTTGGCATAGGTTGGTGTTTTGCAGGATGCCTGGCACTTCTGAGTGGGCCTTCCTGATGGCATGAACCAGGAGCTTCATTTTACACACCTTTGAGATGATGTGCTTAGTGCTTTTTGAAGCAGTCACAGGGGGACAGCAACCTTATTTCCTGAAAACAACCCACCGAGTTGCATCTCAGTACAGTGGGAGCAGAGCTGGTTATCTCCTCCTGGCAGGGTGGTTTAGCTCATCTCTCACGAAATTCCTGGCTAAGCAGTAGCTGCCATTTTGGAAGAACATCTGCGGTGGCCGGAGGGGATGCATATCCTGCTCTGCTGGGGAAACACCTCCTTGCCTGCTTCAGTGTGTCTCCCAAGCTCCTGCTGCTGAACCTGACCTGGGAAGTATTTACAGGGATGGATACAGCCACACACAAACATCAGTGTGTGGAAAGTGACTCAGAGAGTCAGGGGACAGACTTTAACAAAATGCATTAAAAAAAAATAAAGGAAAGAAAAGAAAAAAATGAAAGAGGAAGAGCTGACATCAAAGTGAGCAACAGAGGACCCAGAAACTGATGGATTTCACACTTGGTTGATTGTTGCAATTAATTACATAGAAGGAGCTGTGACACTGTGTGTACCAAACTGCTCCCCCTGCACAGCTGGAAGCTCAACAGTTAGGGAGGCCACAGGAATCAGATGTTGCAGGGGATCCAGTTGCACCATGTATTTCCACATCTTGCTCAAGCTCCCCAGGTGAGTGTCTGGATTTGGTTTCTGCGGTACCACGCCATGTGCCCAAAATTCGTCAGGACGGGCGTGTTTGTGCCTGCTGCCAGCCTGCTGGGTTTGCCTCCCCGTGGGGGAAGCAGGGGAGGAAGCAGAGAAATTGTCGGTTTTGCATTTCACAACCGCCCCGCATAATCCAGGTTGCTGCGCACATCCCGTGGTGGCCCAGAGTGATGGGAAGCGGGGAGGGAGTGTTTACACAGCCTGCTGGCTGCTCTGCAGTCACTATAGCAACCCCAAGGGTCAGTTTATAGTAGGAGAGGAAGTTCACTTTTGGGGAGTTCAGCCTTCCAACACCAGCATCAAGCATGGCTGAAAAACAAAAGGCCGGGCGGTCGGAGGAAACACATTTAAAGGAGCTTCCTATGTGCAAAACCACCCAAGCCTTCTCAGTCACAGGGAGATGCTGCATTCCTTTCCTCTTGGTCAAAGGCACATCATCATCCGGCCGATGATGCCTCTGCCAGGGGGGTACCTCCCCTCTCCCACAGATGCCTGTGTGTGTTTGAGGGCAGGGCAGCTGTAGGTGAGTGCAAAGTGGTGCCCCACTATTTGGAAACATCACTGTGCTGGCAGCCCCAAGCAGAGACCAGCATCCAGAGCACGCTTGCTGCACACTCTGGCTGTTTGCAGACCTTTGCAATGTCTCCCGTGTCAGGAAGAAAGGAGAGGCATTGTTCTTTCTGGTCTGGAGGTAAACCAGCAAATGCCCATGTGTTCCAACTTGAACTGAATTCAAACTTTTTTGAATGTACCCATGCTGAGACTTAGTCTGCATCTGTGCTGCCAGTGGTACCCTGATTAAATCTGAAATAAATGACAGACATCTCTGAGGTAATACCTAGGGAAACACCACCCTCTTTCCAAACACTGCAGTCTTCCCCAGACAGCTCTTCTTGACCTGTATGGCTCCTTGCTCTGATGTATCTCACTACCAAAACAGCCTGAATACTGCCCAAAAGCTGAAAGAGCATTTGTCAGCCAGTGGGACAGTGTCAGAGTGCGATCACCCTGGGGAATGGTGTTTTCTCAGGGAAAGAGGTAATAAACACAGCATCCCTTCAGCCACAAGGGAAAACAGCCCACAGCCTGAAGTCATTCTCTCCCCAGAAGTTCCCATCACTGGATCTGAAGCAACAGAAGAGAAAGAGCTCATTGGAGCATGGGGAACAGGGGACTGCTTTTAAAGAAGGTCCACCCCTACTAGCTGAATGAGTCCAACACTAGATGGGAGAACAGGCTATAAACTTGCTGAGTTCCCCAGCTGAGCTCACTGCTATGCATCAGACTCCAGGGTTTCAGAGCTGGGTTTCAGCTTACCTACCCTGCGTGCCACCCCTGTGTGGTGGATATAAGGTTATAAAGGGATTCCTGCACTCAGCAATTGCTGGAGAAAGGGTCCTGAGAAGTTCTGTGCTTGGCCAAGGACACCAGGGTCATGCAATAGGTACTCTTGTGCCTGTTTTTGGCTGCAGTGGGGAATGTAGAGAGAAGGAAGCTCAGTGAATCCCAGAGAGGGGAATTGACTGCAGAGTGTCACGTCTGCGCATCCCAGGGCCTGTTTTCCTTTCTGAAATGCTAAGTATGTTTCCAATAAAGCTTCTTTTCCTGCCCCTGGAGATCTGTCCATCAGCCTTGGCTGCTGGCTGGCTGGGAGGTAAGCAAGGTAATGGCATGCTGTGCAGGCAGAGCTTGGGGGAGCTAACACAGGTGTTTCCCAGTGAATCACGTTCAACAAAGAGGCAGCAAGCCATTGCCCAGGGGAAGAGTGAGGGATAAAGAGAGGATATGGGGATGAGAGACTGCAAGGGTCTGTGTGTAGGAAGATTGGGAATTGCGATACATTATTCCAGAGAAAATAGGCAGAGAGACGAAACGTCATGGAGAAACACAGGTTCCAAGTAGGGGAGAGGGGAGAGTTACACCATGAGGCACTGTACAGGAGAGAGAAGGACCACATGAATGGGAAGGAATGACCTATAACTGAGGCCTCTTAAAACAAAGTGATAAAAAGGAGGGGAAAGAAGATGCAAATAAGTGTTGGTTGCAGAAGAGGAATGGCAAGGAAGGCGACAGAGATGGCAAAAGTAGCTGTGTGAGGTGAAGAAATTCATCTGGCTATACAAAGATGTCAGATCCACTTGAGAAACAGATGTATTGAAGGTTCAATCCATCTTGTCCCAAAACACATGTCAGAGACATCATACATCTACTTCTCTCTAAAAAAAGGGAGCTGTGGTAATGAATCCAGAAGAAGATATCCACCCTGTGCAGGTCAGATTTCAGTGAAAGAGCCCTTTATGCCTAATAATCCTCTGCGCTTGGGTGGTAAGTGGAAGGGCAGAGCTCTGGGATGAGAGGTGTGTGTGTTTGAGGGTGATCTCCTGGGAGATTTTCCCCAGGCCTGGGTGTTACCCAAGGAAATATGAGTAGGTTTCAGTGCTGCTTCACTGCTGAACTCCTCAGCAGGGAGGACTTTCCCAAGGAAACTCCACAGGTGGGTTTCACTTTTGCTGGCAACACCCATCTCAGACGTTTAATGCCACAGGCTTTGAGCAGGGGATGTTTATAGGGCCAGCAAGCAACACTATGTCCAGGAGTGATGTGTGAGCCTCAGGACAAACTGCAAGAGCTGGTGGAACAGCCTGTGGGCTGACATGGACCCTCATGTGGCAGGATGCTGGCAGGATTAGTCACTGACTGTGTGGCCATGGCAAATGGGCTTCTGTCTCTCCCAACAGGCAGCAATTCAGACCCTTTTGCTGTTGCCCTCTCCTTCCTGCTCTGCTTGTGTATGAGTTAAAGCAGCTCCTGTTATCTCAGGGTCACCCAGTTCCCCCACAGCCTGCTGCTAGCCCTGGTTACAGGAGGACAGACCTGCTTGATCTCCTTATGGTGATTAAGAACGGCCCTTTAGATGGTTTAATGTCATGAGGAGTCTTGCTGCAGGCTCAGCTCACATCCTAGAACAGTGAGATGTGCTTCCCACTCCTTTTTCCAAGTCAGTGAGCAAAGAGGGCTCGGCCCTCTGCCCCGGGCTCCATCCTGTAGCACCCCCAGCATCCTGCATCTGCCTTGCTGCACAGCCCACACACAGAGCCTGGGCATGCTGCAATATCAGCTGAACTGGGCCATCTAGTATGGAAAAAGCAGGAGGGCACCCAGGTGACTGAGACACCAGCAATGCACACAGTGATGGCTCAAAACCTTGGCATGGCTCTTTGGAAATATTATTTGTGGGCAGGGGTGACAGGGAGGTGGAGGAAGTGTTGTCAGCATTCTTCTGTTCATACTATATGAAAAAAAATACCCCAAAACAATGTGGTTGGGATTGGCAGAAGTTGTGAGGCACTTGCCATAGAGGCAGAGGTCTGTGTGAAGCCCCAAGCTGGGCAGGAATTTAATCCAGCTCCCCAGATGCTGCACAAAGGTGTAAAAATGTGAGCTTTGGTACTGGCTCACCATCTGCTTCAAGGTACATGTAACAACACAGTAAATACCATTTGCGTGTATTTGCAGATTTATTGGTCAGATAAGTGGTAAGGATGGTATGCAAAAAAGGCCTGCTTAGAAACAAGTAAGCTTAAAAAGAGGTGTCTTCATCTTTGTTGCTACCACTGTTTCGTATGGAAATAATGCCTACATTAATCAGACTGTAAGTGGTCATCACAGAGGGTAAAAATAATTAGGGAGGCAATAATAGGAAAGATGTTATTTAACATTATAAATGTTTCTATATCCTCACCTTTGCTTGGATATTGCCACTGCACTCACCCCAAAGAAAGTTTCTTGAAAAGATTATAAGAAAAGATATAATCTCTTGAAGAGATTATAAAGAGAGAGGACAAAACTTGTATTGAAAGAAAGTGAAAAGTCAAGTGGAAAAGTCTTGTACCCCATAGACTCCTCTGGCTTGTTAAAAAAAGTTTATGCCCCTCAAGCCTAGGGGAAGCCAAAACCTCCAGTTCCACAGGAAAAGCTGCAGAAATATTTCCACTTCTCCACTCTCACCACTTCTGCCCCATGGACAACCTCACCATCTTAAACTGATTTTCTCACCCTGCAGTGTAAACCCAACCCAAGACACACCTTTTGCCACCAACTTCGAAGCACAGGGAGACAAAAAGCCACTTCATTTTTCCCACATCAGCATGCCACTTCACTCTCCACTGAAGACAAAAGCCTGGGTGGTTTATTTCTGTTTTCTGTGAGATGCTGCTCTCTGGGGGGACAAGGAAGCCAACTTTCCACAAACATCTCAGGGTACCCAGTCTGAGCCAGCTTTCAGAAAGGGGATCAGGCATCAGCAACATACTTGAATGAGGGGTCAGATCTTCTGAAAGGCTAGGAGGCCAGTCACCAGCATCTTGGTGGGAAGTGACATAGACAAATACTTGTGAAAGTGCAGCATCCTCAGCTTGTTCAGCTTACTCTAAAAGGCAAAGCCTCAAAATGACTCATGTTTGAGACCCCAGGTTGGAGATGGGGAGAATTATGTTTTAGTATCCTTGATGCAGAAGTCCAGGCAACATTTCCATGTGATGGTGAGCACTGGTACTTTTTTTTTTGCTTAACACACTGTCAAGAGAAATGGAGTCATGGACCTGGACAAAGATTTATCTGTATTGCAGCATCCCCTACACTAGTAACTGTAATAATTCCTGCTCACTCTTGTCTTGTTGAAAAAATGTCCTGCACAAATAAAGGTTTCCTTATGCAATATGGTGAATGGATCCTACACTTTTAGAATGTACTTCCCTGCCTCTAGCCAAGTCCTGAGAGAGGGTATTTTTTGTTCATCTTGTGGCTGAAGCACTCCAGAGCAAACGAGATACTTTAACTTTTGCTTCTTTTTTGCAGCTTTCTTATGACTATTCTCTTTACAATTGGCTTAGCCTGGCTCCCAAATACCTGGGACCACTTCCTTTTCTGTTTGAGGACTTTGTCACTCTCATTTTCTGGCATACTGTGGATGTATTGAGGTTTCCAACTCTCTACAGGAAAGAGGTTTAAAGATTATAAGATGTCCCTGTGGAAACTGGATCACTTTCCAAGCGTGAGAAGATGTCAATATTCATAGAGACAGGAAAGCCATTACTAAAAGAGAAAAATCCACTGCATTTTTGTTCATTCTTCTTGAAGGTGTCCCTTTAACAGCACTCAACAGCTGTTAAATGGGATAATCACCTCCTAACCTCATGTCACTAATTCAAATGCTAATGGCTCTCTCAGTGCATGAGAGGTTATTCAGCCATCCGGCACTGCAGGTATGCTTTGCGCAAGGAGGATGCTGAAGGGATTAAGGTCCTTTCTGGGATTCTAGAAACATTGGAAAGAAATGCTTCCAGATGACTTTGGAGAGGAGATGATGCCCAAGACAGTATATCTGGTTTGTGGCAAGCAAGGTGTTTGTAGTGGGGCAGCTATAGGGGTGGCTTCTGTGAGAAGCTGACAGAAGCTTCCCCCATGAGTGATGGAGCCAATGCCACGTGGCAGTGAGATGGACCCATCGCTGACCAAGGCTGAGCATGCTGGTGATGGTGGTTGCACCTCTGAGATAACATGTTTGTGAAGAAGAAAAAGTTGCCACACAAGAGCATTTGCAGCTGAAGACAGGAATGAGAATATGTGAGAGAAACAGCCCTGCAGACACCAAGGCCAGTGAATAATGAGGGAGAAGAGGTCCTCCAGGTGCTGAAGCAGAGATTCCCCTGCAGCCTGTGGTGAAGACTATGGTGAGGGCAGGCTGTCCCCCTGCAGTTCATGGACCTCCACACTGTAGCATATATTCACAGTGGAAGCAGGTGGATGCCCAAAGGAGGCTGTGACCTTGGGGGAAAACCTGCACTGGAGCAGGTTCCTGGCAGGACCTGTGGGACCTTATGGGGGACCTGCACTGGAGCAGACTGTTGCTGAAGGACTGCACCCTGTGGAAGGGACCCACAATGGGGTAGTTTATGAGGAGCTGCAGCCTGTGGGAAGAACTCACCTTGCAGAAATTCATGGAGGACTGTCTCCCATGGGAGGGATCCCTAGATGGAGAAAGGGAAGAGTGTGAGGAGTCCTCTCTCTGAGGAGAAAGGAGTGGCAGAGAACCCATGTGATTAACTGACTGCAGCCTCAGTTCCTCATCCCCCTGCATCACTGTGGGGAGGAGGTAGATAATTCAGGAGTGAAGCTGAACCCAGCAAAAAGGGAGCAGGGGGAAGTGTTTTGAAGTTTTGGCTTTATTTCTTATTATAATACTCTGATTTGATCGATGATAAATTGAACTAATTTCCTCAAGCTGGGTCTGGTTTGCCCATGACTGTAACTGATGAGTGATCTCTCCCTGTCCTTATCTCGACCCAGGAGCTTTCCATTATATTTTCTCTCCCCTGTCCAGCTGAGGAGGGCAGTGATAGAGCAGCTTTAGTGGGGACCTGGCGTTGAGCCATGATCAACCCACCATAGACAGGAAAATCAGGCAGGGAGGAGGTCAGCAGGAAGGATTTGTATGTTTTGATGCCTCAGGGGCTCCATCCCAATGCTGAAAAGACCCTGTGCCCAGCCCTGCCCCTGTGTCAGCTGATTCAGCCAGGGCTCAGTTTGATCTCAAACAACTACTGCTTGTACAGGGATAGTGCTCAGCAACTCAAGCAAAGATCATTTTGCTGTTGTAGCTAAACCACTATCCCAGCAGTGCAACATTGGTTACCTGCACAGAAACAGAGGCACCTCTTCCTAAGAGCTGTGTCACTACCTCAGCTCTGCTCCTGGCAAGGTGACACAAGGCTCAATAACCCTCTAACCATGTAACACATAGTGCCAGAGCTGTCAATAGCCTGTGAGGCAAACCCTCTAGTGCTCCCTGTCTCTGTGACAGAAGAGAGGCTGCAAAAGGTAAACCTTCAAAATTAACACCACTTTTACACAGCAGAGCTTGCAACTAGATCCATGCTTTTGTGTGTGTGCACAAGCATGTGTGTGCACAAAAGGCAATGCTTTAATTTATGTTTCACATATGTAATTCCTCCAAAATCTCCAGTCTCTACAAAATTATTCTGCATCTTTTACATGGAAATTACCACAGATTGTAGAGTTGCACTGTTAAACAGGTCACACCATTACCCATCATGGATATCTACACAAAAGCAGAGCTGGAGTTAAGCCTGAAACTCCTCTGCTGTGAAACTGCTGATAATACACAATCCATGGGAGGTAGGCCATAAGAGTCTGTCCTTCCCCTGCACAGAGAGCAGAAGACAGCGTTATGGTGATGCCAAAGGAAAGGAACAGTGGTGGCTTCAGTTTCTATTGCAGATACTGGTGGTTGTGCCTTACCCGCTCCTTCTGTTCTTCAAGGAGGGTGCCCAGATACCAGGCACTGATGTCATCAGTCTAGAAAGTGGCAAGTAGGAGGAGAAAAGGAGAATTAACAGATCAGTATAATACCCTGGAGGGGGATGTATACAAGGTGAGGAGGGTAAATGGCTGGAAAAAAAGGACAGATCTTCCACCACTTTCAGGCATGATCCCCTGAAACTCTTGTGACCCCATTCTCCAAAGGGACCAATAATCAAAGAACACACAGTTCTGTCTTTTGAAAAACCTATTTTGATGTCAAGCCAATGACATGTTTCATGTTCTTAAGTCCGTGGAGGACACTATTATTCAAGGAATTTCACTGGCTAAAACACCTTCTCAGCCTAACCATTCATCCTTGACTTTCGTTTAACCTTGAAATGGTCCTGTATTCAAATCTGCTGGCCTGGTATCTCTAGTCCCTGCAGTATGTCACTCCTAATTCTACTTTCTTAACATTTTCTCCTCTGAAGAGTTAGTTATGTGCAAGAAAAGTTTTCTCACTTCATGTTAAAAAAAAAAGTATGTATCTGTTGCCATGGCAGTGGTGTGGGTTACAACCAACCATTTTAGCCACACTAACTTTAAAATGCTAACCAAGTTTAAAACTCTTTGGTTTCCTCCCAGGAAATACAGGACTGGTGCAGTCAACTCAATAACAAGTGCTGGAATGTGTTTGCTCTTGTGGGCTTACAGGTAGCCACCATTCAGCCAAGAGTGGTCCCCTCCACGGGCTACAGGGCCAACCCAATTTCTCCCCAAAACTGTCATGGCAACATCCACGCTTGTGTTTGTCACTTTGCATGGCAAACCCTTCATTTTCTGGCTACAGCGAAGCAAGAATTCAACACCAGTAGCTGTGTGACAGCAGCAGAGCCCTTCGCACCAGGTCCTGATCTTGAACAAAACCCACATCATGTGGCAGCAAAGAAATTGGACACAGACCAAAAAGCACGCTGTCACCTAGTCTTTTCCATTTGGGTGATGCTTTATTCCTTATCAGGAAGCACATTCAGACTGGCTTGCTAATGATGCACATGCACCCATTCCACGTGTGCACAGCACAAGGCAGAGCCTGCCCCTCTTCCCTTCCAGTCCTCCCTGAACTCAAGGCCACTGCCCACCCAGATACAACTCAGCAAGGAGTTAGTACCCTCAGATCAAGGAAATCCATGGGGAAAAGGGCAAACAGGGGAGAGCAATCATGACTCCACACAGAGGCAGGTAACATCAGGAACTCAGTCTGTATGAGAACAGTAGATGACAGGCACCTGTCTGTGCTGCTCCCAGGACCTCCAGTTGTGCATTTACCCATCCCCAGCCATTTTTTACCCAGAGGGACAGCTGCCCACAGCAACAAAGAAATGTCAGTACTTTGCTCTAGAAACCATGTCAGCCAAATGGGAGAGAAAAAACGTTCTGAACCATGTGACAGACACTGAAAAATCACTTGTGCGAGTGGAGAGGAGGAAAAAAGGAGAAAAATAAAGAGGAAAAAAAAGCAAAACCAAAACAAAAATGCCTGAAAGGTTTGATTTATAAAGGGAAATGAGCTGCAAGATAATGTGCTTGGACTGGCTAAGCTGAGGCGGGTGCGAGAAAAGTGGGTGACAGCCAGCAAGCACCAGAAAGAGCCCGGGCAGTGAGAGGGAAAAGCACAGCCTGCTCCGTGAGAGTGAGATGCACAGAAAGTGCATGCTAAGTAGGAGTGCCGGGATGACATTTGAAAAGGAGAAAATTTAGGCTGAGTGTCAGGAAAAGCTTCCTGACAGTGAGATGCATGCACTGGGAGCATCCCTCGGGAGAAGCCCTGGAAGCCTCATCACTTGGCTTGCGAGGACCGAGCTGGAGGAAAGCTGCAAGTCCTGGAAAGACCTTATCCAGAGCTCGCTGAAAGTCAAGAACGAGGCTTGCACTAATTATGGGAAGCCTGCCTCAAAGACAAAATCCACAGCCAGGAAGATTACACGGGAAGAGGGGAACTCCCAGTAGATGACTGGGTGGCAGCAGGTTCCAGGCACAGGCAACACTCTCTCCAGGGGAGCTGAGAAAAAAACGGGTGAGCGTGATGGGGAAAAAAGGATGGGGAAATAAAAAATTCCTTCTCCTTTAAGGCAACACTATCTCTCAGCAAAGAGTTGCTCTGCTCTGGCCAAGGCACAGGCAGCCAGGGCTCAGGCTTCTGTTAGTCTGGGCCCCTGGGAAGGCCAGCTGCCAAAAAAGAGGGAAGTTTTGCTTTAGTCAGGGGGTAGGGCATGGGTGCGTTGGGAGGGAATTGAGAGAGTGAGGTAGCTTTCCACAGGAGAGTGAGGGAGAGAGGGGGGATATGCACTGTGTCTCTGGATGTGTAACAAGGCAAGAAGCCCAGCAGGACAGTCAGGACTGGGGGAAGGAGGTAATGGCTGCAGGCAGAAGTCAAGGCAGAGAAGCTCCAGGAATGATGCCATTTCCCTCCTATCAAGAAGAAGCCTTGTCCGAAGAAACCCATGTTAAACACAGCCAGGGCACTGACTTTGTCCCCAGAGCTCACTGAGCCACCAGCCCTCCTTGTCACAGGAGGCAATTTCCCTTGTGGGAATGCAAACAGGTTAGTTTCTCTTGCAGGGGACTATCCCTGTGCCCCATTCCTGGGCATGTGGCTTGGCCAGCGGTGCCTCACCAGGTCAGGGAGAACCTCTCCATCGTGGCACATGGAGTGCTCCAGCATGGAGCCCCAGAGCTGTGATCCAAGCTGACAAGTGCCCTAGTGTGAGCTGAACATCATCCCAGCAGTTCCACTAGCCTTACTGGGAGCTGACATCACAACATCACCTCCACAGCATGAAACTGAATTTCAGACTCTGGAGCCATGTGAGCTCCTTCTGCCTGCAAGGAAAGTGTCTCAGTGCCAAAGCTGGCCACATATTTGTGTGGGAGATAGCCAGGCATGGGCAGTTAAAGCAATAACTGGGCTGCACACAGCAGCCCTTGGAGAGCCCACTGTGTGTGCCATCCCTCTCCCATCCCAGCTTTTACTGCAGTGTTCCTTTATTCAGACAAACCACCTTCTCCATTTAAACTGCAAACCCGGGAGGGCAGGAAATGACAGCCCATGCTCTTGCCAAGCCAACAGAAATGGAGCTAAAGTGGAAAGGCTATTTAAAGAATAAAGTACAATATAAAGAGCTTGCACTTATTTCCAGACCAGGCATTACAAAACCAGGGAATTCAGAGTTAAAGCTATGCTTAAAATAAATTCAGACTTGTTGAAGTGTGGCAGTGTGCAACCAAGGCATACAAATAGCCTTAATTCTGCCCTGCAGTGACATGGCCGTATGACTGTGATTAAAGTGTTTTAGTACTTGTGCTCCTAAACTAAATTACCCTGATAGATACAATTTTTTTTCATATTCCCTCATTTTTTCCCCTCCCACAACAACCCTGTGCCCCAGATATTGCCACTAGCACTGATTTCACTGCCTACCAGGAAAAAAAAAAGATATGTATCATGGGCCCTTCACATCTGTAATGGGAGCCCCAGGCTAAGCATTTTCTTGGAAATACCCTCCCTCCTACCCTCCGATCCTCAGCCACCTCTGCCCAAGGCTCTGGAGGGCACAGCTGAAGTATACACCAAGCAAGCATTTAGTCTTGCTGAGGAGAACGAAAGGGTTTCCCTCACACCTTTGATACCACTGTAATCTACACTCACATATTTATTTTATGAACACATTAAAACCTTGGGTTTAAAGTGCAGAGAAAATAAGAGAGACAGAGAAACATCATCTGGATAAACAATTATGGCTTTTTGTCAAGGATTCAGGAGCTAATCGAGTCCAGATCTGTTCCACATTCACATTTACATGTGAAATTGTACTTACTGAGCTAGAAAAAGTCAGATTAGCATCAAGAGTCAGCTCTGCCCTCAGCTACATAGTGCAAACTCGGTGGAGTGAATGGGGGCTCCCATGGTGCAACAGAAGGCAAAGTTTGGCCCCAAATACTTGCAGGCTGTTTGGCTGAGATGCACATGAAAGTGGCTGCTCTGCACTTCAGCCCAGTTTGAAATGACTCTCCAGAAGTTGTATTTACTTAAGAGTGTGGGTGGCCTGAATTGTCACGATGTGTTTAAATATTTGGCTCTAAATCACAGCTGTCCACTTATTTGCACTTTTGCTGCTGGGCAGCAGGAACACCCCTGGAATTAGTCAGCATGGGACGCATTAATGAGCTAACAGATATATTATGGTTTACATTTTGGACTTCTTTTGTTCACATAAATACACACCTCCTCTCTGCTTCTTTCCCAGAACAGCGTATCTTCTTGAACATGTTGACTTTCCAAGCCTTATTTTATTTGGCCTTTATTAATGAGCTTGCAAAGTTTTCTGTTACGCAGAAAAGCACCTTGCCCCTAGCAGCCTTTCTGTGCATTACATGCAATCCTGAAGAGACTCATTGTGTGAGGGGAAACGGTCCAGCCTCAGAGAAGTTCCTCTTCACAAGCCAAAAGCCATCCTCTGCATGCAAAGATCCCAAGTAAATATGGAACCAATAACAACCCCGAGCAAAGACCTTTGCATACGGAAAATATTTACAGAGTCTGTGTTACAAGTTACATTGGCTGGAGGAAAATGCTTTGCACTTTTGCTGTGAAGAAAGCAGGCAATCTGTTGCACAAATGGAAAGAAAATCTTATTATCTGGGTTAACACTCCCACGATTCACCCATACCACTTCTCCACTGCCAGTAACCTTTTATCAGTCACAGATATAGCATAGGTCATGATTTAATAACTCGCCAACAAACTGTATCCCATGTGGGAGGACTGCAAGGTTGTTATCAATTCTTTGCAACTTGTATGCCTAACGGATGCTAATTGCAAACTATAAACATTTTTTACTAAACAAAATAATGGAGACTTTTACCAGGGTAATGCTCTAGCATGGAATCAATGGAAGCCGGCTTTCTGCGTGTGAGAATAAAACAGTTTTTTTAATTTAAAAAAATGCTTATTTGCTGACACTGGAGTTTCTTGTGGGAATACATCACTTTTATAATTCAATTTTCATCTGGAAGATTTTTCAGGTCAAAAATGGAATTTCTGGTCAGAATCATTGCAGGGAGGAACACACAGGAAGCCGGGCACTGAACTGAGCAAAGCCAAACATCATTTTTGCTCATTTTTGGCCATACTTCTCCAGCACCATTTCCCGGTTCCCTCTCCAGCCCCTCCCAGGAGCAGAAGGTGCAAAACCACGGACTGAAAGCATCCTGCCCACTTTGCAATTGTATTTTCCGGGAAGCATCCCCAGATGGGTTGCCGCCTTCAGCCAGAGGAGCACGAAGGAGCAATCCCACTGCCAGCAGCCGCTCTCACCCACCCAACAGGATCTGGGAGAGGATGTCTGGCTGTAGCTGCCTTCCCCTCCGTGTGCAGGAACATGCCATATCAACAGAAAGCACCTTTGGTAAGGGCACAAAAAGCACCCTCCTCCCTGGGAGATTGCATGGCTTTATCTGCAGCAGTGGAAGGAAGCGGGACAGCTGAGCTGCCACCAAGCCTTCCTACCCTCACAGCCTGACTCCTTTTTGCCACCATAATGACCACACACCAGAGCTGCTGGTTTAACCGGCCGGTTTGTGACACTCTTTTGTTTGCATAGTGGTACCAAATAGCTGGAAGATGCTGGTGAGCACCCCCATGAGCTCCCCTGCATTGCATACCGCAGCCAGGCTGCTGCAGCAGAGTGTGAGACCAGAGCTGCCACCAGCCACAGCACACAGCCTTGTCCTCCCTTCACCTCAGGGAGGGCAAGTCAGAAGCGGTTCAGCTCAGCCACAGCAGTCAAATGAGTCTGAAACACTGTTAGGAGGGATCAAAATCACATGCTCGTGTGTATGTGTGTGTGTGTGTGTGGTTTCACAACACCTCCCTCTCCCCACTGCCAGCCACACCAGTTTCCTCAAAGAAAAGCAGAACAGCAGAGCACAGACCCGTGGTGCATTAAAGCCTTGTTTTTCCCACTGCTTAAAGAACTGACCCAGCCCCCTCAAATGTTCCCAGCATATTTGAATTGTGAGTCAGAGACCACAATGGAGATACTTGCCTGGCTTGACAAAGTTTTAAGTCTCTCCTGCCAAATAGCAATCACTGATTTTTTGCTCTGTCACTCATGAGTCCTGTTCCTGCCGCCCTAACCACACAGAACACACTGCCTCATTGAGAAGCGAGGATTACTCTTTGGGTGCTTACCTGTAGTATCTCCAACTTCTCCTGGTCCCTTTCATGCAGAGCACTGCAAAAAAAAATGGATGGAAACTTGCAAGAATTGAAAGCTCATGTCTCTGGTACCCACTGTGGAAGCAATGAAGATAGATGATGGAAAGAATAGCAGAAATACTGAAAAGCAAGGCCAGGAAATGCTTCATCTTTGCAGGCAGGGCCTAACATTTAAAAGAAATAATAACTCAACAACAAGATTTCCACAGACTGGTCTAGCACCTCACTTAGCAAAACGTCCTAAGGTTTAGGAGTTAATCTGTGATGGGCCATCACACCGTTCACTGGGTCACCACCATTGAGGCAAACCTTGGCAAAAGGGAGTAACCAGGAGTAGGAAGCACCAACCGTATCTTCCTCATAGCTGAAACCACTGCCTGTCAGAAGTTAGCATCCAAAGTGGCAAAATAAGTTTTCACTCTTTCTTCTGCACTGGCAGAAGGCCTGCAGCACTGAGCAGGGCTCCATTTTCTCTCCCCACTCCCTCATATCATCCAAACAGTTCATACAGCCCTGCTTGGGGCAAAAAGGTTGTTATTGTACTATAGGTCACCCTCATTTCCTATTTGTAAATTTACCTACACAATCATGAGTGCTAGAAACGTTCTTTTCTTACTTAGCTTCCCCCTCCCACACCTCTTTTTCTTCCATCAAAAGCCAAGATTCTCACACGATCCCAGCTCTGTCAGAGGCACAAGGGCTTCAATGAAATCCTCCAGTATCACAGTGCAAGGATTGACCTGCAGTGAGGAAACCTGACAGCCCTGCAGTGCCCCTCAGCTCTCCAGCTGTTGCTCCAGTGATGGAGCCATGACGGGAGGATTCCGAGTACCATCAGCTGAGAAGAAAAGTCAGACACAAACCAAACCCTCCCATGTTACATAAAGTCAAGGTTGTGTGTGTGTATGTGTGTGCACTTGCTTTACTTTTCTTTTTTTTTTTTCCCCCACCACAACTAGACTTAATATTTCTTCAGAGGATTCATGCTCAAACTTGTACCAAGAAATCCTTCCCATTATCTTCTCCATCACTTGGGCTACAGTGCAGGGAGCAGCCTGCTGTTATGCATCCCTGCTGTCTGGGATTTGGGACATCTGGGCTGCCAGGCTGGAGAGATGGAGGAGTTTCCAGGCTCTGAGGTGCACAAGGAGGAGAGAGGTCATTTTGTGCACTGCTAATCTGTCTGTACAGGAGCACTGGTTTTCACCTCTGCAGCACCTGCCATGGGGAACTTCGGGGTGGGACACAGGAGCAACAAGAAAAATAACTTCAAGGAAGATTTATTCCCTTCCTTATTTGACAGACATGGTTAATGTTTGCAAAAAAAAAAACATGGTACAGAGGCAGGCAGTTGAATAGGTCTTAGTGGACTTCACATAATAAGACACAAACATCACACTTTTACATCTCTCTCCTTTCAGGAAGGACAAAGCTTTGACTGAAGCAGTGCCCAAAGCCCTAGGTGACAAGCCAGCAGCTCTAGGATGTTCTTCCCAGCTCCACCTCAGGCTTGAAATTTCAGGACCATGGTGTCTTGCTGACAAACCTGAACCATGCTAAACTGAAGATAAAATACCAGTGATAGTTTCAAACTTCCCATTCCCCCCTGAGCACGCATTGCTCTGAGCTGTGCACGTGTACTGACCTCTCTCAGCTTGGCCCTGGTGACAGGGTGATACATGGCCCAGACCTGCACTCCCTGAACGCCCCACAGGCTTTCATTTAGCATGGAGCTAGGCACTGGAGGTGCATAAGAGGGAGCAAGAAAGAAAAAGAGGCTGCTGCAATGTGCAACAAATACAGATCTTAATATGGATCTCCTCCCAGCTGAAAGAAAAATCCTGTTGTACAGCCACAGTAGGTCAGACCAGCCAGTGCAGGGGGATGCAGTGCATTTTTAGAGCACACTATTCTGGACAACAAGCTTTGGAAAGTGTTTCTGAAAGCTGAGCCAACCTCACAGTGCTGGCCCCAAAAATATTTAACACGTGCTCTTCTTTAAAAAGGCATTTTAAAGAAGCCTGGGTCTCAATCTGAATGCAAGCAGCTTCTTTCAGCTCTCCATCCTCAGAGGCAATGCAAGCAAATTCAAGGGGCACAAGCTGGCCCTGGTAAAACCTCTGCCCTCAGCTTGCTCCTTAAGCCAAAAATACAGAATATGGCATGCCCACCCGATGAGTTTCCAATGCTGTTTGGCAGAGTGGTGGCTGCCAGCAGTGCACACCACAGTGCTCTCCCTGGTACTGTGCCACCACCATGCCATCAGCTGGGCTGCGAGATTGTCAGCTGCTGCTCACATTACAAAATCTGGAAGAGAGATGGAACCTGAAACCAGAGAAGCTGCAAACAAGGGCTAGCAGCCTCCTGCAGCAGAGTAGGACAGGCTGCCCACCAAAAGTACCTCCAGCACTTAGGAGAGGACAGATTTTCAGTGCTTGGCACTCAGAAACCCTGCATGGGCACGTGCATTTGCACAATGTGCAATGAACTGCTCATTTGACATGGGCATGTAGTGATGGGACAAGGGATAATGGCT
Organism: Campylorhamphus procurvoides; assembly: GCA_013396655.1. Lineage (NCBI taxonomy): Eukaryota > Metazoa > Chordata > Aves > Passeriformes > Dendrocolaptidae > Campylorhamphus > Campylorhamphus procurvoides. The sequence continues at coordinate 578,144 of WBMV01002325.1, read as the reverse complement.
TTAAACTGAGAGTAGGTTTAGGTTAGACTCTAGGAAGAAATTCTTTATTGTGAGGGTGGTGAGGCACTGGAACAGGTTTCCCAGAGAAGATGTGGATGCCCCATTCTTGGAAGTGTTGAAGGCCAGGCTGGATGGGGTTTTGTGCAGCCTGGTCTAGTGGAAGCAGTTCCTATCAATGTCAGGGGGCATTGTAACTAGATAATCTTTGAGGTCCCTTCCAGCACAAACAATTCTGTGATTCTGTGACAGCACATGCACCGGCTCCTCACGTCTGACATTCAAACCTGAGGACTCCAGAGGCCTGAAACAGGGGATGCATCTCGTTCCTACGAGGGAGGCAGCAGCACCCATCCCCACTCCAACCCACTCCTGGAACCCATATCACCAGCAATCCACCAGGCTGTTACGCCCTTACAAGCGGGTTTGGCAGAGCAGCCTCCCCAGCCAAGGCAAGCTTTGTATCAGGGGCTAAAGATCAAACTGTATCTATCTCTGAACACACCTTTGTTAGTTTTGGCTGCACCCTTTCAGGTATCACCTGCCTCCCCAGGCAAACACATTCCTATCCTGAGCACCCCGAGCCCGCTGCTCTCCTCCAAGGGCTGCATTCTCCTGCCAAGTATCTGCACACTTATTGCATCCGTAACAGCAGCCAGAAGTCAAGGAGGGAGAGCCCTGGGAAGATTATGGCTGCAGCAAGCATGTTGCAGGGAGCAGAGGAAGGAACTGGGAGCAGAATCACGGTCAGGCTGCTGTTTGGGCTTTGCTGGAAACGGGAGTGGAAAGCTGGCACCGACATCCAGCCACCCCAACAAACATTGCATTCATATGCAGAGCTACAGAGCAAATGATCTGTCAGTTGTTCATCTGGAGAACAGGTTTCACCAGCCTGGATTAAATGATTACGTTGCCACAGCATGTGCTTCTTGCTGCTCTTGGAGATAAAGGAAGTAAGGCACAAGGAGCCTTGTGGGAGAAAGACCTGACCCTGCAATCCAGCTCCAAGAACCTTTATGCTTGGAAAAGGTTAGGACCAACACAGAGCATGGGGAAATGGGGAGCAAGTGCACTTAAAAAAGGCAGAATTTTGGTGCTGATGTGCTGAAATCACTAATGCAAGAAAACACCTCGTTTGAGGGAGAACAGAAGGTGCACACTCCCTCCAATTACTGCTCCAGATGTGCACCAGGCTGGCTGTATTTCTGAGCCTTCTGCTCCTTGTTCCCACAAAGCTGAAGGCGGAGGGAGTGCAGTCGGAGGTCTCACAGCACATGTGCAGCAGCAACAGGCTCCACCAGAGCCTGCATCCTGCCTCCACAAAACCCCTGCTGAGTGACTCCCTTAGGATGTAATTGCAGTCGACTTCATTCCAGGCCGTGAGCATTTGTCTCTGGCTATGGACATTACTGAGAGCACACGAGGGGGAAAAAAAAATGAAACATAAAGGAGAAAGTGCGAAACAACACTCTGGTAATCCAAGCCCAGTTAGGATAATGGGTGTTACTTTGCTACCTTTGGTAGCCTGGCCAGCTTCCCTGCATTAGTCTTTTGCAAGGCAGAAAAGAAAGGCTGACACCAGCTTAGCAGGCTCAAAACCAAAATATTGCACCAAACCCACAGTCCCCAGCAGCTGCCCCTGAATCCCTCTGGAGCTCACATGGGCAAAAAACAGATGCCCAAAGAGCTAACACAGCAATTTTAGGACTCTCACAGGCTTCAGGGGGCTTGAACCCTTGCACCAGGGAGCCCAGAGCATCTTCCTGCACACCGTGGCCTTTCATGGATTATCAGAGCTCAGCCCACGTCTCCATCTCTCAGGGGAGGATGTGTCTGTAGTGGGGGCAGTGAAAGGTGCAGGGATGCAGTCACAGCACAGCGTGGGCAGCAGGAGCCACCACGCTCTGCCCCCACTGTGTTTCACAAGACAAATGGTAGCAGCAGCACTATTGCTTTCATATTTGCCTTTTTTTCCCCTCCAGAAAGAGCAAACCCATGCCATCAGCCTGTCTACTCCTCAGACTGAACAAACACTGCTCTGGGGGGGAACTCCCTACAAATAGCCTGCAGCAAACACCCAGCACCCAACACTCCCAGCTCAGGCAGTTGCAGGCTGGTAAATCCCTAAGCCATCAAAGTAAGGTCTTATCAATGGGAAGTGTCAGACAGGCCTAAGCAACACTGAGCTGTCCTTCCCACATCAAGTGGCCATGAAAACACATAGGATGCATCCAGCTGGGATGGCTCCCATTTACATTTATGGCTCATGGACGGGTTTTTAAAAATACATCCCAGTGCATGTAGGGATGTACTCCAAGATACACTTACATCCACAAGCACATGACCTAGGAGGTGGCTTTGAGCTGAAGTGACTCAGCCTCCCAGTTACAGGAACAAAATTAGCAACCACTCATAAACGTCTTATGTCTTAGATGGGGCTAGATGGCACTGTAAGTTAGTTAATGTCCCTTTGCCTCGGGAGATTTCACTTTGGCATTATGATCAGTGGAAAACCAGGAAAGCTGGTGCTCCCTAGGGTATATTTTCCAGAGCTGGGCTAGTAATTCACGCCAGTAGGCTGGTTCAACACATTTTCTAGGTACCTAGTTAGGAGCCGTATCCAATAATTTAGTCATTCTCTGGAACTTGCCTTTTTTTTTTTAAACAAATAATTCTTGGCTTGCCAGGGTTTAAACATATGTTTCCCCCCAATACTTGGCCTACATTTCCCCTGCTTTAATTTATCCCATTTCTCCTCTTTAACCCCTGCCCCCCCACCCCCGTTGTTCCCATGCTGGATCCCTCTACCTCTCCCAGGAGAACAGTGATGAAGTGACATTTGCCTCCCAGACCTCCTGGCACATCATCCCTTCTCTTCAGGATCAGCCCAGCGGGGCAGAGAGCCCTCTGGCCCGGAGCCCCTGAAGCATTTAAGGATGCGCAGCTGAAACAGAGCAAGGCAAAGTGCTGGAGGGAGGCAAGGACCAGGCTTGAAGGGACAGTGCCTGGCTGTACTCAGGTCAGAGCATTCCAGTCCCACGTCCACGAGTCTCTACTTGAGCTGGTTAGGAGATGAACGAGTAAGGATCTGCCCTAATCTCACACCCAGACCTTCCAGAGCCACTGCACTCGGGTGAGAACGCTGTGGCTGATGGCACTGTGCCACCACAAGGGAACAGCATCCACATGTCTAGTGGGGAAGGGGGACGTGCCGTCCCGGTGCAGCACATCTGCCTCTGGGGCTGGGCAGAGGATGGCCACCTCTTTAGCAGAGACCTTATCCATCACATCTAATACTCAGATGGGTATCTCTCTCCCATCATTTAACAAAGGGAGCAGCCCTGTGGAAAAACAAAAAAAGAAAAAGGAAAAAAACCCACAAACACACCAACTACTTTTCCCAGCAGAGGATCCCATCAGCTCCCTGACAGCCTGGGTCATTCGTGCCTGTGAATCTGCCTCCCCGTTCCTCAAGTAACAGATTAGTCACGTACATTTGCAATGGCAGCGATTCCCCCAAATAGCTGAGGAGCAGGGAAGGAGGAGAACAGCAGCATGACAAAAACAGGCAGAGGAGGGGAGAGGAGATGAGGGAAAAAAAAAAGTTTCTTCCTCTTCTGCCATGCCCTTTTGGTTTTCAACAGTGTTTGCATTCACAAGCTGCTAAACAGCTGAATCACATGCTGGAGGTGAAATCCAGGCGTTATCTAGCCAGAGACTTGGACAACCCTGTGTCTCCTCTTTCGCCCCTGGGCTGGCAGGAGGATTGCCCGGCAGCCAGAAAACTGACAGCTCCTCTGAGGTTGGGGCCAAAAAGCCTCCCTAAATACGAACAATGTTTGGCAACTGGGAAAACTTCTCACTTGAGTTCCCATCTTCTGAGTGACTGACAAATGCCAGACCCCTGCAGGGCTGACACAAGCTCTGGGCTGCAAAGTGTCCTGCTTAGAGGCAAGTCACTCAGAGGGGGAGACAAACAGGCTACAGGTACCCAAAAATCCAGATCCTGATTAGTACGTGGCTTACTGCAAACAGTTACTTCCTTCTTCCAATAACATGCATGAAAAATCGCTGTTGTCATTAGAGCAGCAGCGCGTGGAGCCTGTAAGCAGGTCAGACTGCTCCTCCGTGCTGTACATGCTTGTGTCAAACTGCCCCTGTCCCAACACGCTTCCAGCTACAAATACCCCGACAGGCAACAAAGAGGGAGATTCAAAGCAAGAACACCTGAGTGATCCGGTAACAAGGGGGGAAAAAAAAGTGCAGGCTGTTTCGGGTCATCTGATTTGTGCACACATTCCCAGACACTCAGTCTGTCCCCCGTAGTTCAGAGAAATGCTAAATGGGCAGCATGGCCTGGAGAAACTCTAAAGAGGAGAAAAGCAGACGAGTGCCTGGGGGAAAGCAGATGAGCTGGTTTGCAAGAAAAGCGTTACTACTGCAATAAGAGATAGGGGCATACGTAGGCGGTCCCTGTCCTGGTAATAAATAACAGCTACAAAACTCTTATTAACCTCTGTAAAATATGTTGGTTCTGCCAGTCCATCCGTCACAAGGCTATCTGTCACATGTCAGCAGTGCAGCACTCACTTCAGCTGTCCCAGAGAAAGACAGAAAACACAGCAGGCTGGTCTCAGCATTCCGCATGCCAGCCGAGAGGAGTCACAGTTGCAAAGGATGCAGCCTTGTCATCATAAAAATGATGCTCCCCTCTTATATCCTCTACGTTAGGGGGCAGTTCTGAAAAAGGAGGATAAAATATAAGCATCACTTCTGAGATGGGAACTTCACCATAACAGAAATACCAAAAATAATAGAAAAACCTCAGGAATTTGCTACCTTTCCTTCCTAGGAACAAGCAGCCATGGGGCTTGGCCCAAGCATCTGCCTCAGTACATTCATGTGCCTGGCTGGCCCCATTCTTCGGCAGGGATGGGAAGTGCCAAGCCCCTTCTCCTCTCACCATCCTACTTCCTGGAGGGGAATTCAAGAAACAAGTGTCCTGATACTGCTGAGAGAAGTCCGGTCCCTTGCGTTGCCAGGCTTCCCACGCTGTCCCATTTCAGAAACAGCATGAGGAGGAGGGGGAAGTGCATAAATCAGAGCTCTGATATCTGGCACGACACCAGGACATAAATTAGACTACTCAATCATTTTAATTGCTATCCAACAGTAATAATCTATTTAGGCAATTTACTCTAAAACATGCATAGCACTTTGGTCTGTTTATAATGCTAATTGGGGAGGTCCTGAACCAAACAGCCACCCTGGGTAGCAAAGCTGTGTATTTGGGGGGATTTATTTGGTTGGCTATTTTCAGAAATGCACTAGCATACTGTTTTTCTTAGCTTTTGCTTCAACATATATATTTTTGTCTGTTTACTTGGCAATCTCATGTACTTGGCAGACAAAAAAAATTGCAGAGCAGTAACCAAAATTACACATGCTTCCCCATGCGACACAGGGTTATTCTTCCACATCTTGTTCTTGCCCAGCATATTTAATTTTGTACTCGTGTGAGGACTTGAATGCTCAGGAAAGATGCCATTTTTAGAATTGCCAGACCTAAGTATCTAGAGCTACATAAATAAGGAGCATGTCAAGATCCGAGGGGAACCAATGGTTTTACCAAGTCATTGGTTAACCCACACAGCCAGGAGTGCAGGGTGTGTCAGTGAAGGAGATAATCCAGCTCCAAGACAGACCCCAGCACGCCTCCACAGGAGTTTCGTGCTCCACAGAGGAACTTTGCTCTCCCTTTAGGAAGATGGGACATGGGAAAGGGTTCCTCCGCTTCCATCCACACCATTATCACCTCTGTTTTTGCAGGTGGGCACTGGGAAGGATGTGTTTGGAATGCAGAAGCTATTACCTACCATATACTGAGGAAAACCACAGGGGAAAAGATGGTGCAGCCTCTGCTCTGGCTGTGTCCATCCCACATGTCAATGAACAGTATAAACAGGGCACTGAAAAATAAACCTCACTGCTTCAAAAAGCTCCCAGGAGAGTATCTTCAATGGTATCATATTTTTTCTGCTTCTTTCTGATCCTTTTTTTACTGTTGAAGTTGACATCTTTTTCCTCTTGCTGAACCAGCATTTCCTGACAGCAAACCATAGTCAGAAATTTTCCATCCAGCTCTCAAGTGTATTTCAACATTCAGTGGTTGTGTGTGCCTATGAGAAGAGGTTAATGTCAATCTCAGAAAATTATCTACAGGATGTGCAAAAGGGTACCACCAATGAGGAGCAGCACCTTCATTTGGGGAAGTTCAGGCACTAGCTGGTTTGTTTGCCTTAAAACTGGGGTCAGCTCTTCTCTGCTCACGTATATCTGTAATGGTGATCCTCATTTGCATGTTTACTGCCCAGCTGACCTGTCACTTGGAAAAAAATCCCTCCATGGAGAACACTGCCTTTTGTGACACAGCACATCCCCTTTCAAACACCCTGAGGGCATTCCAATAGTTTTGAAACAGAGCATCTTGGAGAAGACCATTGCTGTCCCAATAGACCACAGTACAGACAGGCCTCAGGGGCCAAACAAGCAAGGCAGGAGCTTGTGGGAGGAGATGGTAATAAATACAACAGCCAGCTTCTTAATCACCATCCCCAGTGCCTGATAACCATTACCTTGTCACAGCTGCCCTGTGCATAGGACAACTTTCCACATTTGGAGGACTTTACCCAGCAAAATCTTCTCCACGATGAACAAGCACTGAAGTGTAAGCACACCCAAGAACTTTGGAAGAAGTTAGAGAGCCATCAGGCATGAGGCAGCCCAGTGACAGCAGCCTCCAGTCTGCAGCATTTGCACTCCAGAAATCTCAATAGTCGAGGCTTTTTTGGGAGCAGGGATGGACACAGTGAAAACCAGTCCCCACTCAGAATTTCTGCCTGCAAGGCACTCAAGCCAAAGCTGTCTTAATATGCTTTTAATGGCAAGCAAATGACAAGCAAGGCATCACTCCCTTCAAAGCCCTCCTCCACTGAGATATCTAGGACTGCTATCGCCAGCTTAAAGGGCAATAACTTCACCAGGAGGCAAAGCTGGTTTATGAGGGGGAGGGGGCAGAGTTAACCCAAAGCCATCAACCCACCCATTGTCACCAGCCAGGAGCTCTGAGCACACTCGTGGGGAGGCAGAGGAAGGACACGACATCCCAGCACCACGTCCAAGAGAGGATGCATTTGCTAAAGGACACAGCTGATTCATCGCCCCGCTTAAAAATCTCAGGCAGTTTCAGCTGCAGAGGCCTGACCTGCTTGGCATCCAGCCGGCCAGCATCAGCTGCCTCCTGGAAAAGGGAAAGAAAATAATAAAAGGCTTTCAAACGACTGAGTTGGGCAGAGGAACTGGGAGGCAGGCAAAGGAGGGAGCGTGGGGGCAAAGAGGTGGGCTTGCAGGCTCTGGTTGAGTAACAGGCTAATTCCCCCCTGCTCCCTGACCACGACTCCATCTAATTACCCTGTTTTCTCTGAGCTGATTGGAAAGTGGCCTTGTGTCTGGAAAAGGCAGTAAGCATCTTACATGCATCTGTTCCACCTAATCCCTAATAACTAGCGCCTGTGTGTTCCAGGAGAGGAGGAGGAGGTGGGGGAGGACAGTCAGGGAAGGGCTGGGAAGGGTTTCCCATGTAGGCTGCCATGTGGCAGTGGGCAGGGCAGTCCTGTTGCCTGGGCTGGGGGCTTTCAGGGAACTAACACTGTTCCTTTTCTGCCCATTTCACAATCTGGAGGCCCTTCCATCCTTCCTCTTGCAATAAGAGCAAATGTTATTAAAAAAAAAAAAAAGAGGGGAGGGAGGGAGAGAGGGCTGGGGCTGGGAAGAAGGACACATTTTGCTGAGCCTGGCTGCAGTTGGGATCTGTTTAAGCCACTCGTTTTCCCCTTGCCCTAATCCCGCATTATCCTTTAGGCGTGACGTTCAATTCCTGAAGGGGGGTGGGAAGTGCTCTCCAAGGCCCTGCACGGTTTGCCCAGGAATTTGGATTGCACTTTTTATGTGCAGCTCCGGGAAGGGGCAGAGGGACAATTATGCAGCCCTTTAGTAGCCAGGAAGGCACATTTTCAGCGAGCTCTTCCTAGTGGGAGCTAACTCAATGCGAGGAGAGCGCGGGGATAAACAGCTCCATTTGCCAGTAAAAGGATTGTCACATCTGGAATTTACACAAGTTACGAGGAGCCAGGAGCCACTATTTTGTTTCACTCACACAGCGTCGTAAAACATGTTAGCACTTTAAGAGTGTTGGGAGGCAGATGGACTCGGGACAACAACATCTCCCACAGCCCTGCCATGTCCTTGCCTTCCCATGCCATCGGCAGGGGATGCCAGACTCACCCCCACGTCTTGCTCAATGCCCTCAACTTTGCTCCAGCCCCTGGGAAGGGAGGCTTTTGGCCTCCAACACAACCAGCTGGTGTCACATCTCCATGTTTCAGCCTCAGGAAGCTCCCAGCTGGGAGAGGGACATGCTGTGCCCCCTCGCACACCTCGGAGGGGACACCAGCCTTCCCCCCAGGCTCAACCCACATGGACGAGGACTAAGCAACCGATTGCTTTAAACCAATTTCAGGAAGGTTGGCTGAGCTTCTGCAGGGTGTTTATTTCCAAGAGCTTTCCACATTTATCCAGCCAGTTTTCCACTGTTTTGCTTTGGGATTTTTGCAGTTGCAAGCTGTGAGTGCTCCTGCTGCAAGAGCTTCCTTGCTCGTGTTTCAGCATACTAATGATGCCAGAGGTGATAATGAGTCCCATGGGCTGAGCTGCATCTGGTTCCCACAGGAAGCCCTCATCCCCACCCTAGCAAAAACACTGTGAAGCATCTTGCAAAAGAATGGTGGGAGACAGATCTCCACAGGCTGGACCCACCTCATCCAGTAACAGTGGACATAAAAATTAAGAGGGAGAAAGCTGAAGTCAATGCAGTGAGCCATTTCACTTTTGTCACATCATATCTGCACACAGGCAGGATGAGCAAGGCAAAACCCAACAGCCCATCTCTCCCAATTTATTTTTTCTCTCATTTTTTGTCACAGAGCAGTGGTTACCAAAATCCTGCTGCCCACAGACTTTCGTGAAGGACCAAGCCAGACTAGGTGGGAGAACAAGTATGAGCACAAAAGTCATCTCTCAGCCCATTGTGCTAGTTGTGAAACACTGTGCAGAGGTAAAGGCCTGCAGGTTATCATGTGGAAACCCGGCTGTGATTTATACCTCCTCCTCATCCTCCCTCCAAGAGACAAAGTGCTGCCTTGGGGAGGCTCATGTCACTCTGCAGAGGACTGGAAACATCACTGCTCACTTGGTTGTTTGCACCCAGTACCAGATCCACTGCTTGGAGTCCCACCAGTGTTCACGTGTGCCTGCCAGGGAGCAAACCTCATGGCAGGGACAGCTCCCCTGCAGTGGGATGCACAGCACCAGCCCTTCAAGGGTGATGGGAGATGGGGAGAGTCGGCTGCCTTCTGCTACAACTCTCGTGACTGGGCAGAAAAGTGAAGTGAAAGAACATGATGGGAAGCTGCAAGGTTACACTTTGCTTCTAACACTGTCTTCCTGGTTCACAGGGTTTATTATTTTTTTTGGTGGGTTTCTTTGGTTTGTTTTTTGTTTTGTTTTGGTTTTTTTTGAAGGGGGGACTGTTTTGGTTTTGGGGGGTTGTTTGTTTGTTTGTTTTTTAATTATTTTATCCGAATTTTTTTTTCTTATTGGAGTAATACTTTGTTATCTTGATGAGAAAGATGCACCATTTGAACTTCAGCTTTGTTAGCATGAATCATGGAATCACAGAATCATTTAGGCTGGAAAAGACGTCTGAGATTATCAAGTCCAACCTTTGACCAGCCACCACCTTGTCAGCTAGACCATGGCTAGACTAAGTGCCATGTCCAATCATTTCTTGAACACTTCCAGGGATGGTAACTCCATCACTACCCTGAGCAGCCTGTTCCAACACTTAACAACACTTTCCATGAAGAAAGTCTTTCTGATTTCCATTCTGAACCAGCCCTGGTTCAGCTTGAGGCCATGTCCTTTTGTCCTATTACTAGTTGCCTGGGAGATGAGGCTGACCTGTGCCTTGCTACAACCTCCTTTCAGGTAGTTATGGAGCACAAGAGGGTCTACCCTGAGTCCCCCCTTCTCCAGCTAAACAACCCCAGCTCCCTCAGCCACTCCTCATAGGACTTAACTCTCTAGACCCTTCACCAGCTTCGTTGCCCTTCTCTGGACACATTGCAGCATCTCAATGTCTTTCTGCCCTGGTCCTGCTGGCCACACTATTGCTGATGCAGTCCAGGATGCCAATGGTCTTCTTGCCCACCTGGGCACGCTGATGGCTCATGTTCACCCACTGTCAACCAATAATTCCAGGTCCTTTGTTGCTGGGCTGCTTTCCAGCCACTGGGAAAGACTGTAGGGCTGACTGAGGTTGTTGTGACCAAAGTGCAGCACCCAACGCTTGGCCTTGTTAAACCTCATACCACCCACCTTGGCTCATTGATCCAGCCTGTCCAGATCCCTCTGCAGAGTCTTCCCACCCTCCACATGCAGGAGGCATCCCATGTCACTCTAACTAAAATTTAAAGCCCCTTGAGGCAACTTGGTGCAACTTTCCCATGAGTGAAGGCTCCTGACACTGTAAGATTAGCAACTGAAAGAAAAAAAAAAAGTGTCTTCAAAACCTCCATCTTTAGGTAACAGATAAGTGGCACAAACATTGTGTGCCCAGAACCACAGGCAGTTTTCTGTTAATTGAGGCTGAAGCACTTAGAAAACAGAGGTCACCTTTCTCCCAAGCTGCAAAGATGGCTTTGGACAGGAGCTGTGACCACAGGTGCCCCAGTAGCACAGACTTGTCTGGATGTGCAAGGGTTGGCACGGAATATAGCAAGCAGATAGTGTTCTGGGAGGAGAAAATATACAATTGATCAAATTTATGACCAGAGGTTGTGCTTACAATTGCAGCTTCAGCCTCACTACTTCCTCCTCAATGTTCCTACAAGCCATGCTGCAATATCTCCAGCCCTCTGAACACTTTTTCCACTGCCTGGTCATTGCACTCTCAGGACAAGAAACCCAAACAAACACTCCAAGTTGTTCCTTAGAAGACACACTGGCATGACCTCTGCTCCCCAGCTACACCTCCAAATGACAGGAGATGCAGCGAGTAAGAAGGAAAAAAAATTTGGCTTGAACAGATCTCCTCCAATAGTCAGCACACGAGGACTTTTATTTGGACCAAAATGCCAAAGACAACGTAGAAACTTACCTAGCATTTATTTGCAGAGGTGGGAGGAGAACATGGAGGTACAGCCACCTAGGCTTCCCCCAGCCAGTGCCTGTAGCAAGAGCAAGGGACCACAGTTCAGGAACCATGCCTCATGGTCCCATGCTGTACACAGAAAGTTTCAATCAGTCCCTCCATATCTTGCATTCTTTGAGATGCCTTCCAGAGCCATTATAAGGGTGTTTAAAACAAGAGAGGTCTTTGCATCACAAATTCCACATGCTGCATACACAGACATGATGGTTTCCAAAACTTATAATAGAATAAGTTCAGTGTATCCCAGTTCATGCTCTGCTTATGGCACGATGCTCCCAGCCTGGATGGATGAAGTAAAACAATGACTATGTAGTATGAAATGGCTATTTTCTACTCTACTTTTGTTGAGGTTCTACCTTTCCAGGATGAAACCTTCATAAATTTTCAGTTTGGGGATAGTGAGGAGATTTATTCTGACACCCCTCCAAAAGACAGGCCGTGGCTGCAAGATCTGCATGGTCCCAGCCCATGAAGGGGCATTTGTTATCTCCCATCCCAACTGAGCTCGTTAATCCTCAATAGCAATGGCTTATTTTAATTGCCTGAATTAAAATAAGGACTGAATTATACATTATACTACTTCAATGGGGATAAGCAGAGATGAAGTTGTATGAAGCTGGGCTGACCCAGAGCATGACCAGGGCAACCTGGAGATGCTTAAATGGGGGTTAGTGCCTGTCCAGAGATGGTCTCCTTTGGGTTCAAAAATAATTCCACACTAATGGGCTTGGGGACTGAGTGTCCACTCCTGAAAATCTTAGCTGAAAGTACTCACCTCGTGCCAGGCAGTGAGTGAGCTGGTAGAGGCACAAATCATGCCTTTATTCTCCCTGTTGCCAGATCTCCTCTTTAGACACCTCATCTATGGTAAAAACTTACCTGCCGCAACATTATATAAGAGTTATGTCACCATTAGATTTCAAAAAGCACCCACAAAAAACAGTTAATTTTCACAACCAAAAAAAAAAAAAAAAAAAGGAAAGAAAACAATAAGGTGCTTCAGATGAGAAGATAAAATGATAGCATTGTTTTCAAGAGTGAAGACTTTATGGTTTGCAATTAAATATAACCCTCTATTTGAGCTATTAATCTAACTTTAGTGAAAATCTTGAAGAACTTGCTTAACATTCTGGAATGGGAAAATGTAAATAAAGTATTTCCAAAGTAGATAACTAACTTCTTTTCCAAACATCAGGCATTATTTTCCCCACACCGCAGATGTTATAGGTGATGAACTGAGAGGCCAAGCAGACACAAACCATACACTTTTCAATTTCCTTATGAACTGGTGTAAATCAGGAAGAATTCATCTGGTCATTAAGCATAAAAGAAACACAGGGGTTGGCTCTGCCTACAGCTTATTCAGCTATGGCTTTATATTTAAATATTTTTACAGTATCTTTCACACTGGGGCTTTGGGGTTCCCAGGCAATCAGAGATGCCATCAGATAAAAGACTAGTTTAAGGGCTATTTGACTTTTCATCCTTATTCCTTACTGCCTTGCTTTTGTGGCTGTAGAGCACAATCTTTTGACTAATTAAACACATATGAATATTCTGTTGCCTATGCAATGAATATATAATTAGACTCAAGAGAATGATTATGTGCTCTGTAGCTGACACTGACTCTTCAGCATAAAGGTACCCCAGACACCACTAAATGTAACCTATGAGCTCCTGCTAATAACATGCTGCCTCTGATCTCCAGAGGATTATCTTACTCTGGAGCTCTTATAGGAGCCATGTATTGAAAGGGGCCTGAAACAGATACCCTGTAATTTATGTCTCTGCTTAGAGCCTCAGTGAGGAAAGGTGGCCTTTGCTCCAAATTGTAAGGGTTTCTTTCCTTCTCTTTTTTTCAGGCCTGAAGTTAAGGCACGTGATCTTCAGGGAGCAGAACGCTGCGAGGAACCTCTGGGTGGTTTCAGGGAAGAAAGTGTGTTTTGTTGCCCAAGATCCATCTTTTTTTCTTTTTTCTTTTTTTTTTTTCATATTCAGGACCACTTTTTCCTATTATAAACACAGAGAAACCTCTTAAATAAATTATAATAGGCAGGGCTCTCCAAAATTAAAGATGTCTGCTGCTTTATCCTCACCAAGCACTACCTCCTAGAGCTATTATTTACTATACCTCATAAATATCAGAGTCCATTTCCTTTCCTCCACTTGGCACTTTTCCCATCACTTTCATGCTGCTGGGTTTTGTTTTTGTTGTTGTTTTTTAACAGAGGTTACCCTCCCAGCCACCACATGATAATGATTTTTTTTCCCCTTCTACACTCTGTGGTTAGACCAGCTCAGACAACTCGATAAATATTGTGGGGAACTGACCCTTAAATACCAGGTTTGCCTGTATTTTTTCACAGAGGTCTTTATTTCCTTAAATTGTAGGTGGTCTCCTTAAGACAGCAAGGGGACAAGCCTGATGTAGTGAAAGGAGGGGGAAAAGAAGAAGCAAAAAAATCCCCTTAGGATGTTTCCCGTGGTAAAACAGAGTAAGGAGTATTTTCAGAAATGCTAAGAAATATTTCAGGGCACCTCCAGACAAATCCAAATCCAAATCTTCTGTGAGGTTCAGTAAACTCTGCAAATCGTGTGCTTCCTCCAAAACCCCAAACCAGGCAATCTGAACCTGATTTTGGAGTGAGTAGTGAGGACACTGGAACTTCTGTACCCATTGGCAGTTGTGAAGAATTTTGGGTGTGATTTTTTAAGATTTCTGGGTTTTCAGAGTAAAGTTTGCTTGAAAGAAAAGTGAGATGGCTATTGAAAATCAGCCTCTATCAACTAATGTCAACAAAAGGTTTAGATAAGAAGGGGGGAATGCTCCTTTAGGAGAAGTATGGGCTCAGTGTAAGCAATCTGCAAATTTCCTCTCATCTTAAAAAGAAGATGATACTTGGACAGCCCAAGAGACAACAACAGGCATGCAGCCTCAATTTTGGCAGTACCTGTGACATTGCTAGCATTACCCTCCTGTTAGCATGGCAAATCATACAGTGTCCTTGCAGTTCAGCCACTTTTCCATAGAGTCTACCTCCTTAAAAAACTTCCTTCAGCAGGAGACTGGCTTACTTTTTTGTTGTTGTTTACCTTGTCAGTAGGACATGTCCTCTGCTGGCACTGAGCAGAACTGTACAAAAGAAGACGTAGGACCTTTGTCAGTGTACTTGATCTCTGGATTTCATCACACATAACACGCTTCACTGCAATTGCTTTACTTTAGCCCTTGCTCAACATTAAGAGGTACCCGGACTTCAGAGCTTTGTATCTCTGCCTAAGCTTCAAGGTAGACATACCTGAACATCAGGAACAAAGAGTGCATCTCCTCTGCAGCCTCAAAAGCATGCAATTTGGGAAGTTTAGGGATAAAGCAGGTATTCAGCTGGAGACCCCAGCGTATTGGTCCCAGCTTATGTTAACCTACTCAAGGTAAAGCTGCTTCTTTCCTGGGGCCACAGGTAGTCAGGTTGGTCCCTCTGACACCCCTCTGCAGCACATGTCCAGCTGTGGTGGAGCTGCTCAGTGCCACTCACTGCACTCTGCTTGTGAGGCCTTGAGGATTGCAGGTACCTGTCACAGGGCATCTGCTGGGACCTTCATTCACTTTTCTCAAAGCCCTTTCCTTTTGGGAAGGAAAACCCAAACTGTCTGCCTACTCCCATGGAAACATACCACATATCTCAATCAGAGCTGCTGAGGCAGATTGCTAAACTTAATTACCAGTTCCAAGGGCTGAGATAGTGAATGACAGGTCAATTCATGCAGTGAGCTAGCAAAGATTGCTGATAAATGCTTTCTAATTGAAAGGATGATAAAGTACCTATTAGTCACCGAGGAGCTTGAAGAATGAGTTAGTCCTGGGGTTTTTACACAATGAAGATCAAGAAGTGCTAATCTCATTAGCACTCTGTCGTCATTTCCTACCAGCCTAGTCACCCAAAAGATCCAGGAGGGATCGTGACATTGCAAGGGGGTGACCAGTCACTGCTCTGTCAGTCCTATTATGGAGATTAATAGAAATAAGCATTATCAGTGTGGATAAACTCTGCTGTACTCTGGAGAACACCTGGCATTTTTGTGATTTATGAAAAAGGCAAAGAACAAAAATAACCTCTTACACGAATCTCCCTTGGAAAAGCAACTGTGCTAACAATATGATGTATCCTTTGCACAGCAACTTTTGGCCCAAAGCATAAGATGGAGATTATTGGGCATTCGGGGTCCAGCTCCTTGAGGCCCAGCAATGATCTGTATACAAGCAATTTGAAACTCGAAGGCTGAACTTTGCCCCAGACAAACCACTGCATGGACACATGTACCTGTTTGTCACTAAGGCATTAGGACAGTCACTCTGGCAGTAGGACACGGCAGTCACACAGGATGAGAAATCATCACAGCATGAGAAGCCACCAAAGCTGTCCTACAAAAGCTCTGTGCCTAGACATGACCCAAAAGTTACCTTCTGCAGCATTAAGTGACACAACACTCGCTGCTGGGAAGGCACAAAATCAGCCACCACCCATTAACAGGAACCTCGCATGCCTTGTTTCCATGCTGTGCAATGCTGGGTGATTTTTTCCTGCTGTTTCTTTTTCCTTTCATGCTCTTCTGACGGTCCTTTTAGACCATGAGATGTTCAGAGTGAGACTGACAGCTCTGTGCCCAGCACAATGGGCTACAGCCCTCTCTTAGGTACTGCTGCCATGCAAACAATAATCCATGACACTTGCACATGGCATTGCTGAAATGCAGCCATGCTAGAGGTAAGGTTGGGATGTGGCCAAGTGACACAAGCCACAGAGCACGTATAAGGTGAAGCTTTGCCAAAGACAAAAGGGCAAGTCATTTTTGCACCCTTAAGAAGGAGAACTCACCTTAATGTGTTAGGATGTGTCTTCCTTTCCCCTTTCTGCCTCGCCAACGCCCCCACAGAGTTCTCGCTATGTGGTACTTGATATCTACATTAAGAAGTCCAAGGTTTTCCAGGGGGTTGCAGCACTCCTGAGACTGTGCTTTACATGTTTAACTAGTGGCAGATTTACTGCCTCTACATCAAAAATTAAATTCTTTCCACAAAGAAGACCATTTCCCATGGAAACAAGTTTGCCTGGCTGGCATATCTGACTAGAAACTGGCATGAGGGGAGAGAGAAAATAATTGCACCAACCAATGTGTGAAAATAGTCCAACGATGTCATGATTAGTGGTGCTGTATCTATGGATTCAAATAGTGTAGAAGCTTGTAAAACTGCAAAACCTTTTTCTTTCCATTTCAGATCCTCAAACTTTTGAAAGCCCAGATCAATCTTGGTTCTCTCATTCTTGCACTCATTCTTGCTTGCCTCAAGCCAAAAGCCTCAGGCTATGCACAGACACCCCTCTTCATAATCAGATGCACAGGTAGGTATCTTGGCAGAACTGCAAGAGACAAATCAGATCAGCAGCTCTGCCAGTAAAATCTTAGAGATGCAACTTGCAAAGGAGGGACAGTGATGCACAGCTGTAGGGAAAAGCTTCTTCCAACAGCTGAGTCCAAAAGGTATATTAACGAGAAGTATAGTGACTACAATATTATGCTAACATTTAAAACAATGAGTCTTATTTACTGCCTGGCCATGAATGAAGGTCATCTCGTGCCATTCACTTTACAGCACACTTGTCTCAGACCTGCTCTTCATACACCTTCCACATGTCAAAATTATGTATCAAATACAGTTATGCACATATAAATATGTGTCAAATATATATTGTTTTAATTTGCATTTTCTCTAAGAGTGCTATCCCTGTTGTGAAGCTACCTATGTTGATATAAAATTTTCCTTTACTGACTAAGTAAAATATATTTTTATAATATATTTAATTAGGTCAGTGTATTAATATATATATAAAAACACATAAATATTTCTAACTTAAGCCATGTCACTCTACATACATATAAACTACTAAGTTCCCATTCTCACTGCAAGATTTTCTACTAGGTATTTGGAAAAGTGCCCCTGCTGAAGGAGGCCAATCAGTGATTGTGGTGGTTGTATGAAACTTCAGTATACATCCCAATAAAGGCTCCCTAATCATTTTCACACATACTCTGGAATAAAGGACACATAGTTCAATGGCACAGAAGCTTTTCTCCCTCTCTCCATGCTCTCATCATCAGTGAACATCCTTTGGATCAGAGATTTTTGTTTGATCCCAGGGAAAGGCTAACAGTGACTACTGTGATTAGGCATTTGCTCCAACAATTATTCACAGGAGTGCACTACAAATCAGATCAGGCAACTTATCCTTTTTTTTTTTCAATAAAAACATGTTTAATTTTCCAGAGTGTCTTTTGTTTTCTTGAAATGCTTTCCCAAGCCAGCTGCAGCTGCAGCCTCCATCTCATCAAGCCACAGCCCAAATTAGCATCCATTCAAATTAATAAGACAGATATCCCAAGTTTTATGTTTCATGCTTACTGCAAAACTGAGCAGATATGAAGCATGTTTACAAATGCAGAGACATTTTGGGAGTTGCCCTGTTTGATGTCTGGACTTGTTTTGTACACACTCCTTATATTGCTACAAGTTCTTGGAGGAGGATCCTTCAATGGTGACTTTACTAAATTAAATGAAATGAAGCCTCCTTCTGTTTAAGCCAAAGGGAACATGGCTTAAAGCTTTTTATTTTTTCTTTTTTCCAGTTGCAAGATATCTTTTTAGCTTATATCTTACTGTGTCATCAGTAATTAGGCATGTACAGGAAATCAATCACAACAGGAATATAAGATTCAAAACCTGCCACTAAGCATTAGATAACAATTCTTTTTAAACATAAGCTCTTCAAAATTATGCTTATTAGTGAAATACAGCGTCTGAGTCAAACTCCTAGATAACCTAACACTGATTAATTTTGTTCAAAAGAATAAGTCTGTTTTGGTGACCACAAGAATACAG
The DNA here is from genome assembly GCA_013396655.1 of Campylorhamphus procurvoides. Classification (NCBI taxonomy): domain Eukaryota; kingdom Metazoa; phylum Chordata; class Aves; order Passeriformes; family Dendrocolaptidae; genus Campylorhamphus; species Campylorhamphus procurvoides. Next base: position 559,881 of record WBMV01002325.1, on the reverse strand, counting down.
TCCACTAAGATAAAACCTGGCCAGAGTTCCTCTAGACTGAGAAGTATGGATAGCAGCATGACAATTGCTAGGAGGGATGCCAATGTTTCTTAAAAAAAAAAAGACAAAAAAGCCAAAAAACTCCTAATAGAAATTTAGGCCTGGGGAATCCATGTCAGCCAGTAGGAACTCTGCTCCTGTCAGCCTGGAGATTCAGGATGTCCCTACTGGATGCAAACTAGAAGGATTATTTTTGAGGCATTTGTTTTTTTCAGTAGTTGCTTGAGTCAAAAAGTTCTCCCCAACAGTTACTGGAGCTAAGACTTCCCACCTAAGCAGATGGGAAAACGTAGGTATTTTGTGCTCATATATGTACCTCCATATTTCTGTACACACAAATGAATACAAACGGAGAGAAGGTCAGATGTTGAGCTGAAGGGAAGGCAGTGTCCCTTCTCTGGTTACATGCCTGCACACGTAACATCAGGCTCAAACACTGAGGTGATGTAAATTGGAAATGCTGTGTTTAAGTCAACAGAGTTAGGCCATTTGATGCTGATCCAAAATATCTGCTTTAAATATGTAGACAGCCCATGCCCTCTTAAATCCGAGCAGGTCCACTGAATCAGAGGTAGTTTGCAAAGAATCAAATCTACTCTCTTTCCCCCCTCCACCTGCAGCCTATTAATCCATAAAATTTGGAAAACAGTGAAAACCCACTGCAGTGTATTATTAGATTCTGAAAAGTCCTGCAGACTGTTGGAGTAACTCACAGGAGTTAGGTTAGCAAAGTTGCTCTAGCAACACACTTCTTGAGATGCAGACAGCAAACCAAGGCTAAAAAACCAAAGAACCCACAAATCAAGCCCAGAAGATCAGGCAGCTTCTTTCATTGCTTCTGACAGCACGGGAGTTTAAACTCTACTTTCATTTGGCCATGTGTGTCCTTAGTGATTTTGAAACTGGAAAGGACCTATTAGATATGTTGAATTGGGGTACTGCCAGTAGCTATTGCTTTCAAGACCTTTACACACTGAGATGGGAAGAATGCATCCATGAAATAGATACTGGAGCCCGTGTGTTTGTGCATGTGTGTGTCAACTTCAGAAGTAAAAAGGCCTGAATGAGTTAGATCTGTAAACTTAGCTCCCTTTGGGAAAACTTCTCCTCCAGAAATCTTCTACTTTTTTGAAAAATACATGTTCTTGTTTTTCCAGCTTTCTCATATATTTTGTAATTCCAACATGCAGTGAGATCAGTGTCTACGTTGGCATAAAGGACTACTGCAATTATGGCACAAATGAGGATTATACATCAAGACTGCCACAAGTTGATACATAAGTTCATCTATAGGAAGGCTCAACATGCTGCTTTATGTTCACAAATAGTGGTGTATGGGTCTCCAGATCAATCTTCATCCTTGCTTTTAATGGTTTTCACTTACTGACTTTATTTAGTCAAAATTCTTCCATATCATAGAAAGAGGCACTGGAACACAGTTTGAAGATGAAAGGACATCATAACCTTCTGACTCTCTGTTTCCATTTTGCATCCATATCCTGGGATTTCAATTCCACTTCCAAGCTGGACTGAAGTAGAAGGAAAACCCTCCAGAGTGCCCCTCCACAGCATCTCTCTGAGAGGGAGACAAAGACATGTGAGGGATGGAGAGTGGCTCAGAGGACACGTTGCCTGCTGCACCCCTGGATTCTGCACCACTTTCCAGACTTTGACTGCAGCAGTGGTCCATGGGTCCTTTCATCAGCCCTGGGTTGATGCAGCTGTCTGTCTTTGTGATTGTAGAGCTACCTGCTCGCTCCACAGCTAGTGAAGGAAGCAGCCAGACAGCTGGAGCAATAGGCAAGTCCCTATGGGATGGGACATGGCCTCTCATCCATTTGCAGAGCTCTCTGGACCAGAAGTGTGAGAAGGGACGAGGTCCTACCCCACACCCAGCCCTGGCAGCTGAGCTCAGCTGGGAGGTGCTTGCAGCCAGATCCCAGGTCCGATCCCTCCACATCCAGCAACAGCAACAGGGATTTCTCAGATGAATGCTCCAGCCCTGGAACTCACCCCCCTTGGCAGCTGCTCAGACCTTGAGTCTACTGACCTTCAGGGCACCATACAAGCTTCATTCATTTTGTTTAACGTTTGATTAACTGAGTTTTCTTCTATAATTTACTCTGAGATTGAGGCCTCCATGGCAAACAGAAATGAGAAGTAAATGTCTTGAATTTTTCTGCAAAAGACAGCAGGGCAGCAAAGTAAATACAGTTACTCCATGCAATCTAACCCAAAAAACAGTACTGAAATATATAAAGGAAAACAACTTTAACACTGATAAACCTAAAAACACTATTGGGGGTCTGTAAAGAGCTGACTGCCTGTGCTTGTCTCCTTGGCAAGGAGAACGTTTCAGACACAGAGCAGAGATATAGCAAAGGGCCAAAAGAAAATGCACAATTAATCATTTTTTGTTGTTGTTTGCAAAAACACCTGTTATGCTAAGGATGCAAGAAAAGTTTTTTTCCATTTCTTTTGTCTCTGAGCATTTGCTAGAGCTGCTGCAGAGACATTTTGCAATTGTGAATACAAAAGGCAGTGGTTTATCTGGCAGTCAAGCTGTGGTTCCCATGATGAAGGAGTCTGAGGACTCTGATGCTGGCATGCACATACCAGCTACTCCCTCCTGTGATTCTCTGTGCTGCAGCTCACCCATTCCCTCTTTTTGTTTTTCCACATCAGGATTTTGTCATAAGATTTCTGAACACCTCGGCTGTGGCTTCAAATCATCTCCCATCCCAAATGAAGGCACTGCCTCAGGGAAAGAGCCTAGCTTGTGTCCATGTTGCCAGGACAAAGTAGGGGAGGGGAGAGATTTAAGGAATTTTAAAGTGTTCCCTGTAATTTGACAGTTATTAATCATGTTCCAGCTCTCTTACTGCCTCCAGCTCCTTCGTAACCCAGTATGTACCTGCAGAACTCCAAGGATTTCTGTGGAGTTGCATAAGGTGAAAATTAAAATCCTGAATGGTTCCCAAAGTACTTTAAAATTAATTGGGTAGATTATGGTGTTGAGGTTTGTTGAGCTTTTTCAAAAATCCCGACAATTTACGTGGACCAAAACAGGGCAGAACTGACTCTCAGTGACAGCATGGTTGGAGCACTTTGCATTTCCTCAAAGATAAGAGCGAGAATCATTTCACACTTCACCTGGATTCGCAGTAACACTGGAGGTACATGAATCACAGTGATAAATGTTGCAATGCACAGCAGACTCCTGATTCAAAATCTTCTCTTTATGAAGTTTTCCTATCTCTGAGAGAGTATGATGTAGCTCTTGGGTAGATCCCAGATGGTGGAAGCACACTTCAGCACAAACTGTAGTGAGACTTTTATGGCAGAGATGAGTCCTCTCTTGCTGGCCAGACAGTGCAGACACAGCTCAAAGATGCTCATCCTCTGCGGGTCAGACCTGGTGAGACCTGGAAAAAGGAAGAAACACACATTCCACTTTTTGTGCCTTAGCCACAGAAAAGAACAGTCTGTGCATGGCCAACACCCATAAACCTGGACATTATTGGTGCATCCATACAGTGGGCTTTCAGCTCTGCATGTTTTCAATTTGATCCCTGGTAGGGCAAGGTAGCATTCAGCACTCATACAGCCTCACCATTTGGGGGGAACCAAGAAAAGCCCTGCAACTTCAAAATCTACATCTGCATATTACGTAGGTCTTGCCCAGCCCTGCTTTGCATTAATAGTTTTGGAAAACACCATTATAAGAAGGGAAAATCAAAAGTTTCCTATTCTGCATGATGAAGATCCCACTTGGGAAATCACCTACCCCACTACCACTGCAAACAAGATGACAGGCGTAAACATTTCATCCATCTGAAAGCAAACACAGATGCCTCTGCTAAACTTGCAGTTCCAGACATACATAAAAAGGTTTAAATGAAGGAGCGAGGCCAAAAATGAACTTCAGCAGCACGAGCAGGCACAGTGCTGAGGAGCACAGGGGAGCAGAGGTGGAAATCATTTAGCAAGAGTGTAGGGTGGGAATTTGAGTGACTCACAGGAGCAGCAGCTTTCATTATTTCAGAAATGCTGAAAAACACCCTTGGTACATTCACCACAGTGTGGCATCACATTGAAGGTGTCTCACCTTCTAAATGGTAGTGGCACCCAAGTGGGGCACCTGGGTACTCCTGGGACTTCTCCCTGCCCCTTTGATTCCCAGGCACAGTGGCAGGATCTTCACACACTCTGCAGAGCTGCATCCCCACTGTTTTGGGCAGTCCACATGGCTGGGGGAGACAGTTCCCCATGCACAGGGCAGCTCAGGGGTGTGCTCCTGTAGGGGTACCCTGGCAAGGACATCAGGGCTTGTGGGTTGCTGTGAAGACAACTTTGATCTTCCTTTTTCTGGAAAAAGTTAAAGTGGTGGGAAGGACAGAGAGGGAAGAAGAGATCACAGAGCATGTAACCACCCAGAAGTATTGCCCACCACCTGGGAATCCCCTGAACATGGGAGAGGGTTTCCTTTGCCAGAAAGCTCAGCCAGCTGTTTTCCCAAAGGGCTCTTTGGCATTAGAAGTATCTACGCATAACAAGGAGCATCTTTTAGCCTGTTCTGCTTTTTATTAAGGACTTAGTTAAGCACTTTCTTAATTCATTTAATGACATCTTTCCTTCATTTCCCAAAGCCAGTCACGCACTGAAATTACTGACCTTAGTAAGCACCAAAAAAAAAAAAAAATAGTACCACTTTTTTTAATGAGAAAGCTTGGCACTAGTTCCCAGCAACTACTGCAGAATCCTCATGGAAGAAGCCAATTAAGCAATAAAGCACAATAAAGTACAGCCTATTACACTAACATAATAATTCACACCTACAGTATTGCTACTAGAATCACACCTGCAGTGTTGCATAAAGCCAAAAGCCAGGAACTGTTAAACAAGCCAGCCAGTTTATTATTACAATGTAATTTCTGCCTGGGGACACGCTGCAGAAATTATAAAATATTGATATGTATTTTTATTTGAGTGTGAACAAAAATCTGAATTTTAAAAGGGAAACGAACGAGTGATTTAAGAGCAAAGTCAGATGGAGCTTGATTCATTTAAAAGTATAAAAGGCCAAATGCTGACAATTAGCCGGTGGATGGGGGTCTGCAGCAGAAGGGGAAAGGAGTGGATGAGGTGATACCATGACATCTTGCATCTGCTCTGTGGCCTGCTCTCATGGGGCAGGTATTCAGCTGGCCTGAGCTGAAGGACCTCGTTGAAGCCAACAGAGCTATCATGTACATCGAGCTAGCTGCTGGGCTGGAAGTAATTTGATGGAAAAAAATTAGGTGCTTACTCAGAGTATCTAGCATGCCTTCCCTTTGAAACATCCCCCAGTGATAACTATCATAATTACACTTCCTTGCTCAGGTTAGTTCCAGAGGAATTAGGCAGCCATCATCCATTCTTGCTGAGTTAAAGGCCCGGGACATTGCACTGCTCAGCTCTGTCAGCAGCAGGTCACTCCATCCTAAAGCACTCCCAAACAGGGAAGAAGTAAAAACAACAGATCCAGAGACAGTAAAGACAGTAAAGTGCCCTCTCTTATGGCACTCCCCAGTTAGCTCAGTAAACAAAAAAAATGCTGTTTTCTTCCAGTATGAATGGGTCTGGATGTTCCCCTTTCGCTTGGTTATGACCCTAAATGAACCAGCTGCAGGATATAAACAAGGGTGTGGTGCTCTGGTACTTGGGATATACCTTTTCCATTGAAGTTTTGGCAGGCCAGAGAGCAGATGTAGCCTGCTCCTGCTCTCACACCTGGTGGGTACCGGGTGCCACGGGGGAGTTGCCTGCTGGTGTTCATTCTTAGTGCACCTGTAACACTGTGCCTGGAGCCGTCCCTGGTGTTACAGGCAAAATAAAGGCACTGCCCATTCCCACGCAATGGCTAAGAAACCAGGCTCCTTGCTGTGGGCTCCTTTGGCAAGGCTGGAGCCCTGCTGAACAAGCTCCACTGCTCCTGTGCCTCCTCACTCATCCTGGTGGCTCGAGGTTGGTCACCTCAGCCCAGCTAGCACATCCTCCTCCTCCTGCCTGGCCTCCCCTGCCTCCGCTTTCCTGTCCTGTCTGAAGAGCTGCCACAAAAATAACCTTCCCTTCCCACTTCTCTGACCTTGTCCCCAGGTGCCCCTGGGAGGGGACAGTCACACCAGATCTGCTGTATAAAGGCTCTCCTGGTAATACTTTAACTCTGAGCAGCCAGGCGGGCAGGAGGGAGGTCAGGGTGGTCCCAGCATAACCTCTGCTTGACCAAGGCCATTCCTCCAGCGTGGCACAACAAAGTCCCTCATACAGAGAAGCCTCCTCACACTGGATGGACAAGGTTGTCTATCCTGCCCTTGCCCTAGCCTGCATTCTGGATCCCCAGAGTATCTTTGGGATAAAGGCTAGTGATGATGCTTGCTCGCCAGGGACTGCAGTGGCACTTCACCCCAAGTCCTTGTTCCCCAGGTGGCCCCTCAGATCTCCAGACCACGCCAGACAAGTCTCCAGGAGTCCAAGCAAGATAAAATCCAGGGGTCTACGCACTCTGAGAGCAGCTGAACACAGAACCTGTTGGGAACCCCATAAATTACAGCTCACAGAGTTACCACTAATTAGTTCAACAAACCTCACCCTCAGTGATTTCTATGGAGACTCAGTGGCCCCAGCCCTCAGTGCTTCTCTCTGGTGCTGAGAACTTATCAGGGGCACTTGCCTCAAAACTGGGTTGTCTTGCAACACTTTTCTGAAGCACTGTTTGCTTTGGCCCGAGGAGTTCTGTGTGCAAAACAAAAAAAAAACAAAACAAAATAAAAAAAAAGAAAGCAAAACACAACACAGCAAACAAGTAGATAATTTCTAGGAACAAATTAATGGCTTTAGGGACCAAGCTGGGGGAAGGGGGTGAGAAAAAAAACCAGTGGGAGCTGAGGGACTTGAGAAATGCCTGGAGCACACCCAGAACTTGTGCTGAAGTGAAACGGGGTGAAAATGGGTCAGATCTTTTCTTTTTTTAAAAATTTGTATTCTACCTGTTTAAGTGGCCCTGTGAAAATTTGTAACAGCCAAAAGTGTGTTTCACAGCTCTGAACACAGAAGGGAACTAAAAGTAATCTGGTGTTTCTCTCGGTTTTTATGTGAAACAACATCCCTTTCCAAAGGTACAGTGCTGTGCTCAATTCAGTATCCAAGCTGCACTACTGAACTACCACACATACATACAATTATTTCTAAAACCTAGAAATATTGGGGAAGGAGAGCGACAGTCTATTTTTTAAAAAAAGAAGCCATTTCTAAAGATGTGGCAAGGAGGAAAAAAAAAAAGCATAGAAAGACAGATTTTATATCAAGACCAGATGTGGAAAGGGGGGGAAACACTAGGTTTGTGCCAACCAGCATCAAGGAGAACTTTTTATGTTCCAGCTGCGGAGTTGAATCTGCAGCACGACATGCCACATGCTGATACCCATCAGTCTAATGACTGTGGCATTTTAGCAGCATAACACTCCTGCCAGCAGAGAAAAGGGAGTTGGTAAACTAAAAGCAACCTCTTCTCTCCATCTATTACGGTATAACCTTTTGGACAGTTAGTGAAAACCGGTTCAAACTGTGCTGCCGTCCAAACTTCAGACCCATTGAAAAGCCTGCCTTGGCCCCAGGCCAAAGTCCAGTGTTTTATTACCAGTCTCATGTCTTTCTGTCCCTTGCCTTCCATTATCCACTTATTTTCTTAGCTTTTTAGAGAAAAAAAAATAAAGTATCCTTATAGTACAACAACTATCTTAACAAATCCTGGTAACATGTCATGGACCTTGTTAATTGATTCCACATCCAAAACAGAAGACTTGGGCTATTTTTGTTGTTCAAAGCTGTACATTGGCCAACATCCTCTGCATATAATTAACCCCCTATTTCCATGGAATCTCTGCATTAACTTATTACAGACTCAGCTGGTAATGAACTCCCAGGAGAAGTCCACATACAAACATTGGCCATTGGCTTCGCTGCCCACGTGGATTAAACAAAAATTAATCTCATCTATTTGGTTATTCATTTGGTGTCTTTAAATTGGAGGCGTTTTTCTGCTTCGTTTGATGCACACAAAGAAAGGGGGATCTGGCTACTGAACTTTATCCAGAAACATCCATGTGTGGAGCAGATTAATGGGAACTTTTCATACCCATAATAGCTTTACAGCAGCGAAGTAGAACACGCAGTTCTCCCCGGGTGACTATAATGCTCTGGGAGACAGGGAAAACAAATGTGGCTAGAAGATAGTAATGTTTTGCTCATCAAGTGCTGTGTAGTTTAGACATCATTAAAGTGACATGTTTAGAACTAAACCTGGGAGGAAACTCATGTTTTGTTAATGCGGGGGTTTTGTGGGGCTTTTTGGTTTGCGGTTTCTTTTTGTGGGGCACTCAGACTTTTGGGCACTGAAATATAAAGAAGGATGTGACAGATAGAGATGTCCCAAAGCAGCTGCTGGTATCAAGTGACCACATGTAAAATAGTAAAAGGGAATTGGCAGGCAGACTAGTAAGGAAAAGCAGCAGCAGCAGCAGGGCTTACCAATTCCCCCTCTACCTGCTTCCCGCTGGGAATGGCGATTTGTAACTGAAGAGAGCAGAACAGATATTTTTATATCTCTTATGACTTAACTGGTAGCAGCTACCTACCTGAATCCCAAGAGAGTGAGGCCCTTCTCCAGGCTTTGCCCTGACCATGGATCAGTCACCTTACTGCTCTGTGCCTCAGTTTCCCCATGGGATAAGCCTGGCTAAGAATAACAGCATCCTCTGGAAAATGCTCTGACAGCTAGGAGGGGAGAAGAGCATAAGTGGAAAACTCTAAACAAACTCACTTCTCCCCTACCCCCTCCCCACCTCCTCAGATTCCTTCTCAGAAAGAGGGTGGCTCTTGGGTTTTGGGGTTGCAGTCTTCAACAGCACTCATCTTTATACCATGGGGGGATGTCCCTGGTCCACTAGGCTCACATCGAGGTGTTCTGAAGAGGTGTCTGTCACAAGTCCTTATGGTCTCTTCTGCCTACCATGGTCACAGAATTTGCTTCTTGCCATTAACTGACTTTGTCAGGTCAAAAACATCAAGGTCAGTCCACCTGCGCTAAGGAACTTCCTCAACTACACCCTTCCAAATTCATGATCTAAATTTTGTGGGCAGTACTAACCCAATTTCTCGCATGAGATCCCAACATAACAGACCTGCCTTTCCCGTAAACACCCTCCCACCCTCTCATGTGATTTTGGTTGTTTAGAAAAAACTCATTACTTGGAAAGGTATTGACGCAAATTTTCACTTGAGGGTGGGTGGTGTGGTGTGGTGAGACAGTACTGCCCAAGTCACCTCCTCATGCAAAATTCCTGCTGTCGTAGGACCTTCTGGAAGAGGAGCAGACCTGGCCACAATGGTTCAGAGCCCTTGGGATTTCCCCTGGCCCAGACAAGTACTCGAGCCCTTCAGAGACCAGCACCTTGAGCCCACTTCAGGGATGCTCTGATAAGCCTAGAAGACCATCCACAGGGCAGTCCATCCCTCACAGAGAGCTGCCAGCCAGGATCAATGCCAGACAAAACCTCTGCCTTTCGCTGCAACCATTTTCAGCCTGAGCTTTTCAGGCTCACCTTCCACTTGCTCAGGTGATTAAAGGTTGGGGAGGCAATTCCTTGCCTACTGGCACCCAAGCCAGCTGGATTAAACATCACTGGCATCTGTCCACGTGCGTCAAAGCCTTGGGCAGCCATGCAGACATCACCTTTGACAAGCAGGGGCAGATGAGCTTGGAGGGAGGCGAATGTGATGGCCCAGCTCCTTCTTGAAAGCATTTCTCCCCTCCTGCCCCCCACCCCTCCAGCCAGCATCTCCCTCACAAAGCAGGGCTGAGGCAGCAGCCAGCTGTTCCCCCACCACATCCCCAGCAGCTGCTGTCCCCCTGCCACCTCGACATCCCGCTGGCATGGTGAGTTACATCAGTGGGAAAGCAGCCAGGGGTCACTGGTGTATGGCAGGAAGCAAAAGTGGTCAATATGCCATCTCTGTGAACAGCTGGGAGCCCCCACAGATGTTGAAGCCCCTCAGGGAGGAGAGAGATACCTGCCCTACGCCCCCAGCCTTGCAGGAGCAAGTGGCAAGAGCCATGTACCCCATAATACCTGTTTCAGATGTATCTGAGCAGAAAGCCTTAAACATTGCTGAAGGGCCTGTGAAAAAGTGGTTCAGAGAGAGTGCTCACACCCACGGCCTGAAGTGCCCTTCCTCTGAAAACCACCAGCTGAGGTGCTGCCATGAGTCTCACAGCGATGCCTCCAGGGTGGTGTGCCCTGGGTGCCCCTGTCACTCATCTCCTGTGATTTTAAAGATGAGCAACAGGAATGTGAGTGGGTGCCCCACACCTTCTGTGAGGTTTTCAGGCTGGATGGAGAATGGATAGGCTTTGTCCACCCAGCGGAGGTTTCCATTTGTTCCTGACAGCCTGGCACAACCTCCTGGCCAACATCTCCTGCCAAAAAAAGCAGGAGAGCGGTAAGCAAAGGGTGTACAGAAAATGAAAATCAGCCTTGAGGACAAATACAAAAGCCAGTGGGGATGTGGCTGAGACCCACCCACTTCTTCAAAGCAGCTTTGCAAGTTCTTTTGCCACCAATATTTAACCAGTCAACCAGTTCATCTAGTCAGCTACGTCAGCAAGCATCTCTGCTCCAAACACACCGCTCTGGTCCTCCATGCAGTTGCTGTAGGCACATCAGCACTGTTCAGGCACATCACTGCCAGCTGGAAATGCACTGGCTTAGGTATTGAGGCCATGCAAAAGAGCAGCAAGGCACAGGGATGGACTAACTACTGGAGGCTGACTCAAGTTCCCCAACAGAGCTGCCCAGCTCGCCTTTTTCCAGGCACAGGGTGTCTCTGGCAGGCTGACAGAAAGCTGAGCACAGCTGTGACCAGTCCAGGGCACAGCAAGAAGAGGAAGCAAAGCAGAAGTGGTGCTCACCTTGGCTGCATCAAACCCAGCATCCGAAGGACAAGGCTGTTGTTGATTTTAAATAGTACACAAAAGCTTCTTCAAGCAAACACACCAGTTGGACATGTCCAGGCCCATGTTCATTACCACCTTGAAGTTGGTGGGATTCTTGTGGTGCTGAATTACTTGGCTCATTACAAGCACACATTCTCACATGTAAGTTTCTGCACCAGAGTGCGAAAAACAGTGTGTAAGAATTGTGACTTTAAGGTCAGGATTGCATCTAATCTAGTAGTCTTTTCTTCACACTTCCCGTGAAAACAACAGTGTGATTACCCTTTATTCAACATTTACTAATGCTTCTAAAATACTGGGAAGAGTTTCTCTAATCATCTGTTTCCTTACACTTCACAAAGGAGCTAAAATAAACCCTTAAAAATTACAAGACATGCAACAACTAGTGGAGGTCTGCAAGCAGCACCAGCTAAATTACCAGCCAGCAGATTGCAGCACAAAAACCTTTTAAAGAGAACTTGATAGCAGAGCATCACTGAGAACTCAGTGAATGAAGATTGTCGAGTTGCCTCTGAGGAAGGATTTCACTGCAGTCAATGAGACCCTAGGGGAGAGATTTAGGGAATTCACTACTCATTCAGCCTGAAGTCTTCCCAAAGAAACTTGGCTATCCACACTGATATCCAAAGCCTCCAGCTCAAGCACCCAAAATTCAGACCACCCACAGCTCTCACACACATTCAGGCTCCCCCTTTCCCCCAGCAGAGTCAAGATTTGCCTGATGGGATCTAGAGTTTCCCATTTTGCTGTTTATTATACTTCCTGACCCCATGGAAACTACCCTCAGCACAGGAAGGAGCTGCCTGTATTAGAGGGAAGTGGGAGCTGGAGAGGAAGATAAGAGGAGCAAACAACTGCTCTTCAGCTGACCTGACCACCCTGTGAGCTTTGCAAGGCTCTGCAAGGAGGAGGATGAACCTCAGGAACCTTGTGGTGCAGGTGATTGCTGGGTGACAGTGGTGACAAGCTGCCACTGGAGACTCAGAGGTGCCCCATGCACATCAGTCTTGCCTTTTGCAGGTCCCTCAGAAGAGGAATCATGCATTGGAAAGAGGTTGGGCTGTGTGTTTTCCCCTTGGTGAAGTGCAGTAACCTTGCCTTCATCTTCCCAGAAATCGTGTAAAGAGTGAAGCAGGCAGCTGACTGGAAACCCTGGAATATCAAATGCTTCCCTGAAGTTTAAAATCTAATGGCATCCATCAACACACTCCCAGTCATGTTTCCCATGATCATTATCCACTTTTATCTTTACTCTCCCTATGGCACTCTAGATGAGGATACCATCCCATCTGTAATCACAGAAAAAGAATGCTATAAAAAGTCCCACTAAGCTGCTAGGACCCAGTAATTTCTATAAATCACATTTACTGTTTCAGTTCAGGGAAGAAAAAAAAGGGAATTGTTGTGACAGGCAAGAGTAGAACTCCCTGATTTATCAAGCTGTGGAGTGTCAGGTGGGGTTTTAAAACCCAACCTTTATGTGTCAAATATGTAAAATTCACAGCATAGCCAGGTTTCCAAGGGTTTATCCACATAGCTGCAAGCCTTATGTAGGCAAAAGAAAGTTCTACCAGCTCAACAAATAACATGATTTTTAAGGTGAGTTATTCAGCCCAGCTCTGTGAATGCGTATTTAATTTTAGGTTTATTTTGGTTTAGCTTAAAATTGACTTCAAGATCGATTATTCTGATTTCAAACCAAGTTGTCCACTTTGTAACAATTTTAAACTTTGCTCTCAGTTGTGGAAAGCAACTTTCCCACAGCGCAGAGGACAGGACAAGTTTTAATTCACACCTTTGTTTATTTAAGAATTCCTGCGTGGAGCTAGTCTTATTATAGAATAAAAGCACTCATGCACGGACTCAATTAACAAGAGAGTTAGAGCCCATATAATTATTTCCAAACATTCTGGGTATGCCAGCTTTGTATCACAACATCCACTCTGTATGCCAGTCCTGATGTCATGACATAAGTTGTTGTAATAGATTTTTTGGGGATTAAAAACAAAACAAACAGGTATTATAAGGAAAAAATATTGCCACATGAGGGCATGCTTCATCTCTTTCAAAAGCTTGCCTTTTCAACTCAGATCTAAGGCAAGTTACATTTTAAGAGCTAGTTTTGGGAAAATGAAGTCTCGGTTTTTATTTATAATTTCCTAGGTTTCTTACATACCAATTAAGTGCAAAATTAGCACAAACTTTGAAAAGAAACATTCTTTATTCCCATCCATGGTTGTACTATTTCCCTGTGGTGGCAGCAACACACGCTTAGGGCAGAGCAGATCAGATCTCTCAATGCACAATACTTGTGTTCTGTACCATTTAGTACAAAATAAACACAGGACACAAAAATCAAACACAAAGTTATGAAAGATACAAATTTCACCTTTTGCCCAATGGGAACAACTCATTGGTGGATCAACCACACCAAGGCAAAGGGTGGCATCTCTTACTGTCCTCTTGCAAAAGAAGGGTGGAGTTATGGGGTTTCCCGGGTTTCCCCAGCTCCAGCACATCCCTGGATTGTCTCCTCCCAGGAAAGACTTCCCATGAATATGTGCCCCCTAGATCCTGAGACTGCTCCCAAACCTGCAGTGTACCTTTGTGGGAACTCCTCAAATCACATGGTCACTCCAACAAAGTGTCACTGCAAAGTCCATCTTTTAGGCAAAACTACCACTATCAGGCTTTCAGAGTTCACCAGGTCATTTATGGTAATTAACTAGAAATTAATTAGGTCTCTAGACAGCACTGACAGATAGCAAGAGGTTAATCTGTCCATCCAGAGAGCTGCACCAGAGCAGGAATGACCCTCAAGGCCACAAACTTTGGTCCTCAAAGGAGGATTTTGGACCCATGGTGGAGCACAGTGATTAATTAGGAAGTGACAGCATCCAAGCCTTTCAGTCACTAGAAGTAATTTTCCTTCTAGTGAGTCAGAGTATCTGCACATTCTTCCTTCCTGGAAACTTGAGTATTCAAACATTCAACATCCCACTCGAGTATCATGTCTGTGTCATGGAAATGACTCTACAAAACATTAGGTTTCTCCCAGCTAATTCTAGTTAATTCTGTTCTCCAGCCAATATTCACTGGTGCTCAACATGCTACAGGACCCGGCCTTGAGGTGATTTGTTAAAATCAAATTGAAGGTGTTTTCCCAAATTCCAGAGGAACAGGGTCACATGTCAAGTTTCAGAGCCTGCCACTCACTTGACCTGGGCTTAGCAGTTCCTGCCAGATGAGAACTGGATCCTGGACCCTTCCTCCTTGGCTGATCCAGGGAACCAGGAAGCTGCAGGGGCTGTAACACTCACAGCACCAGGCTGCACAATTTTGGCAGGCTGAGCTTGTGCTGACTAAGACATTTGCACTGACTATAAAAGCCAGCTCACAGGGGAAATCTTTCTTTGGCTTCTCCCTTTATCCCAGAGATGTAAATTCACTGTGTGTGTCTCTCACCACCACACCCATGCTCCAAGATGACTTCATCTGGCCATGGAAAAGACAGATGAAACACGAGTGTTCCAATGCTTGTGGAGACAGGTGCAGTAAAAGCCATAGGTGGAGCAGCAAATAAGACAGGTTTTTAATCCAGTGACATGGATAATATTGAATTCCCACATATTTTTGTTGCTGCAAACATGTCTGAATTAAACAAATTGAAAGATGCCAGGCTTTGTGTTCTTACTGTAAAATATCACAGGAAAATGCACTGTGGTGTTGAATGGGAGCAGCACGGGTATTCTGTGCTGATGGTGACTAAGATTTTGCACTTTCTGTGATTCTACCAAAAGCAGTTTTGAATTTATGCCTCAGCCCATAAATACCTGGACATTTACAAGCATTCATGGAGCCAGACACATTGTGACTTTGGACAAGCAGACCTGAAGGAATAAGAACCCTGAATACCCACTTAGAGTTTAGGGAGGGATCAAGTTTCTTCTCAACTCCCTTGCCAGGCCATAAACTGCTTTTTTGTGCTTCTCTGCCAGCTTTTGCACCACAGCCTGAACTCATCCATCCTCCCATCTGCTCTGCAGAGCTCTGCAGCTCAGAGCTGCAGCTAGCCACTGCTGCCCACTGGCTCCTGCTTTTGCTCTTTCCTCAGGGACTTGGCACAGCCACCTTGCCACCAGGACCTGCAAGGGCTGTGCTGTGATGTGCTAATGGGGTGGAAATAGCAGCTGGAACCCCCTGTGCCCACCAAAAATAAAAGCAAGGGCAGGGGGATGACCAGGCTGTCATCTGCTCAGTGCTAAGGGAGAGAAGATGTTCCCCACTCACTTGCCTGGCCCCCAGCACGCAGAGTTATCTGCACCTCTGAGCATCCCAGGCTTGCCTGGCACAGGGAGATACAGGAATTCTGTTGTATCTTTAAAGAGGGATGGGGTGCATGAGAGGCAGCCCGTGGCCCCATTTCAGAACTAGCAGGAAAAGGTCAGGGAGTGTGTGGGAGCAGATGGCTGCAAGACCAGCCTGGAGCAGACACTGTCACCCGGTTGGGGCAGCAGGATGGCCCTCTCACTGCTCCTCTGCTGAACAGTGTTCTGCACACAGGAACAACCTTGCCACCAAGCAGAGAAGGAGGTGCAGAGAGCAGGGTGAGAGGAATTGTCAGTCTGAAGAGTGCTTGGGGGAGGGAAGTAAAAAAGATGGAGCTGAGCCAAGTCAAAAAAAACCCCAAAATCAAAACAAACAAACAAACAAAAAACAACCAAAAAACCAAAGTAAAAATAAAAAGAGCAAAGTGAAAAATAAATATATAAAAAATAAAGGGGAAGGAGAAGTAGCCGCTTTCTCACTGACTCCCACAGCACAATCCTCTCCTAGCTCATGGACAGACAAAGGTGAGCTTTGTCCCTGCAGGAATCACCCGACAGACAGACCCCACAGCAAGAGCCATGTCTCGACAGTAGAGGAGCTGACCCCCACCCACAGCAGTCAAGAAGGCTGCCCCATGACCAGGAGGGTGACAAAGGGGCCCCCACTCTACCAGGGCTCCTGGGTGCCGCCTTAACCCAACCCATAACCCGGTTTCACAGGTGGCTCTGGCTGGCAGTCAAGAGGAACCTGATACCCTGGTCAAAGGCTGGGGCAGCTCACAGGTCCCAGTGGGCTTCCCAGCACAGCTAGTGCCAGCAGTGCTCCCAGCAAAACACAAGAAAGGAAAATACTTCCTTTTTCAGTTTGTACCCTCCTGGATTAGGCAGGATACAGACATCTGACATCATCTGCCCAGCCAGGTGTCCTGTGCACATCCCTACAGGGGACTGCCACCAAGAACAAAATCTTCAGGGAACATAAGAGGGCACAGGAGATGTCCTTTTTCCTGGGTCCACAATGTCCAAGGCATCATCAGCTTCCCCAAAAGACACTGGTAGGACAATTACAGCAGGGGCAGGATGCATAATCTACAAGCCCTTTATTTCATCCGAGTTTAGCTGTTGTTTCTGACCAGCCTCCCCTTCACCAGGTGGCATTCCAGTTTGTGGGCCATGATACACTTAGAGGTCTCTCTGCCAAAACTTACCTGTGTTTTAAATCACTGCAAGTGTGGCCAGCCTGGGAGGGTTCCCTGATGCCTGTGGAGGAAAGGAAACAACAACATCCCAGAAGCTTAAAAGGCAAAACCTCAGCAGGATTCAGGCACCAAAGTTCCTTCGGTGCCACTGAAAATCCCATCCAAAGTCCCAGCACAGGCAGGTTATGCAAACTCACCTGCCCACACACAGGCACTGCTGTCCCTGGGACTTTTACCCTACTCAGGGCAGTGAGTCTATTTATAAAGCACCAGATTCCTGTTCCAGCTTCACCACCAGCCTCAACAAGCCCCTTGTGGCTGCAAGGCTGCCCCTTGCCCCTCACCCCAACAGGAGCCAGCAGGACAAAATTCTGCCCATCCCAAAGCATCTGCTCCACTGACTTTTGGGGCATCAGCCACTCTTGCAAAGCCACTGGGCTACACGTGGCCACAGCCGAGGGGAGAGCACATGGTCTGCTTGCCTGGTGGCTGGTAACCTGTGGCAGAGAGGCAGTGAACAGCTGGGTTGAGAAAGCTGCTGCTGCTTGCCAAGTCTACGTGGTCGCCATAAAAAAAATTGCTGGGCTTTTCATGGAGTAAGAGCTAAGCACGAGCTCCCACTTCAGCCCAGAGACACTGTGCCTGCTTCTCTCTCTGCGGAGGAGAATTCCTCTTTGACTGGAGAACAGGCATAAGGGAAACAGCACATGGCAGCAATCATGGGAGAGTGGCAAACAGCCATCCTAACTGGTGGTCACAAAGCTGTCCAGCAGCTGCAGAGGGAGAGGAGGGGAGAAAATGAGCCAGAGGCATACGGAGTGGAGGAGGAGGGGAGGAAGCTTTAAAGACGAGCAGATTAAGGGCAGCCTCTCAAATGAGTCAAAACTCACGGAGATGTGGTCACAACTCCATGTTTAGCAGGAGGCTTCCACAAATGAATAAAGAGGAATAAAACCTGGACAACTAGGAAGCCGAAGTCAATTGGATTCATACATATTTAACAGGGACATTCATATGAATAGAGGCCTGCCTGTATCGTGCTAGAAACATGTCACAGTGCCTGGGAGGCTCACACAGCAAGCCAAGCTCCAGACCAGCACAGGACAGAAAGGCAAGGGATTCTTTGCTGTGCTCAGGGAAAAAGCAGCCCTGAGGTGAACAGAGGAGAAGATGAAGGAGCCAGTGAGGTGAAGGGGAAAGGGCATCTCCCATGGTGGTGAGGTGATGGGGAAAGGGTAAGATCTCTGGACCCTGACCCAGGAAGGATGGGATGGACCATGCCCTGTTTCACAGCTGAAACCTGCCTCCTGGCACGCACTGAGGGGACAGGCAGGGCTGCTGCCTGTGGAGCCAGAGCAGCTGAGCTGCAGCCCAGGAGACAGCACAGCTGCTCAGGCTGGGACAGCCCCAGGAAAAAGCTTGAGTTCTCTTTTTTATGATCCAGAGCTGTTGCTTTCAGTGCAGCAGCACGGCTTTGACAAGAAACCCCAGAAAGCTTCTTGAAACATGTGCCAGGTTCATGACTGATGTTAGGAGGATGAGGGACATCTCCTTTAGTCTCTGTAGCAATGGCCTGGATTCAGCTATGGACTTGGGCTGTAAATATCTTGCCACACATCCTGGTGGGCTGTTTAAGAACTGGATTAGTGGGAATTCAAGCCTAAGAGAACCAGGCTGCATAAACCACATTACATCTGCTCCACCTCTGCCTAAGCACTGGCTGAACCAATGCCCTTGCATGGGGTTCTGTCCTGTATCAGAGTTGCTCCGTGGGCAGCCCTCAGCAGTCTTGGCATTTGATGTGAACCCTGTTAGTATAAAAATGGAAAAGCCAAATTGGATACTACTGGCTTGGGAAGTGTCATCGCAGGATTGCCCCTGCCTGCTGTGCCCCATCAGCATCCCTATGAAGCACAAAAACAACTCTTACTAAGGCAAGCTCCCTCTCTGTCCGGCACAGCCTGTCATAGGAGTTCTGCAACCCAGGCTATGTCCTCACTGACACCTGCTCAACCTCAGAGCCCTCCAGGGCTTTGCACAAGCACAACTGGCTGAACTTTCTGGTGAGGCACAGGAACACAGGCACTCTCATCCCACAGGAATTGCTATGGCCCTGTTGACATGGAGGCTTTTGTAGGTGGTGTTTCCAGAGCCAATTTCCCTCTCTCCTGAATGCAGAGGCTCTCCCTTGGGGCAGAGGCAATGGCTTTGGTCCACCCTGTCATCTGGGGCAAAAAAGCATCAGCCAGACAAGGAGAGGCTCTTATTTGACAGATGGGAAGCAGGACGTAGCTGAAGAGAAAAAAAGGGGAGCGCACCTAGAGCACATGACAGTAGTACGTGATGTGTTCCAGAGATACCTGAAAATAATGGTTATGAAAGAGACAAGAGGGGAAAGGCAAAAAAAAAAAAAGAAGAAGAAGCCTTTTGGCCCTCGTCCAGGGGGAAAGGTTCATTTCTGTCATCAGACTTAATGATTCAGCCTAGGGAGAAATGCAAACGGCACCAGGTCCTCCCTTCCCAGAGAGGGAGAGCAGGGTCAAAGGCAGCACCACCTTTCCCCAACCTGTGCATGCCATCTGCCTCAGCCTGACCCGAGGCAGGAGCTTGTCCTGAGCTGCCACTGTAGTCGGGTTTAAGGGGAACAGCAGCGGTCTGGTGATTGCTGCATCATGTAGGGAATCACAAGTACTTCTGCCTCAGGCGACACGGTAAGCTCAGTAGGAACCAGTTTTCATGCATCAGATATATTACATGGATGCCACACATCCCATTTGGCAACTCCCTCACGTATTGCAAGCTCCTGGACAAAGGGACTCCAAACTCTCTGGATCTGGCACAGCACTCGCTTGGGCTTGGATTTAGACTTACATTCTTGGCCAGCAGCCCCGAGCGCTGGGAAGGAAGCATCCTTATTCCTCCTCTCCTCCCTCCTTCCCACTCCTGCCCCCGGACGGAAGGCATATGGGATCGCTCCTCTTTGTGAGCGAGGGAGTGCTCTTCTTCTGAAATAACACCCTCTACACGGGCAGCTATGCTGGTCCTGCTCTTCTCAATCCACCAGGAGAAAAAAAAATATCTCTGCTGGAATCCTGTTCTGCTGGAATCAAAACACATCACAAAACACAGCTGATTTCAACAGGATTTTCCTTAAGAAGAAAATCAGGAAAACAAAGAGTTTCCTGATGGTGTGCATCGAAACATTTTACAGCGTGTTTGAAATGCAACATAGCTGCTTTTTTTGTTATGATTTCAAAACTACTTTTGTTTTAATGTTTATCTCTTCGTATTGCATTAAGTAAGCTGCAAAACTCAAAATCAAAGGTTTCAGTCGCTCAAAAAAAAAAAAGAAAAAAAGTTGAAAGTAAAAAACCAGAAGATTTTAAAACTTGCCAAAACAAATTCTGAGCAATAAACATGCTCTTCAAAACCAACCCTAGATATCAATTTTCACCTTCTGTATAAATATTAAACATTATTTGACTATAATTCTCAATCTGTGAAATCCCCTGGTGTAGATAAGTGTTTAGTACTAGGTAGAATGAGAAAAGTGCTGTAAAAAGCTGCTATAAAAGTGTTGCAACTCCAGTAGGGGGTTCTACCAGTACAACATTTTTTTTTCTTTTTTTAAATGCATATATTTTATCTCCAACAAAAGTATACAGCTAAGGGAGAAGCTATCTGTAAATCAGGATTTACAGGTTTAGGAATTATACAATCCTAAGTGACATTTCCCAGCATTTGTTCTCTAGACCACATGACTTTTCAAAACAGTCAAACAACTTCAGCATCCTGTTAACTGCATCCTCACGTGCAGGTATGCAGTCCTGTTGGTCTTAAAGGTGTAAATTTAGGGCAGGATTTGGTCCATGATATCCACAGACCAAAAGAACAATTGCAAATCCTTAAAGGAGAGGGAGGGGGGAAAGAGTCAATAGCCTTAAAAAATTAACATTAGAAACAAAAGAAAAAATAATTATGTTGACAAAAGCAATGCTCTATGTTAACTTGACCCTAAATAAAACCTCGGATACTGGCTAGTAAGTTCTCTGTTGAAATCACTGAAGCAAACACTAAAATAAAAGCCACTTTGGAGGGGGCAGCAGCTTTAAACCTACAGAAAGCAGCTTTACATACCAACCGCAGGCAGCGAGTAAAGATCACTGTGTTTAAGCAGAAATGCAGGAAGTGTGGGGGTGGCAATAGCCATCCTCCACTCTAGAGTTTAGTGGGTGACCATTCCTGTGGCTGGTCCAGGGAAATATCCATGCCGTGGCGAGATGCACTGCCAAGATGCACCCTGCTCTCAAGGCTCAGCAGCAGGACTTTGGAAAAGGCTCTTGGATTTGCCAGGAACAAAATTAGAAGAGCCAGAAATGAAAGGTGAGATCTTGGACCGAGCACAATAGATCTTGGATCCTGTACAAAAGTCACAGGGATCAGGTGTCACCCAGTGATTAGGGGAAGATGGGATAATATCAAAGAGAAGGAAGGCCAGCTATGTTAAGAGGAAGAAAGCTCCTTCAATTATAGCCCAAATCTACAAGTCAGAAGATCCAGTTTATAATCTTGACAAAGCTGAAAACTTCCTGTGACATCTTAAGCAAACTAGTTTGCTCCTCGATACAGCAGGATAACAATTTACACAGTACAGAGCTTTTCATTAACTGAGGTTCATAGGCTGCTTGCAGCTCCCAAGGTGAAAAGTGGTCTTACCTTAAAGCACAGCAACAAAACTCTCTATTATCCATCTGCTGAGGACAGTGGGAATGCTCCCAGTGGGGCACCACACACAGCCAGCTCCCACTGGTGTAAAACACATTTCAGTGCTTGCTGCTTAGCACCATTGACAATAAGGTCCCAACATACTGTTTCCTATCCTTTAAAACCAGCTCTATCCCACCACATTCTTCATGAATGGAAACTATTCATACCATTATAGTAGGAATAGCCAAGTAAACAGGAAAAAACCCAGAAAATTTGCTAGCAGGTGCTATGGGAGGGGAGGAGGCGATGGTGATCAGCAGTTTTGGCAGCTCTGGAAATGGTACCAAGCATGGCAATTTTGTTAACCACATCACTGTCAGGAAAGTCAGAACCATGTGGATTCATACTTAGAGAAGGCTTTCCAACACACTGCTGGCACTTATCT
Organism: Campylorhamphus procurvoides; assembly: GCA_013396655.1. Taxonomy (NCBI): domain Eukaryota; kingdom Metazoa; phylum Chordata; class Aves; order Passeriformes; family Dendrocolaptidae; genus Campylorhamphus; species Campylorhamphus procurvoides. Next base: position 538,110 of record WBMV01002325.1, on the reverse strand, counting down.
TAACCCAGCATTGTATGCACTATTAATCACAGGCAATGACAGAAATTATATCAGCATCAGCAGCAAGCAGAATAGCAGAATATTCTGTGTGGGAAAAAAAACCTCAACAAAAAACCACCAGTGTTTACCATGAATAATGTCAGTTGTTCCACAGTTTCCAACTTCCAGTTAGAGTTTTTTGGCTCTGAGCTGATGAAAGCACTTTCAGAATATCGGCTGGAAGGAGAGCGGCATCCAGATGCATTTAACAGGAGTAAAAACCTATGCAAGCCCTACGTTTCTTGTCTAAAAGTCACCACCCCAAAATAGCTTGTGATCTAGTTATTTTTATTCAGAGAAGAGCCTGTGCCTTGGGTTTGGATCAGAGTCCAAATTCCACTAGAGTTTCAGGCTGTTGTTAAGGTAGGATGCTCCATTTTGGCCCAGGTCAGAAACAGGATGGCCACTAAGTTAGGGATTTCATTTAGAGCCAGGCTTAGACATTGGGCGTGGTCCATTTTTACACGTTTGTGTCATACAATACGTGAGCAGTGTTACATGAAAGGGAGAGTTTGTTTCTTGATGAAGGGAGAATTTCCACATTTCAGAAAGGCTGCAGGTTGTGTCTTGGTCACTGGGAGGATTCTGCATCTCACCAGTCCTCAGAGGGTTACCATTTGACAAAGGAGAACACGTTTCACTATCTGAAAACCATAGTAGTGGATACTAACAGCTCTTGGTGCTAAAGCACAGTCAGCACACACACACATTTACCACGAGGCCACACACAGTATTACAGCTTGCTCTGTTTTGCCTGTACATGCATCAAGAATTCTTTGACAGTTCTATATTTTGGGATGCAGAAATCCTGTAGGAACTACAGGATCTCTTAAAAACCACCTGCATGTTTTCTTCCTCCTTCCTCCTATTTCTGAGTAATCCCTTGAGCATAAGAGTCTTTTTCATTGTCCCAGCTGGATATTCTGAAAGATTTTATTATAACTTGCTGGTTCACCTTTAACCACAGTGGTAGTAACATAGTAATTAACACCAATTTCTTGTAAATACTCTTAGTAAATTTGGACAATAGTGATCTCTAAGTTACCTGAGCTAGCTTCTACCCCACTGTGTATCCATCCTAGAGCTCTTGTTTACTCAGGAGGCTGACACAGTTCCAAATATTCCATTTTAGTTGCTCATGTAACAATTACTTCACACATATTTTGCACATTCACATGAAACAGGTGTAATATTAGTCTATTCCAGTAGATGCATCCAGTCCCACACCTGTCTCTAGACCTGTAGGAGGCAATGCAGGAACTGTCTGGGCCTGTGGACACGTTCTGGAAGAAAGGATTCAGCTTCCTTCTCTTCCCTCTCTCCTATCTAAAACTCAGGATAAGTCTGTACTAGTAAACAGCTCTCTCTTAAAGGTAAGGAATGTCAGCTGGGTTAAAAAACACCACCTTTTTCAGCACTTAAAACTCTCTGAGAGACTTCACCAGACAGATTAGGAAGACCTTGGACCACCTTTTCTAATGGCAGAGCAAGGGGTGCAGACACCATCAGCAGAGGATTGGTAGCAAGCATCTGGAGTGGCTGCAAAATTTCCAACCAGCTCAGCTGTTTGAAAATAAATGACTGTCCACAGCCTTATGGAACTGAGCTGGTCCATCTTCAGACATCCCTTACATAAATCTTGTGTACACTCAAGAGATTTATGATAAACACTTGCTCTTTCCTTAACCTTCAAAACCTTTTCCACCTGCTGAATAACACCAGATTCTTTCCTCTCACCCAGCCTGTTCAATATCTATATAAAGCCTTTATAGAAGATTCAGTGGCACCATGGACTGACTTGTCAGCAGAACACATATGACACCCATCTCCACATCATCTTCACCTCCTATGCAAATAACACCATTACCCAGCTCTTCAGGGGCTTGGCTAAGATTAGCAAATGAATGAAGTCGGCAGAAACTGAATTGTTGTGAGAGCCTGGGCTGACAGTGGTACAGGGAAGTATTTCACACTTTGATAGTGTCCATTGCTGGCATTAAGACTAATCAAAGATTCAATGTTCATCTGAACTCCATCATTCTGAAAGTCCCATTAATTGTTGCTGCAAAAGCCTCAATCCTTCAATGTAATTTCCAATCAGATAACTTGCAAGATTGGACCTGGCCCTTATGCTTGACTTCTACAACCTGGTGGAATTAGAAAATACAACCTGTACAAGAATGCCTCAGGCCATTTACTCAGCAGCACAAGACCACCAAACAAGCTTAAGCTCTGTTCTTTGCTCTGCTGACTACTCAGTCTGAGCTTAAATCCAAGGCTTTGCCCTTATTTTCAAAGCCTTCATGACCTTAGCAAAAATTGGTTTAAGGGCATCCACATTTCTGAAACATGACACTGTTGAAATGTCATGGTTATATTCCTCTGTAGAAAAATAAATACCTGCTTTGGAGAGTGTGTGCATCAGTGACAGGGATTCCCTGCTGCCTCGTACACAACTAAGGCTCCCTGATCACCTGCAGGAGACAACTGTACATCTTGAAAGTGCAGAACAAAAGAGAAACACCCTTTTTTCAACCCAGCCTTTCCATCTCTATTCCAAAACAAGTAGTCCATGACTGGCAGACAGGATGAAGCCTGAACTCCAAGGGCACACTCCAGTGGGAGTTCTCTGGTCCCTGATAGAAGGTGAGCTGAGCTGGTAAAATGTTGATGCTTCCAGCACAACCAGCCTCTCTCACGTACACACCTGCCTCTCTCTTTCAACCTCATAGGAACTTCACTTTCAGATCTGTATTCTTTTGCCAATGGGCTCAAACTTTTGGGGGAGGTGGGGAGGGAGAGTGCATGGAATCAGATACACAGACAGGCATACACACACAGCATGAATGCAGAGGCATTGCTTTACTAGGAAAGAGTTATTGGCAAGAGTGCCCCATGTAAAAAAGGGGAGGGGAAATGAGATAGAGGAATGTCAAAGATGCCTTGTGCACATTTTCATGAGCTCATAAAGTAATTGGAGGCAGATAGATAAAGGTATACAGGAACATCTGAGGAGTCATTACTTTCCAACACACCAGTAAGAGCCAGGGACTCAGAACCTGGAGAGAATCAGGCAAATACTTTCAAATGACAAATGAGTCACTAATGATAATCAGATCTAAAAAAAAATTATTTCCTCCAAAAACAAACCCAAGGGCTATATTTCAATTACATGAGATCAAAACAAGACAAAAAGCCTAGAAGATACCATTGAAATACACCTGAATCTATGTCCATAACTCACTGCTACACAGGGAGGGGACCTTGTTTTAAGACTGCATTTCCATGCCACTTTTTCATTTCCTGACCACTGCTCAGCTGCAATACATCTAATTATGTTTAAATTGCCTGGCAAGCACAGTAAAAAAGAGGTACCTCAATAGGGGAATCAACCAGACATGTATCTATACAATATTCAGTAAAAATTGTCTGACAGTGCAGAATTCACGTGATGCATATAGAATTCCATCAGTCCCCCAGCTGGTTTTGCCTGGAAGGAAAAACGTGCGTGTATGAGCAGGGATGTCTGTTCAGAGACACTAAAGCAGGTTTATAATACTCCATCCTGTTTTCTTTAGCAAAAAAATAAGCCTTAAGTAATGCATGTAACATATTTTTTCCTGACAAAAACTGGGCATAACTCTGAGCATTTCAAATGCCAGTCAGACAACTTTTCAAACAGTTAAGAGGTGTATGAAGGTTGAAAAGCTTGGAAGTCTTGCCAAGGTTGATAAGACTTTGCTGAATTTGTTAAACTAAAGTTTCCATGAAATTTTCACCACAACAACCATTCAACTTGACATGTGCCTAAATTTGTTCAGACCTTTGTGATAATCTGACAATAAAAAAGTGATCAAGCAGATCATCAGGAGAGAAACTTGGAATCACTGAAGAGGCCCACTCAAAGACTATGCCTTGGTGGGGTTATATCTTGTCAGGTTCTTCCTGTTCTTGATTCCAGCAGCAACATTTTGGTTGGCACACTCTGTCGGAGAGCCAGTATTTTCAAGTTACAACTGAGAAAACAAGCAAAAAAAAATAGAAACAAAAATTATGTCAGTTTAATTATTTGGCAAGGCAGCTAGCATCATCATCAAAGTGCCCAAATTTCAGTGCACACCAGCCTCCTCCCCATTCTCTCCCAAAACTCTTCTTTTCTTAAACTGCCAATTCAGAGAACAGTCAGAATGCTCCTTCTTTCTGCCTTGCATCCTCTGCCACGCTTGCACATGTGCTTATCCAGTAACAGGCATCACTAGTGAAATGGGATTACGTTCCACTGGTGAAGCACATGAGCACAGCCCTGGGTGGGGCTGCTGAAGGATCAGCCCTTAACAAGGTGTCCAATTTATAATCTAGCAGGGTGAAGAGCAACTGGCTCTCAGAATGAATAGCTCCTCTGTGTTACCATCTCCTGAGGCTGCCTGCCGGGCCAGACTGCCTCATCCTTTCTTCTCATTCTCTCTCTCTCTCTTTCAGATGCTGTGACTCTTCTCACTAACTTTTTGGTGTTTCCCACACTGGAAATATAAAGAGGAAGGAAGACAAGCAGTATCCACCCGTATCTGGTTGCACACTGCAAACTGCATCAAGACAGAACAAACCCTCTGCTAGCTAAATAGGATATAACCCCTTGATATTTGGTTATTGCGAGAGGGTTTCATTTAAGTGTAGGACCCCATTCTCGGGGATCTGCCTTTGTGCCAAGACATGCCTTTAAAAGGGATGTTCCGTGCACCAGCCCCGCACACTATGGGGGCACAGGGGTGCGATGCCCATGCTGATGCTCTCCCTCCTTTTGCCTTCATCCCCTGCACAGAGCAGGGCACAGCGGTGTGATATCAATGCCGATGTTGTCCCTCCTCCTCTTGCCTTCATCCCCCGCAGCCCCTGGGGACAGAGGGGTGCGATGCCCATGCTGATGCTCTCCCTCCTTTTGCCTTCATCCCCCGCACAGAGCCGGGGCAGAGGGGTGCGATGCCCATGCTGATGCTCTCCCTCCTCCTCCTGCCTCCATCCCCCACACAGAGCAGGGCACAGGGGTGTGATGCCCATGCTGATGCTCTCCCTCCTCCTCCTGCCTCCATCCCCCGACGGAGCGCTGCTCCCCGCCCTCTGGCGGCATGCGGGGGAAGCGCCGGCCAGGGGGGACCGCCGGGATGCTGCTCCCCTGGTTCCCCTTAAAACGTGCCTTAAAAGCATCATCGCTCGCTTACCGTGCAGGTCGGGCGGCGGGACCTGTCCCTCTGCTGCAGAAAAACCCCGCAGGGAGGCTCAGCACACCTTGTTCTGCAAAGGATGCTGGTGGTACAGCCGAGCATCTCTCTGTCTTTTCCTCTCTCTCTCTTTTTCTCTCTCTCTCTCTCTCTTTCTCTCTTCTGCAAAGCTTCTCTAGCCAAAGATTCACCCTGGGCCTCCCATACCTCCAGGAGAACACGTTTAATGCTTTTCCTCCCCGTGGCGGTGATCTAATCCAGCCTCTCACAGAGCACTGCATGCTGTGCTCAGGAAGGACTTCTCAGGAGTGACTGCTCCTTGGTGCCTACCGACCTCCTTTCTTTCTGTCTCTGTGCTGGCACTGCGTGATATAGAATGAATGACTCTTTCCTGCCTGCGGCACTTAAACAAAAAAAAACCCCTCTAAATACTTTCTGAAAGTACCACCTGAAAACTTTCCATCATTCCGTGCTTTCTCCCCCCCTTGCCAAAGTGAAAGGTGATACGACCAACCACTCGATCAATCTCTGTCAGGATCGGGGGCATCTGGCTCCCGTGGGCTTTTTTATAGTAGGAGTCTGTTCCTAGGACCATTGGCTCTTCTGCAGCAGGATGCTGTTTTCCGGATCTGATTGAAGCTGAACTCCAAAAGACCACAGAGAAAGAAGAAGCAGGGAGTGTACACTCAGCTTCCTGGAAAAGACACCCGAGCTGTTCTTTCAGCCTCCTGCAACCGCACTCCATCCTCTTCAGCCTCCCAGCGATTGCCAGCACTGCGGGCTCAGAGGGCACAGGAAGCAGCCTGCAGCTGGCCCAGGGAGCCTGCCTGGTTTGAGCAGTGTTTCCAATTAATAGCCTGCTCAGCAGCCGCATCATGGGCTGTGAGAAATGCTAAGTGTTGCTAGTCTTGGTCCAAAATGTTTGGGAGAGCCACTGTTCTGTCCTCAACCTCACAGGGTCGTTGCATCTGGAAGGAATGCCTGGGATGGAGAATACAAAAGGACAAGCTGGACTGGAGTACCCATTATGCCCTTGAAAAAAAAAATGAAAATAAGATGTCAACAACTTCTATGGGTCTAATTGTTTCTTCTCAAACAGATTGTTAGCTTATGTGAATCAGGGTAGCTCTACTGAGTAAACCAAAGAATGGAAGGGGGCGGGGGGATAGCCTTGGGATCAGAAAGGCACAATATGGGTCTTTATCCACATTGCTTGCTGGCTACTGAGTAACATTAACTAATTGCCAGAACCCTCCCCACCACTACGAGATAGGGCACTAAGAGAGATGAAGGGACACAGGGTGGCAAATAGTAAGACTGCAAACACCACCATGCAAAGCCACCTGAAGGACTGGACCTTGACTCCCCCACTCTGGAACTCCTGCTCTTGCCCTGCTGCTCAGCTCTGCCTTTAAACCAAACCATGCAAAACCGAGCTAATTAAACCCCAGAAATGGTTATTTTCTGTGCCAGACTGCTTCCCTGATCTGGGCCACCCTACAGCCACATGCACTCTGGACCAGGTGTGAAGACAACACAACTGCTTCTTTCAGCATCAGTGCCAGCTTGAAATATTCATCAAACTGCAGCCTGCTGAAACACTGGGAAATCCCACAGAAAGCAAAACAGAGGAAGCTGTACTTTAATTTGTGCAAAACACAGACAAACATCAGGCAGTGAGTGAGTGATGCAAATGCACCTAGTCAGATTACTCCACTGGACCTTCAAGAGAAAAAGAGGCAAAACATCAAGCACAAAGGGCAGCCTGACTTCTCCAAACACAAAATCAGGACAAGCCAAATCCTGTCCAATTGCACAACATTAAAGAGTGATTCTGTGCTCTCTTACCTTGTGCTAAGGGAACAGCAATGTTCTGACCTGCAGTGATTTATGTGTAGCAAATTCATGTCATAAACAAGTGAGAGGAACCAAAATCTCATGCCCTAATCCTTCAAAGCAAAACCAAATTCTTTATGGGCAGCAAGATTGCTGATGAAGGAGGTAATGTTTACCCTTATTTGAATCCAATAAAAACATCCAAACAAGGGAAACAATGCTCAAAGAGTTCTTCTCTCTTACACTTGCAAATAATGCTTTAAAAAACCCTAAAACTTAACATGCTTTACAAATATTAATTAATTTAGCCTGATGTCTCCCCAGCTGGACAGGTGTTACTACCTCCAGTGAACATATGAGCAAGCTGAGTAAGACAGATTTGGCCCTGTTTTTTTAAGTAGCATCTAATTTTCAGTGCCATTCTGTGTACAGGCAGCTTCTGTTAATTTTGGCTAGAGCTGTAAGTGATTAATACATGTGCAAGACAGATTCTGGGTATCTCAAGCTACAGGGCTAAAATTAAAGCCCATGCTTGAAAATGTGATCTTAAAGGACTTGCCTTTGGCTGGGCAAGACAGGGAATCTGTTGCAGGATCAGGAAAATAAGCCAAGCCTTCAGATTCCTCGGGGCTTGTCTCCACAAGAAATGTAGGGAAGCAACACAAAATTGCAGCACGCCAGAAACATTCTCCTCAGGTGGACCCTTCAGTGTTCACTGCTTTCAAAGAGCAAATTTTAACCCCTCCATAAATTCATCCCTTCCCCCACGAACACAGAGAGACTCACTTCTCACTTAGTGCTGAATACCGTAGCTTGTTGCCACTTTCTAAAATGAAAGGTGATGGTGACAAGAGAAGGATGTGGTGACTCCAGAGGTAGCAATAAAGCCAAGGGGAAAGTTTCACTTTGGTTTCAGCAGAAAGCTTCCCCATAAAGGTGTTCTGGTTTGCAATCAGCAATGAAGTACTTACCTGCATTTCAAAGAGGGGTGAGTTTCCTCCCATACTCAAGATCATGTCTACCTATTTTAAGTAGAGACATGGACTATATGAATAGTTGCCCCCATTAGCTGGAGCATGATGCCAGCCCAAAGGAGGAGCTGTGTGGTTTCACCCTAGAAATAAGCAGCATTTCTCTCTGCAGTGAACCCTCTAGAGATAATCTAACAATGTCTATATGGGGAACTGAGCTACAGATGCACATCCCCTCAAGATGGAGTGGAAAAGTCTATTGTTCCAGCCTGTGGCTACCATCCCTCCAGGTCTGCTTTGCTCAGCTGTGCTTGAATGTTTCTCACTTGTTTCAGTCTGAATGAGGCAGGTTAGAGGGGACTTAGTATTTCAGCATTATAAACTACTACCCAATGCAAGACAGGAAGTGGTCAACCCACAGATTACTCCCTGGATCTGAAGCAGCAGGAATTCCTGGTACCAGGGAAGGGCTGGAGACAGAAACTTCTGCCACAGCCTATGTGAATGTCTATGGCCTAAGTGCAGGGTGACAGTATTCACAAATTCATACTCGGGCTTGTCACATGCCAAGCTTTTACATGGAAATGAGCCTGGTGTTAATGCATTAAGTCTTGGCTAACATTTAAAATGGCATGGGCATAGCATTGCCATTATTTAAATCCTCAGATTAGTATGATACATCTTGACTGGCAAAAATCAGTGCAGGCTAGGTCTGCCCAAACTGGTGGGTTCAAAGGAAGAGCTGCAGTGGGTACCCTGTGGTGAGGACAGAACCCATTAGGTGCATGAACCACAGAGGGCAGGCCTAGGGTCATTTTATAGTCTTGGTGGACTCGAGAAGAGCAGGAACACCAGAACAGACATAACACTGGTTTTGCTGCTTCAGGTTACAGATGTGCAACTGTTTGGACTGATGCAGAGCCCTTTGGTGTAGCTCCCCCTCATCCCTCACACACCCATAAAGAGACTTACACCTTCTGTCCCATGACACCAAGTCAGGAGTTTGTGTAGCTAAGTTCTAAGGATTTTTCTTAATGATATTTGGGCTAAAAAAACCAAACCCACCATGCATTCTTCCTGAAAAGCACTTATTTTCTTTTGAGTGGATCATTTCACAGAACTGGCTTAAAGGGCAGCAAGGCAAACAGCTGTATCAGCACTGCCAATGAAGCAGCAACCTGGGGCAGAGGAGACAACCAGAGCAGTCACCTTGCTCAGTTGTGAACTAGAACAGGATGCCTGAGTGTGGCCCAGCTCTACCAATACTTTCCAAAGTGTATGTTTTGGGGTTTGTTTTGTTTTGTTTTGTTTTGTTTCTTTCCTTATGTTTCCTAAGGAAATTAGGCTTATGCAATTGCTCTCTCCCTCAGTTTTCCTATAATCCATTTCAAGTCTGCTGTGTGCACTCAGTCAAATATGAAAGAGTTTCAAACCAGCATGACCCTCTAAATCAGGCAGTGTCTGGGTAAAAGCCCAAACTTGTGTCCTCTGCAGGGAGAAAAGCAGGCAAAACTCAGCTGCCAGCCAGTGCTGCTGGTTAGCTGATACACAGCTCTGGCCTGTGGCTTCAGAGGGGCAGGGAGGGAGCTGAAGTGATGAACTTGATGCTCATCACACAAGGCCAGGCTTTGTCACTGTGATTGCTCATGCACAGCCTGCCTAAGTCCAGACATTGAACCTTATGGTGCGTAGACTTCAGTGGGCACTTGTGTTTTAAAATACAGCATCCTGTCAGAAGTTCCTTCTATAAGTCATTAAAATGTAGTTAGTACTTTTAAATCTATTCAGTACTTTTTAATCCATTCCTTACTTTTAAATCCATTCATTGATCTCTGTAGCAGGCTATTGTAAGATTAATTGTCTTAACAACACAAGTAGTACAGTTATCCTTAGTGAAAAAGGTGATATTTACTTTGGTGCAGGGGCTTAGTTGTACCATTTGTGCAACATGATGCCTGACAACTGTATATATATTGCTAAAATGCATTTTCTGAGAGGAAGCTCAACACAGAAATGAATTGCATCTAACGTGAGAGAAAAAAAATAACTTGTCAGCCAGACAGGTTATTTGCTGATCTATAAATCTGAGAGAATAACAATGCATACTGTATTCCCTCCTGTTCCCACACACTCCTTCTTGTCATCACAAGAGGTCTTTAGTACGTTGAAATATAGCTTGACAATAAAAATTAATTGAAAGTGCGCTAGAATCGTTAACTTTCGGGGCTTCACGATTTGCCCATCCTTAAATAACGCTGGTTATAAAATCCTGTTTGCACTACAATTCCTTGGCTCTCTGCCATGTAACATGTACAGAAATCAGCAATATGTGCAGCAGGGACTGAGCTGGCTATAATAAGAATGCACATAATAGACTTTCTTCTTCAGCTCAGCAGCAAAACGTTGACTCAGATTTAGAGACCAGTTATAGTCCCAGCGGTGTTTACTCCGTGTAATTAGCAGTATCAAGTGTGTTGTCTTTTGGGTAGCCTGATTGTTTCCATATGCACAAGTACCTTCTGTGAACGCAGACAGGGCAAGAGGCAGACAGCATTCAAAGTGCATGCTGCATTATGGGAAGCACATATGCTTTAAATACATTATCTCTACAATTAAGAAGAGTTTAGAAACTGGTCGTATAAATCTTAGGAAATGGGGCCAGAGGAGAAAGGAAAAGACCTTCTCTCCTAGCAAGAATTTTGCCTGGGTAACTGATTATGCCCAAGTCCCTGAGATGGCACTGACATCTTCCTGCTTGCTGATGGGAGAGAGGCATGAATCAGTAGCTCGTGCATTGCTCCGGGAGGGAGAGGGATGTTGATGCTGTGCTGGGGTCCAGAGGAAGACAGGGCTGGCATTCGAGGCGGGGCGTGCCTGGGAATGCTGCACAACATTCATCTTAGGGGCAGGTACTTGCTGAAATTCCAGTTACTGAGAGAGAGAGATGGCTGAGGCACAGTGAGCCCTTGCCTTCGCCTCTCAAAGAGGTGCAGTTTTTGACTTCAGGAAAATGTTTCTGACCTGATCCAAGGTAAAAAAGCAGTGAAGACAAGCAACTTCAGCCTCTCTGTGAGGCAAACCAGACAAGGTCAACTCCAAAGGCGGGGGCTGCTGCTGGACTCGCCTACTTCACCACATCAGCACCAGTTACAGCAGGGCTTAAAAATAAAAAAAAAAAACCATTAAAAAACTCCTTGAGAGCAGGAAAGACAGGCCCTAATGTCTGTTTTGAAATAAAGAGTACAAAAAAGGGTTTGTTTGGGGTTATTTATCTCTTGTTCTCCCTCTCCCTTCCATGCCCCCAGCATTGCCACATCTGGCAGGTTCTCTCAGCCCCAGCCCTCAGGCCTTTGCTCTGTGGCTGGCAGCATGTCTGGAGGCTGCAGGGAAGTGAGGAGAGACAAGGAGAGCCATTTCCACTGCAGCCTGGCTCCTCCTGCTCCACGCTGTGCTCGGGATCCTCCACACACCTCTCATCACAGCAGGGCCCCTCTGCACCTCACCCTTCGTGACAGTGCGCCTCGAGGCATGCCTTGCTGATTGGGAAAGGCTCTCCCTGGATATTCCCTCACACACCTATTTTTATGGCTGCAGTAGATGCCTGAATAAATGCCATCTTAACTGTCCTGGGCTGCTCACCTGCTGGTGCCCTCAGTACACTCCCTTGTGCCAACCCAGCATCCCAGGACAGCGTCCCTATCACGCTCTTCTGCACCTTCCAAAACCTCCTACATATGCGCCTGTTTTATCACTTTGTTAACAATATTTCACCATCTGTTTTGTAGAAAACCACTCTTTACCCATAACCTAAACTCACCAAAGGAGAGTGCTTGACAGGGTATTGTAACTTTGCTACTGCAGATGTAGTAAAGATTTAACTTTAAAACTTGTCTTGCAGCACAGAAAAGACAGCCTGGCAAAGCACCTTTAAATCTGAGCAAGTGCAGCTACAGTCACTGGCTGTAGAAATTTGCATCACACAATTTCACCTCCCTTTCTCTGCTACCTCTAGGAACTATCACAAAAAGCTTCCCAAACAAGCTCTTTGATTCATAAATCTTCACTTTAAAATACTGCAAAGCAATGTTTTATGCAACAAATCCACACAAACCATGTCTTCTTGAAAATATCTTGCAGTTTGTGATTTGGATAGAATTCTGCAAGCCTAGTAAGAAGCAAAAATCTTTTCTAGAAAAAGGCATATGCTGCTCAGTGGCATTCATTCATTAAACAGCCTGGTAGTTTGTTTCAATTGTGTCTTCTGATGTTAGGAATGAGGATGCCACTATTTTAATAATAATCTATCAAACAGTATTGCAAATAGTCACTGCTCTTTAATTTCTTGAAAAGCTCTGAAGAGGTGAAAAATGCATTTGCAGCACAGCTACTGCTGCCTATTCAGAATTGTGTTTTATCTCAACCACAAAATTTGGTTATCTCCGTGAAAAATACTGCACTCGAGATTAGCTTCGTAGTTTTTACACCTATCACTGTTGTTGTCGTGCATTTATTATTTTCTCGGTGTTTTTTGCCAGTTTGTTTGGGGTTTTTTTGCTAATTTTTCTTTTCTCATTTCCAGTTAAACGTCTGCCACGGACAAACGTGCTTCACGGCATGTGGTTGCTGTCGTGGTCACAACAGATGTAGGGAAGCCCAGAGTAATCACTCAACCTAAAAGAAACGTTATTGGGGCAATGAAATAATCTGTGTGCAATCTCATGTCCTCACAAACCCCGCTGCAGGTGTGTAACTCTTCCCTAGTGCATGGCAACCTGAGGAAAGTGTAAAGATACTTGAGGTTCTGCTACCAGCTTAGTAATGGAAACATACAGGACAATGTGTGCTATTTTATTGCTTTTGTAAATACTAACTACGTTTTATGGCCCTTTTATGTGTAAAACGTTAGGTGAGTTGAGAAGTATGAGCGATTAGTTCAAATTTAATAATTAAAAATACAAATGTACTGCACAATCAGTACTTAGATCTCTGCTACAATGCATATTTACATACAGAGAGAGATTATCTGGAAAACCCACTGTTTCTGCTGTGATGAAAATAATATACTGCTTATGTGTCATGTTATTTTGAGTCATTATTAATCTATTACTCAACTAGTTCAGTAAAAGTGGTACAGCACTAAATATTTAGGGTGACATTGAAAATTCAGGCCCCACACTCCGTAGATGTAAGCATATGTATAACACGTGCTGAAATGCTTACAGGAACAGAGCAGAAATATGTATCAAGCCCAAACTTGAAAACAGGTGGTTTTAAGTTATACAAGGACAAAGAACAGTGAACAGTTTTTTAAGCAGCCACTTTTTTTGTATTCAGAAATTAAACAGCTCTCTTTATTCCTGTTTCCACCAACCAAAAAGAAAGAAAAGTCCCCACAAAGGGGATTGAGAGAGCAATATGTGAAATCTAAGTCGTAATTTTAAAACTGAGGCTCCTTTTCACCATGGTGGGAGGGAAATCACTTTTTGGGGTTTCTTTTTGCTTTTCTTTTTATCCCTAAGGTCCAGCATCAGCCTACATCCCCCAGGCTGTCAGGTATCTAACACTGTGGGACCAGAGAACTTTCTCAGTATGAACCAGGGCATTCTTGCAAAGTGGGCTTTGCAGGAAATCTGGAGCGGGTCATAGCTGGTACTTTGCGATAACAGAACTGAAAAAAGTATTAAAAAAAAAAATAAAAAGGCTTCTATTAACATCTCTTGTGGCCACCATGGTGGGCTGGTGCATGCCCCAGCAGCAGGGCTCCCCTGTGTCCCCAGCACATCTGCCTCCCCAGGGAGCTTCCCCCTTCCAGATCCTGGTTAGGATGGAGCCACCTGAAACCCACCACTTGCACAGGGATCCGGGGGGTGCTGCGGGATGCCCTCCTCTCTTCCTGCCTCAGGCATGGCCCTGTTCTCTGAAGGGAGCCAGGTAAGGCAGAGCCCGGGAGCTGGGATGGCAGCGCCCCTCCTGCACCTTGTGAGCCCCAGCCACGCTGGTACCCCCAGGGCGACACCTGTCCCTACTTATCCGCACCCTCTTCCCAAGCACCAGGGGCCTCCCACGGCCCGGATAAGCCTCGGCTGCCCGTGGGGACCCAGCTGGGGATAAGTGGTGGCAATGTGTGCCCTCTGAGTAGGGCGAAAAGCATCCCAGCTGCGCGCCGGGGAAGGGAGCGCCCATCGCAGGGCAACACACGGAGCGCCCTCCCTTTGCTCACCGGGAGGAGATCTGGCAACTCTCTGGGGAAAGGGACGAGCCCCGGGGACCGTGAGAGTGGGAGAGGAGTGCTGGGGTTCCAGAAGGGAGGTGGGCGAGGAGGGGAGCGGGGCGCTCAGGTGTGCGCACCCAGGATGATGCTCAGGCAAAGGGATGCGGGAAGGGGCGCCGGGACGGGGACCACGCATCGATGCGAGTGCGTGAAAAGCGCTGCACAAAGGGCAAGAAGCAGCACAGAAACACAGGCGAGAGGGTGGTGAGAGGGAATTGCTCCTCTCCAGGAGGTCTGCGGGTTCCCCCCCCTCCTTTTCCCCGCACGCTGCTGGGGAAACCTGCGCTCCTGCTGCCTGCTAGGAGACCGCACAGGGCTCGGGGGGTGCGGGTGTGCGAGGCTTGCTAAATGGAGAGGCTTGCTAAATGGAGGCTCTGGCTGCCCTGCTGGTTGCTGCTGTGCTCGGAGAGGGAGGAGGAGGAGGAGGAGGGAGGGATGTGAAAGTGGGTCAGGAATGTAACTAGACTCTGCCCCCCTTGTTGCAGGCGCAGGCGGCGCTGCCTTAGCGATGGAAAGCAGGCATTTCTCTGTTGATGTTCCCCAGCCCTGCCTGCTGACGGTTACCAGGGGATCCTGAAGGATGTGTTTCCCTGTGACCCTTTGAGAAGAAAAACCTAGTTGCCGCAGTAACCAAGTTTGGCTTGGATGCAATGATGCAGTAAATAGCATAGGTGAGCCTTGCTAAATGGAGGAGGAGGAAGCTGAAACTGTATAGGCTGGGTAACTCTTGCAGTCGGGTCAGGAAACATTGGAAAAATGTTCCAACAAAATGTATTAGTTAAGCACACGATTTTTACATTTCCTCGTGCAATAAAACGCTCAGAATTTATCCCCCATCTGTGGTAAGCTACTGAGAAAACAGAGATAGAAATAAACTTAGGGATGTACTGTGAGGTACAGAGCTCACCCCCAACTCTGCAGCAGTCCTGCACAGCTCTTTTCAATGCAAATAATTTTGATGGCCTGAATTTTTGAAAGTTAAGGGGTGTGAAAGAAGGTAAATGCTCAGAACCTGAAAGTTTCATCCATCTTCTTTTTGGCTTTGTTACTTTAGACTAACAATGTTCAGTATTGTTACTTAGATTAAAAGAGAAAACTCATTAACCCTGCCCATATAGGAAATCTGTAAACTAAATACTTTCAAAGTGGAAAGCAAACTAAAATAACAAGCAAAAACCTTTCAGCTTGAGGCCCAGTTATGCATCATTTCTCCCTATTCCCCCCAGTTGTTATCACCTGATTTCTATCTTCCTCTAAGAGAAATAGACTTTTATTCGCAAGGGTGGGGAGTCACTTCTCAGAGTTAGAATGAAGAACTGAAAAGAAACACAGAAGACAAATGCTGTGATATATCCATTTCTCTTTCAGTTTTCTTTCAGAGTTGTGTCTTTTCTAAAACACTGGTATTCTGAAGAAAAACTGGGTTGCTTAGAGATGCATCAGGAGTGAGAGAACACACTAAGTGTGCCGGTGCAGGCCACAGGTATGGATGCAGTCTATGGATGAGGTTATGTGTGTACATTTCATTAAGGGAACAAAAGCCACTGGAACAAACTGCAGCTATTCCTTTTACTCCTTTGAATTATTTGTCAAGGAGGTATCGGTATAAATAAACATCCCTTTAGCTTATTTCACCTCTGTTTAAAAACATCCAATGCCCTTTAATTCAAGGGCATTGAAGGATGCATAATGAATGTTACTATTTCTACTTTTTCCATGTGGTAATTCGTCAAGTCGATTTCCCATATAATTTTCTACTAAAAGCTAAATTTAATAATAAAATATACATGAATATAAGCAAACTGTGGTGAAATATAATTAATATATTGTAGCATTACTCCTGTTTTAAGAAAAAAAAAGTAGAAACCGATAATGGTTTAAGTGCTAGAGTCCTCAAAGTTTTTCTTAAACAGAGCTCAATGGAGGTCCTCGGTGATACCTTAGAGATGAATGTAGCCCATTGCCTCCAGTCATGGAAAATATCTAGTCAGTCTTCACCTGGTTTTAAGATCAATAATTGCTTAGGTATGCCATGCTTACTTTTTTGTGGAGCAACATTACTTGGTTTTGTCAACTTTCCTGTCAATGCAGAACAGTCAGTGGACAGTCTTTCATGCCATCTGCTTGCATGGCATGGTCCCTGCTCCTGAGGATCCCACAAGTCTCTTTCATTATCAATGGATTTGTCAGGTTAGAAAGCTTCCTCTCTGTTTTGGTGGTCCCACCTATCACCAGCATATTTTCCTGTGTGTTGAGGCAACCCAGTGGGCTGGGAAGACTAAACATTACAGAGAAGAAGCATTTGTGTTAGCAACCATTCCTTCACTTACTGGCAGCAAGGGTCTGGTTTTGTTGTTGGTCTGGGGCCCTTTTTATGCCCCTCTGGACAAGCAAAGGGCATGCTAAGGCTTATGGAAACAGTCAGGAGAAAATCCTCCTGTGCTCGGTGTAGGATCATGGTGTTCCCTATCTATTCCCTCCACCCCTTACTGTGGGGATGATGTGAGGAAGGAGGTGTGGCCAGAAAGTTGCTGCTTTCTAGTTTTTCTTGGCTCTATTAAAGGCCTTTGTACTCAAGGGTAAACGGCAGGGACCTTGAAGCTACTCTAGATTTATATGGATGTCTTAGATGTCCCCAGAAGGACCAGGGAGCACGACAAAGCCTGATGCACATCTTAGGTACAACAGAGAATTTGACCTGTGGCTGCTTTGAATTGTTGATAATGGCATCTCAGACCAGACCTTTACTTACCAAGCTTTGGGCATGGGCTTAGCCTGCAGTGAGAGGCTACTTAATGCACAAGTATGGAAAAAAACATGGGAAAGCTCCAGGTTTGATACCCGAGTCCATCTGCAAAAGTATTTTTGCTTTGTTTTTGCTTTAACTTCTACGCTGGAAAATTAGGAAGGGGGAGAAAACCACTGTTTAAATAGGGCTTTTTATAGCTGCTTCCAGTTGAGTCCTCTGGTTATTAGAGAGAAAAAAGATGCATTAATTTTTACCAAATTTTGTTAGCAGGCTAGTGTACATAGTTTACTAAAATACTTACTAAGTAATTTTATCATATTTTGGCTTTTAGAAGCATAATTTCCAAAACAGATAATAATAAATTTTAAAAATATATTAGCTCATCTTGTTTCCACCTAGCAGAGGAGCTATTTTACATCCTACTAAAGTGGATGTCTGACTCCAGGAGGAGGGTAGATTGGACCCTATTAAAACAGACTCAAAGATTTAGCCACATGCTATTTTTGAGCTTTATTTTCTTGGTTATTATCTTGCTCTTTCCAGACTGAATTGCTGGAACTTCTCTGTAAACAGGATGAAACAACAGCAGCAAAGGTAGGATGCCATACCAAGCTGAATAAGGACCTCAAAGCCCATTACCATTTTAATGATGGCATTGTTAAGCAAAGTAGCCTCAAGATTAAATCGTTTTCTCCATTATGGAAAACCAGCCCTTTATCGAGTGTTTTACCTTTAGCAACCAAAATACAGTAGTGTCTGGGTTTGTTTTGAAACTCATCTATATAGTCTCTAAGCTGTTTGCAGCTGAAGACTGTCAGCCACTCACTGTACTTACGAAACAGGTTTAAAAGCAGACACGGTTAGCAGGATGTGACATAGACTCTCTTCAGCACAGTATCTGACACATCCCTGTACTCTTCCAATAACTTTTAAAGAGGCTGCTTAAGCTTAGAGTGCAACAGGTCTCCTTAAAGTTTCAATCCAGCAAGAAAGCCTTAAGAAAGGTATATCCCCCATGTATTTTATTGAGAATTATTTCAGTGAACTTCTGCTTATCAGTATTGAAAAGATGTGTTAAAACCAGTCTGACAACTTTTTTTTTCGTAACGCCATGTGCTGGAGGGCCTTGAGAAAACAGTTTTGAAACAATATCAGAGCTGAACTATTGAAATGCTTTGAACAAGAAGAATGTTCATTAAACATATTTCCCCTGGTTTTGTAGTGTCCCAAACAACAAAAGTCAGATATTTCATGATTTATAGCCCCTTTTCCAGCGAGATGCTTCAGAAAGAGCTCGAAAGATTTGCATCTTGCAAGTAAGAACACGGTGGAGTTAAAATGCTTAACCTACTCTGGTTTCTTTTTTCAAAATTTTAGCTGTGAATTTACTGGATCCTGTTTCAAAACATGCATGTAAAAGCCTTAATTACCCACCCAGCTCCCCTTATCTGAATTCACTACAAGTCAGCCAACACCCACGGGAGAGGCTCTGCAGTGACTGGACCATGAGAGATGCAGACATTTCGTACTCCTTTGGAAAGAGTCACTGGGGTATAATCCTGCTTTCTCTGCGTTGCTATTAACTACAATTCCTTGGAGTGAAATTAGGTTTCATTGCCCAAGGCTGTGCTCTTTTCTCTCCTGCAAAAGGGCTGTGCTTCAGGTCACAGGTCTGTGCATGGGTCTTCCCACCCAAGCCCAGGGCACACTGAGAGCGTCTGACAGATCAGCACCTGGCAGTGCTTGCTCTGCACTGAAGGTCTGAGGAGGAAAGACAGGGAGAAGGGCTTTGCAAAGCACACAGGCTTCCTATTTGATTCCCCTCCTTTCCAACCACAGATTTCTCAGTGCTTCTCAGCACCCCTTTTTTTTCTTTTTTTGATGAGTAGCAAAGCATTTCAGGTTTGGGTTATTGAGCACCTCTGAAAAATACATGCTCATTGCATGCAGTTTCCTCTGAAAAATTAGAACTGAGTGCCACAAAGACATAAGATCTAGAAGAAATAGTAGATGCCTTTTTCTGGGACATGCTTCCTGATGCAAAGGACTGTGCAAGCAAATAGTAGCATCATATTAGAATGAGGGGCACTGGGTTTGAAGCACACCAGCTCAGATTAAAAATGAAATTTTGCTAAAGGGCAAGGGCCTCCCAGTACAGCTGGTCAGCAGCAGAAGAATTTAAGAAAAATCAGAATAGTGAGAGAAATGTATTACAAAAATGTGGGGCCCGACTCTGGAAATGTTCATGAGTCATTAGGGATGCAACCCAGCAGGGAATTGTAAAGGAAGAATCTTCTTTACATGTAGGGCTGTTTTGAAGAGCTGCTGTTGATGGTGCTTCCTCCTAGGCATTCCCAGGAGCTGTGTCTACGTCTGCTCTGGTAAATAGAGAATAGATGGTGGATCCTGGTATTGGCAGGACCTTTTGCACATCCATCTTGTTATTTTCTTTGAAGTCTTGGGTAATCACAAACTAGAGTCTCTGCAGAGATGATTTTTGCAACACAGGAAACACCTGTACCCTCTCCTCAAATTATTTCTCCATGTGACAAATGCACACCAGCTCTGCTGTGTCACAAGGCCATTTCACCCTAAAAGGTAAGGTCAGGAGCAACCTCACAAAAAAAACACTGGACAAGGTAATATCCTTCTCCTAAACCTTCCCTCCTTTCACCTCCTACTCTGTGTTCTGCCTCTCTGCTTTTCCCCCCTGTATTATTCAGCCCACAGCTTGCCTTCCTAGAAGCATCAATCCATCATTCCCTATATTTATTTTTGTGTCTGTTCCTGAGCTGTCAAGGACCAGCAGACTCTCTTTTATGACCAGTGTGCCCCGTGCAGAGGTCCAGCTATTGGGCTGGTTTGCATTCAGAAGCTGTAAAATAGAAGTGTATCAGCCAGTGATGTGATTTCTGCAATTTCTAAAACTTTTTCTTCAAATGTGGTTATACAGCTGACACCTCTCTTCCTCGTTTAATGAGAGCCTACTCTATTTCATGCACTGAAGTGTGCACTGGAGCTGGGAGAGAGGTCTCCTATTCCCAGCCCTTCTATATCTTGCTGATTAGCTGCCCTCTCACTGCCTCAGTTCCTTCAGCTGTGCCATGGCACTCACAGGACTGTCCTTTTTATTATAAAGTGATTTAAGATTCTTGGTGAAGAACATGACATGAAATTTAGGCAGCCAAAGCTGTTGGAGAAGTATTATACATGACTGTCACTGTGTGGAGAGTTCTCCAACACCATATTAGTATACACAAAGCAGCAAAAGTTTATTCAAGATTAGCATCTTCTATTCTTAAGCCTGTCTAGGATAGAATAGCATCTTAGATAAGAAAATACCTGTGCAGTGTAATATCATTACTGTGGTCTTCAAATCTTGTCAAGATCTTGGCAGAAGTATTTGCAATAATAATTAAAAAAAGGGGCAATTTCTCTTTTAACCAGTTATTAACCCTGAGACAGTCTAAATTTACATGGAGGTAGTAAATGTATCTCTTCCTTTATTGTCTGAAATCAGGATGGTTTCTAATCTAATTTCTACTTTGAGTGTTATTTTATTCCTTAGTGCTACTGCCTATCTCTTAATATTTAACAGAAAACTGAGAGTAGGTGAATTGCACAGTTCTGAAATTCCTTATAGTTGGGTATATCAGCATTTCTGTAACTTTATCTTTTCTCGGAGCAGGCCTCAGAAACTAGTCTTGTAGGATGTAACAAACGCTGGATAATTCAGGAACAGTTTTACAAGCATTTAGACCTGTCAGTTACACCTCCTTGTTTTCTTGGTGATGGATATGCCCAGCAAGACACTGAGGGCTTTTTTAACAGAAGCTAAAAGTGACTTGGAATTAAAATACTTCCAATTTAAAAAAAAAAACAAAACAAAAACAAAATTGCAGTAATTCATTGCACTGACTCATGTAAATAACTTTGATACCAGAGACACCGCTCCTTAATCTGGTACCTGAATCTACTAAAGGATAGTTTCAATTTTGTTTTTAAAGTAACTGAAATGCACATGCAGATTTAGGGTTCTGGATAGGGGAGGAATGTAATTGCATCTTCACTCTCCTCCAACTCATCCTGTAAAAAAAGAGTTTTCCACCAAAGCAGCAGGCTATATAAGATGCACAGTAGTTGTACATGTTGTACATTTTATGAATCTGAAACTGAGCCTTTCCATCCTTACACCATTTTACCTCCATGTCCTGTAACAGCCTTGCACTGGTTCAGACACATATTTTCCAAAGAATGGCTCAGAAGGCACTGTGTGGGTGATATTATAATTCTGTGTATTCCTACAATGGAGCAGTGTGTCTGTGCAATGGGATGGGGAATTTTCTTTTGGAGATTAAATGTGAATGCCAAATGATAAATAAAATGCTGAAATGAAAAGTAGGCCCTGAAGACTGGAAGGCATTGTAGTAAGTCAACATTTATCTTCCTGCTATGGGTCCTGTGAAGTGAGCAGAGAGGGTTTATGGATGAGAGACAACCAGCAGAGAGCACGCAGCATTGTCACTAAGAGCAAACCACCAGAATCCTTCAGAATCACAAAACACATGGCTATTCAATGTTTAAGTTAATAACCTGGTAATATTCAGAGGTGTTTGGCAAGCATCTAATATTACTGGACTGCTTAAAGGTGTTTGAAGGTCTCATTTACAAGTGGAGGTCTGGTATGCAATGCTATTAGCAGCTCTTTTTGCTGTTATCTGCACACTAACCCCTTCCCACTGTACCAGGAATTGGTATTCCATTCATAGATAGCGGACTCCATCCTCTAATTTTTCATGCATACAGGCTATAGCAGAGTACCTCTTTAGGAAATCATTTTGTTTTCCTGTGTACAAAACATCATGGGTGCTTAATAATCAAAGAAAATCTTACTAAACAATTTTTTTTCAAATTATCTTATAAACAGCTCTTCTGTCATTCTTCTTTAAAGATCAACCTATTTCTTCATTATTTATATTCCTGAAAACCTTTACTTTTCTGTTCACAGCAATCATCCTACCTCCCTTTAATCACAATGGCCTCCACCACTTTTTCCAACTGTTTAGAATTCATTAGCAAGTATTTACCTTGCTTTCTTAGTAATAGTTTTCCATGTGCTTCAGCATAATGCAGCATGTTTTACAAATTGCAGAAGATTTTAAATGGATAATCCTTACCAAGTTTCACTTTTAAACTAACTTCTTGGTATTATTCAGAGAACACACTATTGGTAAATAGATTTGCTCTGGAAATTTTACACAAATTTCTGAAACTAAATTTTACTTTTACATCCCAAATTTTTCACTTATATATCTGAGTGCTAATTAAGCCCTTCCTGGGAGGGTTTATTGAGACAAAATGACTCATTCAATATCTCAGTAATCTGGGTAGTTACCTGAGGTACAGGCAAATGTTTCCATTCATTCTCATCCTATTTTCATCAGAGATCACACAACAAGTTATATGCATTAATTTTTAAAATGGGATGACTCTAGTTCGGCATCTTACTTGTACTCACATGCTTAAGTTTCAGGGTTGCTCAGCAGCCATAGAAGCAATGAATGTGCTCAACACCTCTGAAAATCAGGCTAGATAGGTGCCTAGAAATTACAGAATCAAATATTTAACTATAGGCATCCTAACTGAAAAAAATATAACCTTTTTTTTCCTAATATATTAAATATGGGCAAAGTATTGGTTCCTAGCAGAAAGAGAGCATATGACTCCATGGATCTCCTGCTCACTCAGATGTGGCAGATCTGATGTGTACATTTATGAGGTCTGGCAAATATAATGATTTTTCTATTTAAAAACTAAAATGTAGTCACTAATCTGGTAGTCTGATTTTACATGTTTGTTTCCCTTTTTAAATTTTAAAAAAGGTAGCAATATGTTCCCTAAATTTTGGGGAGAACTAGCTTGCTGTGTGAATAGTGACATGATGGATTTTACTGATCCTTAAAGCTTAGTTTAGGCCCTCCTAATTACATGAAGTTCCCTCTTCTCACATAGCCCTGGGATAATTGGATGGTATGGCATACCAAAGCCTTTGGGATGCTAAAATAATCATGCATTAACCCTATAAACATACTTCTGCTTTGATGTTCTCACCCACTAGCTGCTAGCTGAATAATTACAGTTCCCTTGTGATCAACTTTCATATGATAAGAGTGATAGCGATGATGAAGAGGATGAAAAAAGTTGCAAGACACTTGACATGTGTTTTTTGTTCATACAAAGAAAGGACATCGATTTATAGAAACTGATGAGGAGCACACCATGCAATTAAAGCTTTTGGTCCCCATTTCATTCCTGGAGGAGAGTGGGGCTTGCACTCAGTGGTGGGGAGCAGCCACAGGAACTGGTTGTGGCTCTCTGGCTGAGATAAGTTTATGCTGTTCCCTTTGGCAAATCATTGTCTTATAAATTCCTCAATGCTTTGTTCAAAGTACAGCTGTGTTTCAATAATAACTTATTTCTGTATAATTCCAGTTCAGTGGTTTCTATTACATATGCTGCTAACATTTTCACACGAGTACTCCAGCTGTACAGCAGTTCTCTGCAGTCAGCACTAGCCTAAAATCATGCCAGGAATTATCTGTATTAGTTTCCATCTTACCAAACTCTTGTATATTGAACTATGTTACACCACTCCCATCTTACTTTCTCTTCCTTCCACTGTTGCCCCAGCTCTCCAAAACTCACCACTTTCATGCCAATTTAGCCTCAATTTACTGCCACAAGATTTTGCTGTTGTTCCTATTTACACAAAATATTATCCAAGTACCAAGTGTTGCAAGAGCTGTCAGTTTCCAGATAGGAAATCTGAGCCTGCTCATTCTTTTCCATTGTGGTTGGGTAATATGGTGTTCATCACAGGACAGGACTAATGGCACCAGCCCTACTGAATCAGCACATGCAAGCAGGCACAAGGAATATTTCCTCTCTTTCGCTGTGTCAGGATCCTGGAGTCTAGACCAGAAACCTCATCTGTGGGTCTGTCTTTGAGATTATCCCAAGAAAAGTGTATGGATTGTGGTGAATTGTGTCCTTTGGCTGGTGGGTCAGGGATCAACACAAAAACATCAAGCAGGGTTTTCACTGAGTAAGTCTGTGCCCAGAGAAGGACAGACTAGATCTTCTGAGGTGAATCATTCCCACTTACAGCAGAAACCACAGTTCAGAATTTCAAGTCACTTAGGAGACTATTTGCTACTCAGTTCTTGATTACATATATGTATAACCATAGCAGAACTGCTATAAATACCAGATAAAAATAAACAGGAAACAAAAGCAAGCTTACTTTTCAGTCAGAGAGAACTCTCATGCAACTTTCTAGCCTTGTTTAGCACGTGTGGATGTGTGTGCAGGGGGATAAGCAATTGTGGAGGACATCAGCCTGCTGCTTAGGAGGCTCTAAGGTGAAATGATGACATTCATTTTTGATGTGTCATTTTAAATCAGGCTTTACATCCAGATCTCAAGAGGTAAGAAGAGAGTGCTCCAATCCACTGTGTTCTGGGCATCTTAGCAGTGTTCTTCTCCTCAGCCTTTCTCTTGGATTGTCTGCTGTATAACTCTTATTCTAGGCTCTACCCTCAGGCCTTGGGGCGTTTTTTTGTTTCTTTGTTTTTAACTATTTCAAAAATCATTTTGCTGAACTATTCAGGCTGCTCATTTGCACTCTTAAGAATTACCTCCAGCCACTTCTGTGAGGGAAAGGACATAGAGGAAAACAGACTGCCTAATGAAACAAATTTAGAAGATGTATGTGAAGTGAATAAGTGAAATTGTTCAGGAAATTGAGAAAATCTTATTCGCAGCTGCCATTTAATCAAAATTCATAGCTGAGAAGATTATTTCACTGGTGAGTTTAGAGAGTTGCTGTAGTCTATTATCACTCACAAGAGGTTGCAGGAAAATTTTTGCATGGCTGTTAGGATTTCAGTATATTTTCATTGACATTAATCCCAAGTGATTTAATCATTTGCTGTAAACACTGACTGCAAGCTGAAAATTTGGAGTTTAGATGTCTTCTGTCCTTTGTAGTTACTCCAGAGTTCTTTTGAGGAGGAGGCTGATGACTGTGGCCTGTTCTTAGAAATCATTTGTTTCAAGAGTTGAGATTTCCATTCAATGAATCATTTTGGGTAACAGCTCTCTTGTGCTCATTTTGATAATAGTGGTTTAGGGTTTTTTCTTTTCAAGTTTCATTTTAGTTAGAGCACAGTCCCATCTGACCACTAAAGTAACTGAAAAGAAAAAAAAACCCAAGAAGTTTAGTAGCACTCCTACCTTATCTTCCAAATCTTTCCTCTCTAGATGCACAATAAGAGAGTTTTCACTTTCTTTGTAATGCACAAAAGTAAAAATTATGGAACATGTTATCTATTATCCAAGTTGAAGACAGGAATGCAAAAATTTGTATTGAGAATACTTTCTTCTCAAGAACCCTTTATTTATAAACAAGTGAATGTTGAATGATAAATGAAAGTTTCAGTGTCACTATCAGGACTTAAATGCCCTTATCCACATTCTCCTAATATTCAGACACTTTGAAATTATTGAGAAGCAAATGCTTTCTTATATGAAAGCTTTGATCCACAAAGCCTCCAGTCCACTTGTTCTGCCAGGGAAACCCTTCTGCTGACAGTTTTTGCTGTGGTTGTGGAAGTCATAATATCAGTCAAAGAATTCCTTTGACCTCTCTTAATCATGTCTCCATTATGGACAATCTGCTAATACAGCATGGCTGCTTTGACAAGCAAAGAGCTCTACTGGTGTAGTTATGCCCCTGTATGCTGCAGCAAGGGGTTATATCTACCTCCCATGCAAATTACATCAGCAAAACCATGCTATTGCCAGCGTGACTTGCCTTACCACTGTCTGAATGACAGAGGCTGTGCTGGTGAAAGTATGGTTCTGACTGCATAACTCTGAATATTCACTGCTTTTGGTAACATACCTTGGTTTTCACCTCAGCTGAAAATCCCTTTGTGTATCTGACCCGTGTAAGTATGCCTGAGGAACCTGACAGCATAGACCTGTCCCAAAGCGATTTTGCTTCTGGTTTAAGGAGGCACAAAGCACTCTTTAAGTAGTACAAAAGCATGCAAGGCTCTCTTCATGCTCATTTACCTGAGCCTTACCATTTTCTTCTGCCTCCCCCTTCATTCTTTGCCTATTGCATCCACTGGCTATTTTTTCGTGGTAGTTTGGTTCGTCTCTACCCTTTTCCAAATCCTGTCACTGCAGCCTCCCCCAAGCTATGTTAATCTCTGCCCTTGAAAATTTTCCTGCTTTTTCCTTCCCTGCAGGGTAACTGCTTCCTTGCATATTTTCTTCATGACTGGTGCCTCACTTCCTATTTCTTCACTTCTCTGCTGCTTGCTGGCCCTCTCTGCCTATTTTCTGCTGCTTTGTGGGTGCATCTCAAAGCACTGTCTACCATATTTTCCTTGGGCTGGTTGGAGTTTCTTTCTTCCCATCCCCTTTCCCACTTGCACTCTTTAAGCTGAAATTAGCTGCGGAATGAAGTTAAGTAAATAAAAATGTAGGCTGGAAAAATCAAAAGGAACATCCTAACAGCAAAACCTGCAAGAGTGTGGACCAAACTTCCAAGAGTAGCTCTCTAATCCTCCATAACTGAGGACACTTAAAACTAAACCAAGACAGTACAGAGAAGTAAACTGCACAGAGAAATACTCTGGCAGCCTCAGGGAATGAACAGCAGGTATTTTCCATTCCTAGCCTGTAACATCAAAAGATGTTAAGTGATGCTTCAGCTGGATATTGCTGCCTTCATTTAATTGCCCATGTCTCTGGTGCTACTGCAGCCCTTTGAACAACTGAACATGAAGAAGCTGCTGTTAACATTTATTTTGTTTGTGAGAGGTTTCAGAATCCACTCTCCCTAGCAAATAGGACATGGGGACACGCACAGCTGGCTTACTACTTGCCTTCAGGAGGGAAAATAATCACATTTAAGCCAACAATCAATTAGGTGTGAGAGGCTGGGGGGGTCAATATGAATGAAACATGTCTTGTTTGGTAGCAAATCACAAGCTGGGCATTAAATACTAACTTCTTTTGCACACCTGTGTTTTTTGCATTACCTGGGCAACAATGCAGAGTTTTAATACAAGTGAAAGTATTGCAGTGAGTGGTTTTGCTTACTGTTGCTCTTTTTCCCACCCCATCTCTACACAGACACACTTGCACATGGGCTATACAACCTGTTCCTGAGGCTGCACTTTAGTGATCACAGAACTGCTTGGGAATGTAAATGTCAAACATCTGCCTGCTAGTTTTTTCATGCTATGTTTTTAAACAGTCTGAGGAATAAGTAGGCTATTCTGTTCCAAAATTTGCTAAGTAATTAAATCTGCAGGGGGGAAATCTCACTTAGTTTTATCCATTTAAAACATACTATTTTAAAATCCTTCTCTTTTAAGAATTTTCATTGCTAAAACTGTAATAACACTCTTTTGTGCTTCTGTTGGGTTTTTTAGTTACAAAGCTGAAAGATATGTCAGGTGATTATCCCTTTAGCCATTCTCTTCAGTTATGACTGTATATCTTGAAAGAATAGGTTTAGGATGGTGAAATACCCCAGAAAGGATTTAGAAACATCGGTCATTGTTACAATAGTTTAGGGGAATAGTTTATGCTACTTTTTACGTCCTGAAAATCAGAGCTGGGGAAAGGGACTAGTTCATCAAGCTGGTCCAGTCCTAGCAGCTGGGCTGCTCTGCATTGCATCCATCTGCTGGAGACTCCCAGGGTGAAAGGAGAGAAGGAGATGGGACCAGCAATTACTGCAGTCAAAGACTTTAAGCAGCCCTGCAATATGCCCTACAGGCTGCGATCTATGAGGGGGAGAAAAAGTGGTTTGGGTTTCAGAAGTACTGTCTTCATATTTTTAGGTGAGTCCTTAGACAAGAGGTCATCTTGGCTGGCTAGGTGAGTCAGCTCAAGGTCAGTTTCCTCTACTGAAATGTCTCAGAGCAAACAGGGAGCAAATACTTCCACCCAGTCTTTTATTTTTGCTGTTTATCTCTAACATAGTGTCTGCTGAGGAGAGTCATGCAGCAGAGTGGATAACTTCATGCCTGAAGAACTACACTGGGATTTAGGGAGAAATACTGGTTTTAATTCCAGCCTTGCCACTATCAGCCTGTTGTGCTGTGAGGGAAATTGCTTAGACATGCTGGGATACCTCAGCTTTTCTTTCACTCTGTAAAGGCTAATGCTAAGGTAAGTTTGGACTGAAGCTTCAGCCTTGACTTTCTGATCAGGCAAAGCTGCCCGTGGGTGGGGTTGCTGCAGGAGCAAGTTCCACCACTCCCTAGCTCCCAAGCAGCCCAATTTCCAGAGGTCAAGGTAGTTGAGCATGGTGGTGCATCACATTTCCCTACCTGGGGAAAACGGGAATGCTCTGTGATGCTGTGTCATCAGACAAATGTTCTGAGAGAGTCTGCAGCTGGTCTTATGTGATGTGCTCTTCCCATGCACAAATTCATCAAGTTTAATTTTCCAAGCAATTTATAGGAAATATATTTAATTGAACTTTCCCCCTTTTATTCTGTATGATTACCCTGCCCCCACGGTGGGTACACTTGTCAGTTCTGCATTAATGTTTAAGGGGTGTTTGATCCAAGAAACTTACATCTTAGTTGAAGGGAAAAAAACCCTCTAAAGCAAAACAAAACCCCAACTCATGAGAAGACCCAACAGTGGCATGTTTGTTCATTTAAAAAAAAACCAACTGGTTGAAACATAAAGGAAATTCGAGCATTTCTTTTGGTCTTAGGCTTTATAAAACCTTACTCCTCAAAGCCCTCAGGGCTGTATTCTCTGATCCTCCAAGCAGGCTTTGCCTGTATGTCAGCTGAGCTCTGCCTCTTGGCACGAGTGAGGACAACAGGAAAAGGATGGCAGTGGGATGCTGTGCAGGCAGGCATAAGCTCAAATCTCATGCCCCTGATATCCTCTGTGGCTGGACAGCCACACATCAGGGTGAGGGAGCTGGGGCATGGCAGCTGCCCTCACCCAGCAGTGGTGAAGTGTTAGAACATCAGGGCCCAGCCCTGCCTCTTGCAGCACATAAAATACTCCTGGTTAGTCAGAGAACTGCCTTACTCTAAACTGTTCTGGCTGAAAGGGGTGTGTGAGTTTGCAAGAAATTAAAGTAACTTCTAAATACCATGATGGAAAGCAGAGAAAATTGATAATGTCAAATAAGACAAGGGGGAAAAGATTTTATAGCTAACCTTTAACTCCCCTTTTAATGCCAATGTTAGCTTTAGTCTCCGTGCTCTAAGACATCCTCAAGTTCTGGCCTTCATATAATCTACACATCCTGGGGTTTTTTCTCTCCTTGAATATCTTTAATCAGCATCTCTGATATTTGAATTGTGGGTGGGGGCTGAGTTGTCCTTTTCTTGGGACCACAGCAGGTGGCTTTTACATCACCAACACAGCAATGGCACACAGTGACATAATGAATTTGATAATGCACTAAACACCTTCACAAAACTATTGTTTTTTATTTCTACTATTGTTCATTGTATTTAACATCACAGTGCAGGATCAGAGAGCTGTGTGAGGGTTATACAGGAGCTAGAGAAAGTCTTCTTGCCCCTTAGTGTGTTTACCATCACTATTAAGTATTGATATCACAATATCCAGAAAGTATAGAAACTATAAGTAGTCCTAGGAAGAAAAAAGACTGTCATAGAGTGGTCAGAAGAGACGGGATAAGCCACAGTAATGTAGATGGTAGAAAATGCACAGGGAAGAGAATAGCTGTATCATGTAAGCCATGTGGTAACATTGTGGAAGAGTCATTTTATTCACAAAAGCAGGTTTTATTATAGAAAAACTATCTCTACCTTCTCTTTCACTCTAATAAATAATAATAAAACCCCATTTGCTCAAAATTCCACATTCAATATTAGACCACAGTGGGTTTTTTCAAATGACAGATAGTTGGACAACTGAGTTATTTGAATTTCTCTTGCACTGCAATAGCCCACAATTATATGTTAAAAGACATAACACTTTTTACTATTTCATAAACCTTGGTAGTTAATTGAGTTTTTTAGTTATTACATAACCATTTTGCATTGTTGTGGTTTTTTTTCTAGCATTAATGTAACACAGTATGTACTGGTTAACCCTTCATTACATCTTTCTGAAAGAATACAGATGTTAAAAACATAAACGCGATAAAAAAATAATCTATTTATTTCCTCCAAGCACTAAAATCGTGATTTTTTTCCAACACGAGCTTTCCATTTCCAAGTTTCTAGAGCAGATTTCAGATGCTGAATTGAAAAACACTTGTTCCTCTATTCCATCTATCTGCTTGCTAAACTTCCCACATCAAAGGCTCTTCAGCATCTCCGAAGTAAGAAAATACATCGAGGGTGGATGGGAATCTTCATGCAGAGGTGGTACAAAATGCCTCCAAGACTATTCTTGAGATATTGGCCAGAGGCCAATGAGACGTGCATTGCTGACCTCCAAATATGATTACCCATACAGGAATTTTCACCAGTTTCAATTGCAGCCATTGATGCAAAGGGCTGTGCAAACCAGGCCCAGTCTCCATGAGGTTGTATGGATGTACCACGCAGGGTTAAATCACAGCAGTCTCTCAATGTGAAAAACATCTTTTAAACGCTGAGCCTGAGACAAACTGCTCAGGTTTTTGTTTAATTGAATGCCTGGCCATAAGAGATACTGAAGTAAAGATGTAAGCTGGCTATAAAGCTGTTGAATTTACCAGCAGTTCTGTCACTGCAGGTACAATGGGGACAGAGATGAAAAGGTTAAAGACACTTTGCAATCAATTTATTTTTAATGGCTTCCCTTGATTACTTTTTGGAAAAAATAAGAACCTTAGAACAATGAGAATGTGCTTTCTAATGTTTGTGGCTAATATTGTGGGGCAAACTATGATATTGCTCTTCTGTCAGTCAGCAACTTTTGCTTTGATAGAGCTTAATAGCATTAAAATTTATCCACAAAGCTCATGTGTAATACTGCATAAAACTCAGGTGACAAAAATTCAGCCTGCAGAAGCCACCACAACAAATACATGCAGGTTAAAGCTGTAGTTTCATGTTCTGAATACACACACATGTGCACCTTTCAGTTTTGCAGTTTTGGCTTTCCCAAGTTTCAGCTCAGCACACCTGCAGGTGTTTTCCTTGTAAGTCCAGAAGAGAAGAGGGGTATCCCTGACATGAAGCACAGCTCGTGTCCTTGAGACAGGACCTGTGTGTTCCTGACTTGTGTGCCTTTATTCAGTATTTGAAAAGAATGGTGCAAATGGAGTTAATCATGACAGCTTACAGGCAACACACTTTGTGAAAAGAGTCGTTTGAGGGCTTACTGCCACATTCCTGGAATTTTGCCTTCTTTTCCATGTGAATCCCTTTTCAGTGAGGACATAGGATACCATGTAAGCTGGTACAAACCTTTTGCCTAGAGGTCATGACTTGATTTCTTTAAAAAACCGGCAGATACTTCAGGTTCCATCTCACCGACAACAGCTTTAAAAGGCCTAGCTTCAGTAGCTTTAGATATAGTGTAAATAGCCATTTCCTTAAAGTGCAAACTGGTAACTGGTTCCTGCTATACTCATTAGGACACTCCTCGGAAGCAGGGTTGGTTCACTTTTTTTTTTTTCCTCATCGAGCTTTCAGGATGGAGTGTTGCCAAATATTTTTATGTACTGTTATTATCACACACAACTCTGGTACCGTCTTTAAAGTGCAATCCCCACGACTCTGAGCGCGCCTCTCCATCACTTGTTGAGCCTTCCACGCCTCTGAACTTCCACTGCAGTGAAAGTGGAGGAAGGACTGCACAGAGTTGCCTGTGCAGCCTGTTCTTGCAAGCGGCCGCATCTCGCCCTTGATCAGGCACAGTATTTGGACCTGCCGATGCTCAGGGTCCTGTTAAATTCCACGTCCTTTCAGCCAGAGGGATGACTGACCCAAAGCCGCGCAAGGACCAAAGTTTCTGGGGAAACAAACAAACACAACCAGGAGCCCGCGGCGCAGCGTGCTGCTGTACCTGGTGAGGCACCGGGCTGGGGAGAAGACTAGGGTGATGATGGTGATGATGATGCAGCACAGGTTTCCAGCGGAGAGCCGCGATGAACTCCCCACGGCTCGGGATGCGCTCCAGCCGCGATCCCGCACGGCTGCGGGGGACACGCACGGCCGGACCGGGGCTCGGCCAGCCCGTCCCTCCCGGGATAACCCCGGGATTGCCCCGGGATAGCCCCGGGATAGCGCTGGGCGCCCCCGCCGCTCCCCCCGG